>VWYP01032088.1:53601-90035 GCA_013400435.1 Pycnonotus jocosus
TATTAGATTGCAATTCTCAGTGTGGAGAGGGAAAGGTATTTCTCAGCAGATGTCGGTGCTGGCTGTTTATCCTCACGTTAGCGCCGGCGGAGTGATTGTCTGGGACACGCTCAGCTCCCTCACCCCTGCCCCTCTCTGCCCTCTTCCACACAGAAACCCCATCAGCTCTGTGTTGTGGGAATTGGCTTTTCCAGGAATCCCCGGTGGTTGTTTTCTGCTCCGTCTGTGCAGTTAACTTGGCTGGGTGAGCCCCGGCTGGGAAGCAGCGAGTGCAGGGCTATGGGAGGGCTCTGCCCTGGGGATCAGGGGTTTGGGAAAGCCCCCATGGGTCTGGATCCCTGTGGTGGGGGGTGTAAGGAGCTGGTGCCCGTTGTGGGAACTCCTGTGAGCCGCCCAATGTGGCTGTGGGCAGAGCCAAGGTGCGAACATGCCAGTCCTGCCTTGTTTCAAAGATGTTTTCCACGAACATCCAACATCCTTGACATCCAACCTTGATCCAAAGTGTTGGCTGGGGTAAAGGTGGCAGATTATGAGCAGAAAGGTGATGGAGAGACATTGCCAGTGAAGATATCAGAGCAGAGCATGTGCCCTGGTGTCCCTCTGTCCTTGCTGCCGGGGATTTTTGATAACTGCCTGCTTTTCTCCTTCATCCGGCCTTCACGGGAGAATTGCAGCAGGGCCAGCATGTTGAGCACAGCCCAGGTGATGCAAAATCCAAAAGAATACTCACAAACCCCTTTGTTCAACAGCAGGCATACACAGACAACCTTCCTCCCCCAGATCTTGCATTCATCAGCTGATCACTGACTTGCAGGGGGTCATTCCTTACTGGCACAGGTGCCTAGAGGAGCTGTGGCTGCCCCATCCCAGGTTGGGTTTGGGGTTGGAGCAACCTGGGATAGTGGAAGGTGTCCCTGCCTATGGCAAGGAGTTGGAATGAGATAGGCTTTAAGGTCCCTTCCAATCCAAACCATTGTGGGCTTTGGAAAGCTGGTGGTGTCCAAAACAATGTGTAGGAGGGAAAGTCTCCTGCCCTTCCCATGCCTTGCTGTTGTCTCGTCCCTCCTGCAGTGCCTGTGCTTGTGAAACACTGCGTGGTTCATCCCCTGCTCTTGCCATGCAGAAGGAGCTTTGAGTTCAAGCTGGGGAAATAATAAATAAACCAAGGATCTAACAGTGATTCAGTGAGCATCGATTTCTGAGGCTGCTCCTGAAACATGGAGAGATGCTTGAGATGGAGGGGAAGCTACAGGAGAGGAGGAGCAGATGGGTCTTTGAACCTTTGGGAAACCTCCCTCCTCTTCTTTATAAATCTCTGCAGGGTGGGTGATGTGCTGGAATATCTTTTAGTCCCCAGCACACAGGCAGTGAAGATGGTGGTGGAATTGTGTGGGGTTGATGGGGAGGAGACCTGCAGTCCTGGAGGGTTTTAGCAATGAGATCCCTGGGCTCTGTTCTGAGCTCTGGCAGGGATTTGGGAGATGAGCAGAGGTGCTGCTGGTGCCTGACCCGGGCTGGGGCTGGAAAGTGCCTTTACAGCCGTGCTTAGGGCAGCAGCACAAGGTCAAACTGTGTCTGCCTGAGAGAGGACCAAGGGCATTGACCTTGTAACCTGTGAAATCATTTGAAGAGGGTGATGGGTTTTGTTCTTTAATGTTTGAGCTTTGGCTGTGCCTGGCATCCACAGTCAGTGCTGGGTCTCATCCCCTGTGCCAGCCCCTGGGCTGGACGCTGCTGTGAGCATCCTGCAGTGCTGGGGCAGGAGGAATGCTCTGCTGCTTGGATTTGTGGTTGCCCTGCTCTGACATGGCCAAACCCCCCTGCTTGTGCTCCCTCCCTCTGCACTGGCTCCTGTCCATCCCAAGCCCTCTCCCTTTAAACTGTTCCAGAGCTGGACCCTGGCTCTGCTCCATCTCTCCTGTGCAGGTTTGCCCTGCAGGGCAGGAGTCAGGACCATGGCTACATCCAAATTACTGTGCATCACCTGGGCCTTCCCAGTCATCCTGCAAAGTGTTTAACCCTGGAGACTGCGCTCCCAGGGCTGGCAGCTTTCACACAAAGGGACACCTGCTCCATCCCAGGCATGTTCAGTCACTTGGATGCCAAGAGCTGCATTGCTTGGAGGTTGCACTGGACCACTGGAAGGGCTACACACACACCAGCCCTGGAAGTCTTCCAGGCAAGGCTGAATGGAGCTGAATGGTCTCATGCAAAGTGTTCCTGCCCATGGCAAGGGGTAGAAAAAGATGATTTTTAAGGCGTCTCCCAAGACTGACACATAGAGCTCCTGGTCCTGGTGGGGCACAGACAGGGTGGCAGGAGGAGAGCCATACCCTGGCTCTGAGTCCTGCCCCTGGATAGAAGCAGAAGGTGCTTCTGAAAGCTTTTCTTTGAAGTAGGGCTGCTTTCCCTGCTGCCCAGTGCCTCCTCTGGCTGACACACAAAGCTGGGCTGGCTGGAGCAGCAGCTTTGTCTCCACCAGCCATGCAGGAGGGGCTTTGGGATGAGCCAGGCAGCTGGGCTGGGCTCACAAGGCAGCGTGGACCCACACTGGGGAAGGGATCCTGGTCTGGAAAGAAAATGAAGGGATTTTGTTTGGGTTTTTCCTCTTCTGACAGCTTGTTGAGGGGGCTGTGGTGGGGCTGGAAGCTGGGTATATTTACCTGAAGTATCTACCCATGGGGTAGAATGGGCTAAGCTTGGTGAAAGGAATGGATTTGATGCTTTGCTCTGAAATTAGGCCAAATCACAATCTCTGGATCCAGCAGCTGAAATTAAAGACCATGCACTGCAATTAAATTCACTGCGATATTTAGTCTTTTTGGGAGCAAGATCAGCTGAAAGGGGCAAGAAAGACTGAGTTAGGCAGGGGTGATGTGGTCCCTGTGTGTGCTGGGACCTGGGGGATGAGGAGCAGTTTGGACCCAGCCTTGTGATCCTGGCCAAGCCCCTTCTCCGTGTTTTCCCCTCTCAAACTTTGATCTTTTCTCTTCAGCCTTTAAGCACTTCCAGCCGTGGATTTGTGTGTTCAATATCCAGCCTGGTTCCTGTGGTGTTGCTAGGGGTTAGCATAATGGCAATAGTAAGGCAGGGAATTATCAGAGACCTTATCAGCACAGTCAAACCTGAACTTTTTTCAATTTTTCCCTTTCACCCTAAAAGCAGGATGGGTTTTCTGTGCACTGTGACCTGTAGGTGCTGGAGCCAGGCCATGGGGTCATCTCATCTAATAGCAAATCCTTTGTCCTTAGAACAATACATCCAACGTTTCATTCCCCCTCTTGCATCTTTTTATGTCCATTTGCACATTGAAATCTCTTCCGCTGACTCCTGCCAGTCTTTACAAAAAGCTTTTGCTGCTTCAGATGTTTCAAAGATTGCAGGGTTGCCCATCAACCTGAGAGCTTTCCTCGTAAGCAGCTCCAGCTCTGCAGAAGGCAGTGGGAGGGAGGTAAATGTATTTGGAAAAGATGGGGAAGGGAGGCAAAAAGAGAAGGGGTTTTGTACCCTGTTCTCCAGGGGAAAGCATTTTTTATCTCTAAATCTGTGTAATTGATGCTCAGATACTCTGGTGATGAGTGCCTTAGAAATGCATCTGCAGTAATAATCTAATATCCGTTTGTTAGGGCTCCAAGGAAATCTAATAATACTGATACTTTGCCTAATAGAGCTCTTTTCATCCCAGGATAAAATGCAAGGAGTTCGAGATGGAAAAGACCAATTTTAGGTTGTGCAGTTCATCTCCCTTCCCATGCAAAGTCTCGAGGTGTCTTGCAGACATTAAATAATTAAGGAGCAGTTATGGTCAGGGAGGCAACTGAGTGAGGAAAGCAGCAGCTGGGGAGTTCCTGGCTGTGCTGCCAGGCTGGGAACTGGGAGCTCCCTGGGATGGCACCTTCCCATCCCACTCTCCTGGTGAGGGGTGAGCCAGGGGCTCTGGGTTTTACTGCAGCCTCGTTTGTGTGCTGCTCTGGGCTCTGAGCATTGCTGAGGGTGTGGGTGATGCCCAGCTCCTGGGATCCTGCCAGCCCAGCTGTTCTGGGACACCATCCCTGCTGGATGGGGGTTTAGCAATGGCACCAGGATTCAGAGGGTGCCAGCCAGGGCAGGGCAGCAGCTTGGTGGCTGCAGGCACGACTTCCTCTTCTTTCTGACCGTCCACCTGAGAAATGCCAGACAGTGATGGAGCTCACCTGAGCTGGAAGCTCAAGGTGTCCCTTCTGCAGGAGCAGCTCCAAAGAGGAGGCTGTGACATGATTTTCCAGTTCACTGGCAGCTCCTGGCAGGAATCGTAGCAGATGAATTTCCCTCAGTTCCTGGTGGTTGCAATCACTTGGTATCAGTTTGTTATCTTTTGGAAGAGAGCGTGTTAAGGGTTGGCTTTAGGTTTGCAAGGGATGCTCTTCAGCCTCCCCCCGGGTAAGAGCAGGCCTGGCCCAGAATTCAGTCCCCTCATTGCTGAATCCAAATCAGGTGTGTTCTGGGGTGACTTTTTGCTGCTTGTGTCCCCAGCTGTCTGTTCTGTTCATGCTGGATATTAAGTTCTGCACCTTTAAGCCTGGTTCTGAGAGCGGAGGGGGAGAAAGAAGAAGCACGCAGTTTGTTTTAGAGACAGCGTTCACTCCTCTGCATTCCTGCTCCTGGAGCAAGGCAAGGTGTGATCCCAGCAATTCCCTGCATGGGAAGCAGAGCCATGGAGAGTTTTGCTCCCTCCCTGATTGCTGCAATTGCCCGTGCACCAGGCAGGATCCAGCCCGTGGAGCTCCACTTTCCCCTGGGGCTGTGGGGGGAAGAGCAGCCAGGACAGCAGGAGCTCCTGCAGGACTCCAGTTTCAGCCTGTCGTGGCTCCTCATTCCCCAGGAGGAGGGCGGCAGGAGGGTGGGATTTGGGGATTTGCAGAATTAATGATATCTGCAGTGAGGGATCTGCCCCCTGCGGCTCCGTGCGGAGCGGGAGCGGGCGGCGCGGGGAAATCACCTGTGACCGCTGCCTCGGATGTGCCCTCCTGTAAATAACCCGCAGATGAAAATGTCAAACCTGCAGCTCCTGTGCCAGGCTAGAGCAGGGGATGAGCACAGGGAAATGCGTGTGTTGGTGTGGGAGGGCGAGATAGGGAGAGAGCCATGGGGGGAGATGGTGCACGATGGAGATGCAAACCCCGACAGGGAGGGCTGGAGCCGATCTCTGCAGGAACGGGCTGGGAGACATCCCAGAAGGTGTTTGTGATGCTGCGTGGGGCTCTGTGAGGATGGGAGGGGGTGTGCTGGGCTCTGCAGTGACTCTGCCTGAGGATGCTTTCCCCAGAATGTCCGGCTGCCTCCCGCTCCCAAGGATGAGCCTCAGGGAAGGGATTTTCCTGGTTAAACACGGAGATGTGTCCTTTCATCCACATAGCACCGAGGGATGGCTGCTCCCCTTCCCTGGCCACCTCCTCTGGAAAGAGTCTTGGCCCTTTGCTTCACTGCTGAGTGTTAATTAGAGGGCCAATTAGTGTTCAAGGTCAATTGGATTTGCACACTCGCTCCAGCGGCAATTGGAGGGAGCCTCATTTTGGGAGGTGGGAGGCTGCTCCCTCTCCATCATCACCCCAGCAGCCTGGCAGCGTGCCCTGCACATCTGGACTGCTGTGTGCACATCTGTGCAGCCCTTACACGGCTGATGGGAAGCAGCAGGTACTGGCATGGGGAGAGTGGAGAGGGGAGCACCTCTGCCACAGTGGAGTGAACCCAGAAACACTCAAATGGGAGGAAAAAATGGATTTGGGAAGCTGGCAGAGGTGATAGGGAAATGAAAGGGTTGGAGTTGTTTGATTTGTGTTTCAGCAGCAGAGCTGTTGCTGGTTTTGCTGCAGTGGACAGCAGGAGGTCGAGGAGAGAGCAGGTGTCAAACAGACAGAGACCTCAGCCAGGGTCAGCATCCTCAGCCTCAATGTCCACTGCTGAACCTTACTCCAGCAAGATCCAGACAGGAGGATTTGACCCTTCCTGGGAGTTGTGGACAGTCAGGACATGCAATATCCTCTCCAGGAGTTGGTGTGTGCAGGGAGAGCACTGGCAGCTCCAGTGCAGCATGACTGGATCTCAGCTGACCCGAACACTTGGCTTTTTTGGGTGTGGGACAGGCAGCAGAGCTGGCTTTTCATGGCAGCCTCAAGTGCAAAGGCACAGCAAAGGCACAGGGAAACATCTTCCTGTTCTCCCCAGCCTCAATGCCCTGCCAGGTGGGCTGTGCTGCAGGACTGGTGTCTGTGCTTGGAAAAGATTGTGTAGCTGAGATTTTGTCACCCCTCAGCTCATCCAATGTGCCCACAGCCCCCACCCTGGCCTTGCCATCGGGATTTCTGGGCACAAAACGAGGAGCAGACGGGGTGGGAACATGCCCAGCAGCTGATGGCTGCACCCAGGTGTGTGACAGGAGCACCCTGCCCCATCCCTGCACTCCTCCCATCCTGAAATTCCCCGTGGATGCAGAAATATCCCTGCAGCGTGCAGCCAGGAGTGCACACGTGCCCTGAGAGACACAGGCACGTCCACCATCTCCTCCACCAGCGCCTGCCTTCCCCACGGGCAGAGCTGGCTCTGTGAAATCCGTGCTGGGGGCACTCGCTTGATACCAGCTCCAGCCCAAAGCCGATGAGGAATGCACAGACTGGCAGTGCTGGACTGCATACTAATGGTGTGGGAGCTCGCAGGGAGCAGGGAAGAGAAAGGGAAGGAGCCAGACTGCAGCTCCTGGCTACCCGCGATTGATTTATTACCAGGTTTGCTGATGAATGTGTGAGAAACGCTATTGGTGATAAAGCAGAAAGCCCGTAATTAAAGTAACAGCTTTCAGTTTTTAAGCACTGCTTGGGTGTTTTCTTCTCTCTGGCAAATTTTGTGGCTCAGTGCCACTCGGCAGCATCCTCCCCCCGCCATCCCGAGCCTAAAGCTGCCTTTGGCTCCTGCCTGGAGGCTCTGTGCCAGCCTGGCAGTTGGTGAGGGGCAGGGTATGCTGTGATTTGGTCAGTGGCTGATTTGGAGAGGGAATATGGCATTTTTTTGGAGCCCTGGTGGCATATGGATCTGTGCAAGGAAGATTCCTCACCTCTTACACTTGCCAGAGGGGCTAGGCAGGATCTGGGGGGATACAGGGCACTGATGCTCTTCCCTAGTGTGGGGATCAGGATTTCCTTAA
This sequence comes from Pycnonotus jocosus, assembly GCA_013400435.1. Lineage (NCBI taxonomy): Eukaryota > Metazoa > Chordata > Aves > Passeriformes > Pycnonotidae > Pycnonotus > Pycnonotus jocosus. The sequence goes on from VWYP01032088.1 coordinate 60,779, forward strand.
ATCCTTGCTGCAACTTGCAGAAGGTGCTCAGCACCTTCCTCATACGTGTGTGGCTGCTTTTTCTGCATTCCCATGGTTTGATCCTGACCAGACCAGGAGCTTGCTCCTTCCTCCTGCTGGTGGATGTGCAGGTGCAGCCCAGCCCAGCTCAGCAGTGTGAGAATTCCATATCCCAGCCCAGCAGTGTGAGCATTCCGCATCTAGCCCAGCAGTGTGAACATTCCACATCCCAGCCCAGCAGTGTGAGCATTCCACATCCCATCCCAGCCCAGCAGTGTGAACATTCCACATCCCAGCTCAGCAGTGTGAGCATTCCACATCCCATCCCAGCCCAGCAGTGTGAACATTCCACATCCCAGCCCAGCACTGTGAGCATTGCACATCCAGCCCAGCCCAGCAGTATGAGCATTCCACATCCCAGTCCAGCAGTGTGAGCACTCCTCATCCACACCAGCTCTGAGTCTCCTCTACGGGCTCAGAGCTCCTTTCCCAGCACTAACCCTCTCCATCCCCTCCCTGGGGGGTGGGAGAAGAGGCCCTGCTGCTTGGTGGGCTGTGCATCCCGTGATCCACAGGGGAATATCTGGTGCCCTCGGGCAGCAAATGGAGCAGAGAGGCAGCGAGGCCCTGGCAGCAAGAGGCTGTGATGGATGGGCCGGTGGATAGGAGGATACGTGTGGTGAAGGATGGGGGAGAGGAGGTGAGAGCTGTGCCGGTGACAGATGGACAGACAGGGGGGGTGTGAGGATGTGTGTGTGGATATATGGGCAGGTGGGTAGGGAAAGGGTCTCTCTGATGAGAGATAGATTGAGAGAGATGGATGGATGGGATATTTATAGTGATGGCTAGGTAGATAGAGCTGGATGTGTGTTGATGAATAGGTGGATGATGGATAGAGGGCAGGGATTGTGGGAGCTGGCGAGCTAAGGGGTATATATGGTGCTAGATAGATTAGATAGAAGGATATATGTGATGATAGAGAGATAGCATAAGCAGCAGTCTCTGCGTCCCCAGCAAACTGCTGCTTTGAGCTACTCCGAGCCCCGGTGTAATCTCATTTTGCCCTGGTAAATTCCTTATCAAGGCAACTTTAAAAAAAAAAAAAAAAAAAGATAAAAAAGAAAGAAAATTTTCTTAAAAGAAAGAAAGGAAAAAAACCACCCTGAAAAAGAACAGATCACCACCAGCAGCACTCTCTGACTCGTCTGCCAACAGCCGCTGACCCGGGCTGGCTGTTTCCATCATGACAAATTAACTGATGCTCTGCAGCAGCTCCAAGTTTTCCCCAGCACCTGCGGCGGGGTCTGCTCGGGGGCCGGCAGGGAGAGCCTGTCCCTTGGCTCCCACCGCCCTCCAGGATTTGGGGAAACTTCTCTGCCCTCGGGCAACCTCTGTATGTCCCCATAGTGCTGGAGGCAGCAAGGCGCTGGTGTGTGTGATATTCCCGGTGTGTGGGATGTCCCCATATGTGGGATGTCCCTGATGTGTGGGATGTCCCCTGTGTGTGGAATGTCTTCGTGTGGGATGTCCCCATGTGTGGGATGTCCCTGATGTGTGGGATGTCCCTGTGTCCCTGTGTACGGGATGTCCCCTGTGTGTGGGTTGTCCCTGTGTCCCTGATGTGTGGGATGTCCCTGATGTGTGGGATGTCCCCGTGTGTGGGATGTCCCTGTGTCCCTGTGTACGGGATGTCCCCAGTGTATGGGATGTCCCAGTGTATGGGATGTCCCCGGTGTATGGGATGTCCCTGATATGCGGGATGTCCCTGATATGCGGAATATTCCTGATGTGGGGGATATCCCCGGTGCCGGATGTCCCCGGCGCTGGCTCCCCGCGAATGGTTTTCTCTCCGGGCTCAGCGCGTTTTGGCAACCCCCGGTGCGATTCCCAAGAGCAGGGCTGTAAGATGAGCCTTGGCTCCTCTCCCTCTCGCCGCTTCCTCCTGCAAGCAGCTGAGGAGCCCCGGGGCCAGATTGTGCACCGAGGAGAGCGAACTCGCAGCCTGCAGGATGCAGGGATGCGCGCCGGTGCTTTTCCCTCATCCCCGGGCAGGCAGACAGACTCGGCAGACGTGGGGAAGTCTGGCGTTCCGCTGTGCCGATAGCAATTAAGATGTGCTAATGGGTTCAGATGAGCACCTAAAATATGTGGATGTTTCACTTGAGCCTTCTGGAGGCTTTTGCTCATCTGCAAACATTCCTGCTGGTGGGAAACCAGAGCGCTCCATGGCACAGGCGCCTTCTGCGGTGGCATCTGGAGTGACCTCTTCGTCCTGATAGGGAGGATGTGTGCCCGTGTCCTTACAAACAATTCCATGGGTGAGGATTTGGGTGTTAAAGGCCTGGGAATGGGTCTGAATGTCTCCACCGACCTCAAGCAGCAGGTTCGTTGCAGAGCCCAGACAGTTCGGCTGCTGAAAGAGAGAAGTGGGGTCTGCACAAGCCTGAACTGCTGAACTTTGGGGTAAAATGACAGGTTTAAGGGGGATATGGGGCAGGTGGTTTGGGAAGGCTGCACCTTCCTGGTACCTCGGCCAACGGGGAAAGGCAGAGGGCAACATGCGGCCGTGAGTTGGGATAAAAGGGGGGCTGCACCCTCTGAAACCTCAAGAGAGGAAACCTTGAGAGAGAAAACCTCATGGGTGTGTGCCCCAGTGGACTCTCTCCCGTTATTCCAATAAAGTTGCAGGACTGTTCTGTATCCTTTATGGGCACTGGCTGTCCATAGTGGGATTTTCTGCGCACTCCCATATGTGCTGTGGAAGGTCAGGGAGCCCTCCAGTGTTTTCTGAACACCCCCAGGGAGATTTGACCTCCTCCTGCCTTTGGGAGCTGCAGGATGCTGTTTTATCCATCTGTCTGTGTCTGTGTTGGGCTTTCTGCTGTGGGGACACATTGGAGAGGGACAGGAGTCCTGGACCTAGACTTTGCCTCTGCACTGCTCTGGGGATTTATTCCCATAACAGCCAGGCACCATTTTTAAAGCATTTGGTGGAAAACACAGTTCAGACCTGTTGGCTTCACTGTCTCAGGCTGCTGATGAGGAGACAGGTCACTAAGTTCTCCCTGGCTCTTAGGTTCACCCAAGAGGTGGTTGAAGGGCTGGTTTCCTGTGCTGATACTCAGCTGCAGCTGGGGCATCCTGGTGGATGGTTCAGGACCTGGAAGCACAGGGGTCCCCAGACTTTGCAGGGAAAGGCTGTGCCTGGTGTCTTCTGGCTGGGTGCAGACTCTGCATTTTGTAGAATCATGGAAAGGTTTGGGTTGGAGGACCTTAGAGCCCATCTCGTTACACCCTCTGCCACAGGCAGGGACACCTTCCACCATCCCAGGGTGCTCCAAGCCCTGTCCAACCTGGCCTTGGACATTTCCAGGGATGTGGCAGCCACAGCTTCTCTGGGCACCCTGTGCCAGGGCCTCAGCACCCTCACAGGGAATGATTTCTCCCCACTCTCCAATCTAACCCTGCCCTGTGTCAGTGTGAAGCCATTTGCTCAGTCCCTGTCTACTCCTCACCCCCCATTGGACACCCCATCCCCTCCAAGTCACTGCTCTGAGTACCTGGATTTCAGGAATAAACAATGTAGAGAGCCCATATGATGCTGGTTGGCTTCTTTTTCCACCACTGGCTGTCCCTTTGGGAACCAGTAGAGAACCCATTTCTGGTGAATCTGGCTTCCCCTTTCCTGAAGTGGCAATAAATTCGTGCAATAATCAAATATTTGCAGCAGACTGAGAGTCCCCTGCTCTCCTCCTGGATAGGGGAGGAGATCCCCTCTCATGCAGGCAGTGAGACATGAGGAAATGCATCTCCATGCAAATCTCTCTCCCCTTCCTTGGCAACTTCATCTCTTGATCATTTATGACAGCCTAAGTTTTGTCAGCCAGACACATTTGAGGAAAAAAAAAAAAAGAGGAAAAGAAAAAAAAAAGGAAAAAACACAGCAAGTCAAAGCAAGTTGGAGATGTGGTTGGGGGAAGGGAGAGGGAATAAGAAGTAGGAGGAAAAGGAAGGTCCCTGGAGACAGCAGTGAATATGTAAACTTTCTCGATTTCCTCTGCCTACTCATACCTCTGTGTGTTAACAACTAGACAGACATCTTGTATATATTTGATAAATAAGCCTCTCCATTTATTCAGAGGAGTGAATTTGTAGCTATTATGATTCAAATGGCATGACAGGTTCTGGATTGTTGTATTTTTTTTTTTTTGCCATTGAGTTTACAAAAAGGGGAAAAAAACCAACATGAAAATTGCAAAATTCAAAGCAATTTTCTTTGGCTATGGATCCTCACAATGCACAGATAGAGAGATACAGTTATAAATATATACACAAAAATAATACAAAGGCCAGTCCGAGTGCCTCTTCCCTGGAGACAGGAGGATGAGGGGTGCAATAAATAATTTAGAAATTGCTACCACCACTTGATTCAGAGTGATGGATCTGGCATGTGTTCCAACAAGGCACATGCTGTATTCATTACCCATTGAGCTACATTTTAATTTCTCCCTCATTAACCTTATCTGTGACTGGGGTTGTGCATCAAGTCAAATCCTTCGGATGTCAATCAATTCATTAGATGGTTGTTTAGTTTGTCATATGTGCTGTTATCGCTTATTAGGCTGCCACGCCGATCAATCAATCAAAAGGCAGCGAGGAGCTGGCTGGAAGGGACACAGGCAGGCAGCTGGCAGGCAGCATTCCATGGATTGCATGGATTCCTTGCCACCAAAAGGAGCATGAAAGGTTTTGCAAAGTGGAAGGCGGAAAAAAAAAATATTTCGGAGGCGCTCAGATGGTTGCCGTTGAAAACCACAGCTTTGTTTCAGGTCATTGAAGCGAGTTATAGGCACATAAAAATAATAATAATAAGGTTAGTTGAGTGTTTACGGTCAGGGCTGAATGCCTGGTGTGAAAGATGCCATCTCACCATCCTGCTGGTGCAGAAAGTCTCTCCTCCTGACTGACCCTGCCTCTGTTCTCACCTGATATTTGCTGCCCACTGAGTTCCTCCAGGCTTTCCAGCTGATGGACCAGCAAAAACAGGCTCTTGGCTGGCTGGATCTACATTCCCACCTCCTTGGCATGGCTCATCTGAGCATCATTCCCATTCATGGGTTACGTTAGAGGCCTCACCTGCCCTGTGAGGAGAGGAGCTGGATCCAGGACAGTCCCAGGAGCCCTCCAACACAGCCAGCCCTACTCCTTCACGGCCATTTGTTTCCACTGGCGGCACTTTGGGGGGAAGCACAAGAGCACTTGTGTGGAGGCTGGATACCAGCCAGCAAATGCCCAGGTGGCCAAGAAGGCCAGGCATCCTGTCTTATACCAGCAATGGGAAAAATTCCTCCATCCAAAGGGATATCCAGCACTGGAATGGGCTGTCAGTGCTGGAGTCCCCATTTCTGGAGGGATTAAAAAGGCTTAGATGGGGCACTTGGTGTATGATTTAATGGTGGCCTTGGCAGTGCTGGGGGAATGGTTGGACTTAAGATCTTAGAAGGCTTTTCCAACCTAAATGGTTCTGTTATTCTAAGGCACAGAAAATTTTAATTCATTGCCTTGGCTGCTGGCAAATCCTCATGCAGAAACCAGTCCCAAACCTCTCCATGCAGCAGGCAGGAGCTGGTGACAGCCCAGCAAAGTGCTGCAAGGTGCTGCAAGGTACATCCCAGACCTCTCATTCTCGTCCCTCCTCTTCTCCCCAGCATGGGGCTATGAGTGCAGCAGAGCTGAGTTTCTCCATGAAAATAAAATAGGGACATCCAGAGAAGTTGTGGCTGCCCCGTGCCTGGAAGTGTTCAGGACCAGGTAGGCTGGAGTTCTGAGCAACATGGTCTAGTGGAAGTTTTTCCTACACATGGCAGAGGGTTGGAACAAGATGATTTTTAGGGTCTCTTTCGACCCAGACCATCCTCTGATTCCATAAAATGCTGGTTCAGGTTTGTGTGTCTTTGTGAAGGTGCTGCTGGGGGTTTGCTGCCCACATTGGTGGCACTGGATGCTGCTTGCTTGGGAAATTATCCCTCTGTGCCTTGATCCAGGCAAGCTGTGAAGTCCTTGGCACCGAGCCGAGCTCTTCACAAGCCCAGTGAATCCCGCCCTGCTCCAGAAGGGAAATCCACTTCTCCTCCCACTTTGTGCCCCTGGTAGCTGCTAATGAGTTCCTTTTCCACCTCAGCATCTTCTCCCTAGTCCCGAGGCCAGGACAGAAGGGACTCAGGTAGCACGACTCCATCACAGATGGAGTGAGACAGGGCAGCTAGAGGGGAGAAAAAAAAATATCCATCACTTTGCTTATAAAGTGCAGCTGGATCTGCAGCCATTCAGAGGAAATGGCTGTGGATCCCCCCCGTGTCATTCTTCAAAAATAGAGCCATTCTCCTCCAAGTGCTCTTCCAGGATTCATTTGAAACCCCCCATTGTAGCCCGGCGGCTGTTGGGTTTGGAGCACAGGAGCTGGCAGCTATTAAGAGGTCTGCTCCTGCCACAGGTGTCCTTTGGTGACAGTGCCTCTCTATTAGGGGACAGCAGGTAGATGCCACCACTCGGTGTCGGGGAGGCCAGGACAAGCAATCCTAGCGAGGCGCCGGCGTTTCAATTAACTGCCAAGACAGCCAACATTCCAGGACCTGTACATCTCTCTCCGCAGCCGCCGGGATGTATTGTATTATAAATAACAATAAGCAGGCCCAGTCAAAGGCTGTAATTGAATCTCTTCATTTTGCTGACTCGGGTGAAAAAGCCCCTCGGAGTGAATTATGCCGCGGGGGTGGGTGATTTGGGTGAAGTGTAAAGGTAACACACACTCGCTGTAATTAAAGCAAACATCCGTCCCTGTCGCTGCCGCTGCCCTCGAGGTGTCCAGAGCTGCTTTGATGGGCTTGCAGATCCTGTTGCTGGTCTGGGAAGCATCACTCAGCTCTCCTAAACTATCCCTTCCCTTGAAAGGTAATCCCTGATGCCTGAGCTGTGGATGTCTGTTGAAGAGGAAAAGGGAATTCCCTCTTCTTGAAACACTGGAAGTGGTGAGAAGGAGCTCACTGCTCCTCCATTCTCCTATGGTTTTCCTTGTACTGCAGCATCCTTCCCATGTGGCCAGCTGTTCCCAGCCTCCAAAATCCTCATTTTTGTGATCTTGGAGACCTCCTTCTTGCTGTTGATCTTCTGGGAGACGCCCATCTTGCACACTCCAGCTGCGGTGTGCTCCCAGCGTTAAGGAATTTTTATGGATTTAAGCAAGTACTGTCTTTTGTGGCTAAAATGGAGTAATGCAGGTGGTGTTGTCAACAGGAACGAGCAGTTTAATTGACCTTTGCTTGGTGCAGTGGTCTGGGACGTCTTTTGGCTAATGTAGAGAGCCAAAGGTTGATGCCTTCCAGTTCCCTTCCATCCCTTGTGTTCGGCTGCTCTCGGCACACACCCTTCTCATCTCTCCTCTCCTATCCAATCCAATCCACACGTCTCCCCAAGGCCAGCACATTTTTCAGCCCAGATTTTGCACTGACAGAATATATTACATCTGCGGCGAGGCGGAATATAAAGTGAGGAGGAGTTACTGGGGGAGCACAGGGAAATGAGGTTTTCTGCACTGTGAGAGCACAGGGTTAAATTGGCAGCTGCAGCCAGAGCTGCTTGGTCCCTCTGTGCTGTTTCAGGTTTTCTTGGAGATTTTTTGTTGAGAACATGCTCCACCTTTTTTCTTTCTCCCTCCAGAATCCACTTTGTATGTCACTTGCTTTTTCTTTTTTTTTTTCATTATTATCTTAAACATCCATTATTTAGAAACTGCTGGAGCCTGGAAACCAATTTCCGTGCTTATTTCAAAGAGTTTGCAGCGTTTAGGTGGTTATGTACAGGCTATTACATGGACTGACCATGGGAAAACAGCCTGGCAGGGCTGGGTGCCCTGCAGGGAGGGGACAGCGGGCAGGCAGGGGGGTAAATATGGGATAACTCCTGCCTGATGGACATTTTTATCTGAGGATGACTGTGGGTGGAAATCATGGAGCACAAAAATCGGTGTTGCTTTTAGGAGAGGGTCCTGTGCTGGAGGAGGGGTGGGAGCCCATATTGTCCCCCTGAAAAGGGGGTTGTGGTGGGCAGTGGTGCCTCTGGTGTTCTCCATCCTGGATGCTGAGCTCCTTCCCAGATGGGGACGGGGTTGTCACAAGTGTCCTTCGCTGTTCTTGGCTTTGCAGGGCTCAGAGTGTAAAGCACTGGATCCCTGCGGGTGCTTTAAGCTCCTCAAGGGATTAGGCTGGGTTATGAGCAATCCCAGGACGGAGGAAATGTGGAGGCAGCTTGCAGCCAGCCTCATCCCCCTCTCCTCCAGACAAGGAAAGGAGTGGAGGGATCTTTCAGTCTTGGTTTTGCCATTGGTGGGCGGGTGGTTGAGGAAGCCCCTGGTGCAGGAGGGCTCCCTCTTCCCCCAAAAAACCCCCTTGCTGCTTGTATTTAGGGCCAGGGAGGTGGTGGGAGGGAAATCCAGGATTGAGGGATTGAGTTCATCCCTCTTGTAAGCCCGTCAAAGTCAGCAGAGTGGCAGTAGGAGGAGAGCTGGCCGGGTGCATTCCCTAAATGCCATTGCCTCGGTGTGACCCTCTGCTGAGCTGCCTGGCAGTGACAGCAGCGAGTCACAAGGATGGTGCCACTTTGGTGGCAAGGGAGCACTGCAGAAGTCACCATCACGAGGGCATGGATAAAGGGAAGAGCTGTCCCAGCAGGACATGCTCCTTTTTCCCGGTGTTAAGCCCAGAGTCTTTTATCCTGCGATTTCAAAAGAGTTGGAAAAGATCAATCAGCGGCATTATCTCTGCTTCTTGCAAACAGAGCGAAGGTAGCAGAGCTGAGCTGGGGTCAGACAAACCCCTGCCCTCTCTGGGTGCTGCCATCCCTCTCAAAACTCACCAGGGTGCCAACATGAGCCACTGGGGTCTGCAAGAGGTGTCATCCATGGGACATCTCCCCTCCTGCTGCCCGTTAGAAAACCAAGATAGAATTAGAGAATCCTGGAAGGGTTTGGGTTGGAAAAGATCTTAAAGCTCATCCTGTTCTACCTCCTGCCATGGGCAGGGGCACCTTCCACTGTCCCAGGTTGCTCCAAGCCCCATCCAAACTGGTCTGGAACTGCCAGGGATCCAGGGGCAGCCACAGCTGCTCTGGGCACCCTGTGCCAGGGCCTGCCCACCCTCCCAGGGAACAATTCCTGCCCAATATCCCATCCATCCCTGCCCTCTGGCAGTGGGAAGCCATTCCCTGCGTCCTGTCCCTCCATCCCTTGTCCCCAGTCCCTCTCCAGCTCTCCTGGAGCCCCTTTAGGCCCTGCCAGGGGCTCTGAGCTCTCCCTGGAGCCTTCTCCTCTCCAGGTGAGCACCCCCAGCTCTCCCAGCCTGGCTCCAGAGCAGAGGGGCTCTGGCCCTGGGAACATCTCCATGGCCTCCTCTGGACTGGCTCCAGCAGCTCCAGGTCCTCCTGATGTTGGGTGCCCCAGAACTGGAGGCAGCTCTGCAGGTGGGGTCTCACCAGGTGGGGACAGAATCCCCTCCCTCTCTGTGCTGCCCACACTGCTTTGGGTGCCAGATGAGTGCCTTGGGGTGACTGCCTTGGATTGGTTTGGTTTTCCAGGCAGCAGCCCAAACCTGGGGGCTCTGCAGGAATCCACTCATCAAATCCAACCACATCAGAGCTTCCTGAGCCACAGCCCTGCCCAGGGCCCTCTCCAAGCTCCCGCTGTCCTCATCCTCATCCTCCCCCCAGAAAGCTGAGCCTGGAATCCGAGCGGTGCCGTGGGTGGTGGGAGGCAGCCACAGCAGCGCTGTTGGAATTTTCTCCGCGTCGCTGTGAGTTAATACATTCCAGTAAATCATCCAAAATAATTTGCGGCGAATATCAATTTTCTGTGTGAACTTCTCGCTGGCTGCACAGAAGTATCTTCTGCCGACACGGCTCCCTTATTCTGCTGATCTGAGACAACAAAGCAGCTGGGGAATAAACAGGAGGCGAGCTGGAGTCCCCAGGGCTGCCGGCACGAGGGAGGTGCCTGGGCTGAAACTCACTCGTAGATAAAACCCAGTGAAGGCAGGCGATGATTAAAGGCTAATTTGCTGTCTGTGTAGTGTTAAGTGCCCCCCTTTCCTAACGAGCAGGAGGCACTGCCAACCGTTCTGCTTCGCTGCCTCTCTTTTCTTTACCTTTTCAATTATTTTAAGGCTTTTCCGAACTTTGATAACGAACGCGTCTCCTCTGTGAGCGCTCTCTGTGCCGGGTCGGTGGCAGAGGGTGTGTTTTCGATGCTGAGAGACTTAGATGGGCAGCAAATATCTTCAAAAAAATACCCCCAAAAAAACAAACCAGAAACCCCAGGCTGCTCTGCCTGTCTGGTGATGGATTTCAGCCGTGAGCAGTGCTGGCTGTCACTTGGTCGACCTTTCTCCCCCACCAGCTGGTAGAGCAGAGCTGTCCCAGAGCCAAAGGCATGGCTGTGTGGAGCTCTGTCACCTTGGGAGGGTGGTGGCAGGGTGGAGAAGACTCAATATTAGCATCTGAACCACAGTCTGCCCTCAAAAAAAAAAATAAAAAATCCCAGGGAAGACTTTTTGGCTGTTTTTAAGGATGGTATTTTGTGATGTTTTAAGTGTGGTATGCAATATTTTTAGTGTTATCTCATAGGATTCTATGATTGGTTTATCTCTGGCTATGCCGTGGCTGTGTTCATGCTGGGGGTTGGAAAACCCCTTTTGGTGTTTTGGCTTTTGTTCTCGTTGTGATGGGAAAAGCCTTGCAGAGAGCTGGGATGAGGAACCCCCTTTATCACAGAATCACGGAATGGTTTGTGTTAGAAGGGACCTTGAGGCTCGTCTTGTCCCACCCCTTGCCATGGCCAGGGACACTTTCCACTCGGCCAAGCTGCTCAAAGCTCTGTCCAGCCTGGCCCTTCTCCCATCTTTTACCCTGGAGAGGAGGTGCCAGGTGAGAATTTCTAAGGGGGGGAAGTAAAGGAGAGAAAGGAGGAGCTCCTTCACCCCTCACAGAGCCTGGAAACAGCTCATCTCCATGGCACACAGTGCAAATGTCTCAGCAGCACTTCTCAGGGGCTCTCTAGCCAGGGTTTTACCTGCATACAAGGATGTGATTCCTCATCTGCAGGAACCAGCAGCGCTGCAGCTTCCTTCCTGCAGGAAGGAAAATTCCTCCTCCTTGGTGCTCCCTGCGGCTCAGGCAGCTCGGGCTCCTCTCACACCGTGCTGGGGTGTCCTGTGCTGGGGGCCTGGGGGAGGCACAGCCCCGGGGAGCTCAAAATAGATCTGGGGCACCCATTTGCAACCGGTGCCAGCATTGCACACGGGCTCCCAGCGGGGGAAGAGGCCCTGATTAAAAGAACTATTTTTAAAGAGCCTGGATGCAGGGAGGAAGAGGTGATAATTAGCTGGTGGCAGTGGCTGCGCTGCAGGACGGGGCTGGGATGGGTCCCTGTGCTAACAGGGAGATCCACACAGCCAGAAAAACCACAGCTGGGATCTAGGAAGGACTGACTCCCTTCTCCTCGCCTCTCTCTCCAAGAAGCCCTGCTATTTTATTACCACTGTTTTATTTTCATAGACGCAGCACCTGCTCTTTGCTCTCACAGGAGGAGCAAGCAGGGCATCGAGGGCTGGTTGGGGATTGTGTTTGTGTGGTGAAGATCATCAGGAATGATTTGGGTGATGTTTTCCCCCACGCAGAATTTATTTGTTTGTTTGCTTATTTGCTTTTTAGATGGCTGTGAGACAGGATGAATTTTTCATGCAGAAAAAGAAATTCAAGTGTTTTATTGTTTGAAGAATTGGCTTTAAGTACACGTGTGTATATGTGCAGTTGGGAAAAAAAAATGGAACTCTTCCGTCATCTCCACTTATTTATTTATTTGTGTGATGCATCATGCAGATTTACTTAATTGATGGCAGCACCTGGAGTGCATTAGGCATTTCCTAAGCTCTCCCAAAGGCCGGGCTTTGGGTTTGTGCTCAGCCTAAGGACAGACAGACATAACGCTGGAGGTCAGCAGAAGGGGAAGAGCTGCAGACAATTTATGTAGGAGCTAAATCTCTTCACTCTGAGCCACCCAGAGCCAGTACCTGCAGCCTCTCAGGGGGCTGGATTAGCTCCTTGTCACCTCCCCAGAGTGGAGTCAGTTTATATATATATACATATGTGCGTGTGTGTATTTCTCTTTCATTTGGCTGGGATAAAAATTGCTGAGTCAAAGATTCATTTTCTTCTCGAGCCCCTTGCAAGGCAGATAAAGGGGCTGGCGGCGCTCGGCAGGGCCATAAATAATGCATAGAGCACAGGAGCAGCCAGCCCAGCCCTCTGCTTACAGAGAGAAGATTTCTCCATAACATATTACCCTGTCTCCATGCTGGAGCTTCTTCCCTCACCTTAGGCTAACACCTCCTGCCTGGAGAAATAAAGAAATAAACAAACCAGCCTAATAAAGCCTCTGGTTGCCACCATTCCTGCCTGATCCCATGGCTGCAGCCCTGGGAATGCCCTGCTCCCAGGGAGGGAGTGGTGTTCTGGGTTTAGTGCTTCTGGAAGTCACTGGTGTCCTGGGTTTAGTGCTTCTGGAAGTCACTGCTGTCCTGGGTTTAGTGCTTCTGGAAGTCACTGCTGTCCTGGGTTTAGTGCTTCTGGAAGTCACTGGTGTCCTGGGTTTAACGCTTCTGGAAGTCTGTGGCTCTGATTTTACATGTCTCAGACTTGCTCTTGATATTAAAGCAAAAAGCCTTCTGATGGTTTGGAACTCTGAGTTCCCAAGCTTCTTCATGTAAATAAGAAATGTTTACATTCCTTTGTTCTGATAGAATATTTGAGTGATTGGTGTGGTCACCAATCCAAGTGATGGGTTGACCTGCTTTAGCCAATAATTGGCCACCTTTGTACAGTGGATAGAAATGGAGTCAGAAAATTAGAATAGAGAGATTTTTGCATGCTGACTTTGNTTGAGCTCAAGGTGATGTGAGGACAAAGAGAAAAAAGGAGCCTGGTTATACTCCTGCCATCCCCCCAAGGCTGGAACACTGCCTTGCCTCCATCCCCTTTCATCTTGGGGATAAGGTTTTTGTCCATTTAAATGCAGAATATGTCCCTGCTCAGAGCTGGAATGCCACATCTGAGGCAGCTGAGAATGTGGAGGAGGTTCAGATGTAGCTGAGGTTGGGTCTTCACCCACAAGGCTTTGTGATGCAGAAAATGCCTCTCAGGATTCACTCTTGCTCTGTATCATTGATCAAATCCCTTCCAGCTGCTCCCAGAACTCTTCCCCCTTTCCAGGCCTTGCTGCTGGTGGCCCGAGAGGTTGGCTGATGGCTTGGGAAGGTTTGTTGGAGGGAGGGTGACAGCCCAGCTGAGGTGTGATTAGTCTTGTCTGCTCCACACAAAGCTCTCACCTGCTCAGGGTGGGAAAAGGCTCCTGTGGAACAACTGGGACTTGTGTGGGCTCAGTGCTGAGCTCTCAGCGATGCTCCAGGGAGGAGTGAGGGAGCCCTGGCACAAAGGGAGTGAGGGTGTTACTGAGTCAGTGGCAGCTCAGGGGCCTCTTTCATGCAGTCCCACACTGTGGGGGGCTTCAAAGGCCCTCTCCCTTCCCTTTGAGCTGCCTGTTCAAACGAGCCTCAGCCCTCAAAGAGAAACGCCGAGCAAAACTGTCGTAGTTCATCCGATTCCCGTTGAGTCCCGGTGCGATAAATTGGTGCCAGGTTGGCACAGGGGAGCCAGGTGAATAAATGGAACAGGTGGCCCCCCCCCGTCTCGTGGTGCAGTCAGGAGATGCTGCTGAGAGAAACCAAAAAGGAGCAAATGTCAAATCGATGAAAGGAAGATCTTTCTTCTGCCTTTTTCCTGCCTTCTCACAGAACGCGCTGCTACTCCTGAAGTTTCTCGGGCTGCTTTGCCTTGCTCTTTGGCCTCAAATCCCTTGTCAGGAGCTACCTTTGAAATCAAAGAGTAGCTATGCAACAGTGAGAGGGAAGGACACATTTCCCACCCAGCCTGGAGAACCTTGGAGAGTTTCAGGAGCTGTGAATCATCGCCCTTCAGGGTGCCGGGCACCCTCTGGCTGGGGAGGGTCAGGAAGGGAGGTTGGCTTGGGAAGGGTAGCCCAGGAGTGCCATCTTCAGGATTGTCGTTACCTTTTTTAACTGAAGTTCTAACGAGCAGGTTGGGTGCTGCTACTGCAGTTTGAGCTTGCTGAAAATCCTCTGTGGCCAAGTTTTTTGGATTTTACCCCAGTTCTCCTCCCTGGCTCCTGCTGGGGCCGTGCATGCTCCGGGCAACGACTCTTCAGTGACATTTCTTTGGGTATCATTGCTCTTGGTTGTTTGATTCCACATTTTCAAGGGTATTTGGAGGAAATGTGGATGGTTCATTCACTGGTGTTTGAAGGAAGCGGCAAATTTAATTAAAAAACATGAGGCAAAATTAGTAGTAAAGGAGACTGATTACAAGGTTTGATGTAGGGCGGATTTAGGTAGGGCAGAGGAGCACCGGGAAGTGGTGGCTCCCTGCTCCATCCCAGTCCTCTGCCCTTGGGGAAAATAATAACAAGGAGAAGCAGAGGGAGGAAAAAAATACCCAACAAAACCAAGCTGGTTTTTATTGTTGTTTGTGATTTTTACATAAATTTTTCAGATTGCACAGCCTGTCTTGTCTTTTTTTCCCCCTGTCTGCTCTGTTTAATGCAAACGGCACCTTCCCGCTGATTGCAATCACACACTGATTGAGAGCAGCTCCTCTGCCTGCGCTGGGAGGGAAGGAGGGAGCTTTAACCCTTTCTCTCACTTCCCTCTTTGCTGTCTCACTCCTTCCTTGCTTTGTCCCCTTGCCCGAGGACTCCAAACCCACTCCCCAAACCTCCTGCTTATCCATGCGCCAGAGCTCCGCGGCGCTAACAGTAAATTTATTTTTCACAAGTGAAAGCTTTGAAATAGATACTGACCTGCTGCTGCAGGGCACGGGCCCAGCTCCAGCTAACATGATTAGGAAGAAACTTTTCCTGCAGAGGAATCCTTGCCTATCTGCCTGCTGCAGCTGGGTGCCCCGGGATGCCGGGAGCAGCGGTCACCGGGGGAGGTGGAAGCCTTGGCTCGGTGGATCAATCCCAATTCCTGTCCTCTCCTCATCATGGCTGCATCCAACAACACCCAGCACACACGGCCCCTTTGCTCCTTGCAGGTGGATTGGTGGGAAGCAGCCCTGCAGCTCATGGAATTTTTTGAAGGGACCTTAAAGGTCCTCTTTTTCCATGTGGTTTCACCTTTCAGTTTGTCCAAGCATCCAGTTTGCTCCCAGTCTTGTCCAGCTTGGCCTAGGGGTGTGTTGATTACATTTCAATTAGCAAAATTCCCATGGGATGGTGGGAATTTGCAGGCATTTCCAGGGATGGGGCATCCACATCTTCTCATGCATGTGCTTTGCATGGCCCCAGGGACTGGGATCCAGGATCCAGGAATCCCTATAAAAAGAGCATCATGGAGATTGGCCATTCCAGCAGCAGTTTGGCACGACTTCTGCTGCAGCTGTCTAGGCTTTTTGCTAATTCCCACCTTGTGAGAACTCATAAAAGCTCTTAAATCTCCCTAATCCTTAATCCAGTGGACACACACCTTTTCACAGTGGAGATGCACAGGCTGTGGGAATGGTCTGGGAGTTTGATGAGTGCAAATCTCGATTCCACGTGTTGCCTTGGGGCTTGGATCACAGCACTGGGAAATCTGGCACAGGCACCAGGTGTGATGAGAACCCTCCCAAAAAGTCACTCCTGCAGGCAGTGAGGGTGCAGCAATCGCTCCTGTCTGGCTGCAGGTTGTCCACGTGGGGTGGAGGAGCTGACTGTCAGCGAGGCTGCACGGGGCTGAGAACTGCACTTCTTCAAGGCTGACAGCTTCACACCCAGCGGTGCAGCCTGGGTTTGATGCATCGTGCAGAAATAGGAGCAAAAGCCACCCTGGTCCTCTTTTGCAGGAGCTGCAGTTCTGCTCAGAGGGAGCTCAGCCAGGCCAGGCGTGTGCATCCCAAAATTTGGCTGTGCCAGATCCCTCCCTTCTCCTCCTCTGAGATAAAGGTGCCCCGGGAGATCGGGAGGGGAGCTCTTTGCAGGCACAGCGGTGTCTGCAGAGGTCGGCAGTGAATGTGTTCCATGGGCTGATAAGTTACCTGGGAAGGGAATGACTTCAGGGATTGGATTGCGATGCCCAACTCGGTTACGTCGAGATAACATCGTGGTTTGAGACATCGATCACTTCAAAGGAACCTGCAGAGGGATTTTAATGCCTCGCAAATTGCTTTTCCTTCTATTCAATTTACATTCACGATTGCACAGAGCATATTTAGGAGCTTTCCAAACTGCCACAAACAATGACAAATCTCTCCTGAAACGTTCTCCTGTTGCAGTAAATTTGACCTGACAAAAGAGAGGGAGAAACATCAGCCTCTTTCAGAGCCATAGGGGTCTCCTCACCCCACAGTGAGCTGGGGTTTGGGCTCACCGGCCCCAAACCTTTGTGGGAAAGGCTTTGCTGTGGGAAAGATTCACCTGAAGGCTAGGTCAGGATGCTCTGTGTGATGGAAGTCACTGATCCTGAAATTATTTCCCTGTGGAAAGTCTTATTGATGGAGCCGGAGCCTCTGAAAGGAGTGCTGGTGTAGATTAAACTGGCAGTGGGATGTACACTACCCTTGCCACTGGAGACAGGGTGAGGACAGACAGGAATCACTTCTGCACCAGGAAAAAAACGCTTCTTGCTTTAGTTGGTGCTGTGAGGTTGAGCCTTGGTCCAACCCAGTGCCCATGGGAAGGACTGATTGCCATCCTGACTAGCATAAAAATGAGTGGATTGGGAAGGAAGCAAGGAGCTGGGAAAACAGGAATGTGCACAAAGGCCTGGCAGCATGGCTGGGATCCATAGCACAGGGCTCTTCTCATGTAACACACAGCCTTCAGGGCATTTTTCCAGGGATTTTCGCTATGCCACGAGGCACAAGGAGTGCTACTAAGTGCTGGGATGTGTTTCTCTCTGCCAGGCAGGCTCAGTAGTCCCACCAGCCCCAGTCATGGCCTCCCCAGTTCTGCCCAGCCCACCATCCCACAGGAATTCTGCTAATTGAAATGCAATCAATACAGCAGTGATTGGTTTGCTGGTGAGAGAGGATCCCTTTCTCCTGCCAGAGGGACAGGCTGCACTGATAGCTGTGGGAACACAGGAATCCACAGCCCCATCTCGGGATCCCAGCCATGCTGTTTTGGGATTCCCAGGCTGCACTGATATCTGGGGGAATACAGGAATCCACAGCCCTATCTAGGGATCCCAGCCATGCTGTTTTGGGATTCCCAGGCTGTGCTGATATCTGGGGGAATACAGGAATCCACAGCCCTATCTAGGGATCCCAGCCATGCTGTTTTGGGATTCCCAGGCTGTGCTGATAGCTGGGGGAACATAGGAATCCACAACCCCATCTAGGGATCCCAGCCATGCTGTTTTGGGATTTTCAGGCTTTTCCAGTGTGACTGGATCTGATCCTCATGGTTGAGGAGATACAAACTGCCTTCAATATTTGCTCCTTATGCTCCCAGTGACCTCTTTGCTCCCGTACCCATGGGCTTGGCACAGGCATCTTTCTGTGGCTCCTGATGGGGAGAGGGCTGGGAGAGGAGGGCAGATGCCAGGAGGAGGGAGGGATATTTTTACCAGGCAGCCTCCAGGGCTTGCTTCTCTCCAGCACAGCTTTTCCCCGTGCTTCCCAAGCCGTGGTCAGGCAAAGAACCCTCTCGCCTGAGTTTAATTTCATTAAAGATGTTAATTCTGACCCTGTCTCTGCATATTCATGAGCCAGTGGTGTCCTTCCTCTGCCATGGCCAGGCAGGATGAGCTGCCATCACAGCACACAGTGGGTGCACATCCCAGGAACGGGGGGGTGCCACGCTCAGCTCCATTTCATTCCCCTCCAGCTCGTACCTGCTGGTTCCTGGAAGCTTTAAAAGCCACTGCAGAACTCCAATGGGTTTGCTCTGAAACTCTCACTGGGTTTTTCCAGCAGCATTTGTTGCCCCAAAGGACTTTTGCCAGTCCATGTGGCTCCTGCTTGCTTAGATGCACCTGGATGACCCCCAAGGCACCCCTAAACTTCCACAATTGGTTTCCCAAATGGAAATCTATGGATTGCAGAGGCCAACTGAGCTCCTTGGCATGGCCAGGACATCAGAGTGAAGTCTGACGTTGTGTCCATGGCCTGAGATTTGCTATGTGGTACCTGCCAGAGGATCTCTTGCTCTGATAGAGCCAGAGATTTCAGCTGGGAAATGTCAGCTAGCCTTGGATGGATTAAGGGGTTTTGGCATCACTCCTGGCACCTTTTTATCTCATTCCTCCATGAAGCTGTGATCTCAGGGATGACTGTGCTCCAGGGGAAAGCAGCAATCAAATGCAGCAAGGAGTAAAGCTCCTACAACAGAGCAAAACCTATTCCCAAGGCCCTGAGTGTGGACAGGCTTCCCAAGTCCTTTCATTCAGCTGCTGTTTCTGTTTGGGAATGGCATGTTTGGTACTTTCCCTGATTTTCCTGCCCTTGGGGGATCTGAGATAAAGCCTGTCAGAATTGCTCCTCTATCCCAGGAGACTGGGACGGGCTCTGAGGAACTGGAGGCTGTGGTGGTGTTTCTGCTTTCCAGCTGGAGCTGGCTACTGTGGGGCAGCCTCTCTGTGTGGGGCTTTCAGGCTGGTGTGTGGCACTGCCACGTGCACCCGTGTCCCAGCTCTCTCCACCTCATCCCCTCCTCTCTGGAGCCACGCAGCAGCAGAGCACAAAGCTGCTCTGTCCCCTGGGCCCTGCTGCCCTTAGATGGCTGCAGAAGGCTGCCAGCCCCGTTACTGGGGTTGATTTAATCCTGGTTTTTGTGTAACAGCCTGAAAATCCTGACGGCCATCAGGGCACAGCACATGAGGGATCCAGAGACACGTGTCCCAGCCTTGTTCTGGGCTCCTGTGGAAATACTCCCACGGCTGTTGGAACTGTGGGGAGGTGCTGGATGCACAGGCAGGACTGGATCACGTTTAGAAAGTCCCTTCCCACTCCAACTATTCCATGATTCTATTCTAGGATCTTTCCCAGATGCTTGGGATACCCAGAGAACATGAACTGATCTCATACTGCTGTCTTCTCCCAAGTGTTGTTTTTGGGTACACAAATACAGGGAGGAAGACTTGAGGCTCCAAACAGTGAAGGAATGTGATCCATGGGCATGGGAGTGCTGGGCCCTTCTCCTGTCCAGGCAGGTTATTTCCTCCAGTATATCTTTGATCTGCACTGAATGCTTTCAGCTTTTAGGGTTCAACCCCTTTCCCTTGGATAGCCCTAAAAAGGCACAGAGGAATTCTGAATTTGCAGTCTCTGCTGCCCTATTTGCTGCTTTGTCCCTCCAAATCCAAGTTGGCACTGTAGAAAATATCCTGATTATATTCCTTTCCCCTGCCTTGCCCCTTTTTCATTGAATTAGTGGATGCAGCAGGGCTGATCATTAATCTTCCGTGGCTCCGAGCTCTGCTGGTAAATCTGCTGGGGTAAAGATGTGGAGTCATTGCTGCACAGGGCTCTGGCCCTGCTCAGGGATCAAGAGGGTCCCCAAGGTGTCACCCAGCTGGTGGCATGGTGTGGCTGTGCTGGCTGCAGGGGGGAGCAAGCTCTGGGCTGTCTCCCTCTCCTCTCCTCCTGCCCGGAGCTCGCCAGTTCGCATCGCACGGGAAGGAACGGGAAAGTCATAAATCAATCTCGAGTGTTTCTCTTCTCTTTAGGGGTAAAATAATAACCCCAAACAAAACAAGGTCGGGAGAAAGGAATTCCTAATGACAAACTTACTTCAGCTAGGACACCAGGGGCTTCAGCAATATGAGATTAAACCTGCTGTGCTGAGACTCTATTACTCCATATATTACTGTGTGCTGCTGGACTGATGGTTCTCACAGGCGGAAATATAACCCTTGGAAATGTCAAGGCACATAATAAAGAGACCTAGCAGGGGAGGCTGGATGGCTCCAGGGATTGATAAAGCCTTTACAGCACCAGTGCTGCTGGGAGGAGGGGTGGGTGCCCACTGGAGCTCACACACTTTGCTGGTCCCTTTGTCAGATGGCTCCGAGGGAAGGGTGACATGGGAGAAATTCTCCTGGAACAACTCCGTCTGGCCAAGATTGCTTTGGAAATAAAGCAGGGACCTCAAAATGAAAGCTTGGATGAATAGTGGCCTCCCTGTGCAGTCCTCAGCTGTGTTTGTCCCCAGGGTGGCTGTCATGCTTATACCTCTTCATTAGCTCTTAGTATTTCCCGTGCCCTCTTGGCATTGCAAGTCCCTTAGGGACAGACTGTTTCCCTGGGAGCCCGACTGGGTCTCCTGGGCTTGTGTGAGAGACCACACTGTAAATCTCTTGGGAAGTGTCTTCCTAATGGCTGCTGGATAGAGCCATCTCAGGGGGAAGGCAGGCAGCACTTGGGCTCATCGCCAAGGACCTCGTAACAAACCCTCGAGAGCTGGAAGAAGCATTTGCTCATTGGCATGTGGGCCTATAAATCCTGGGTTTGGGAATGGGCACAAGCACGGGATGCTGGATGAGCTGATGCCAGTGGGAATGTGTGTGCTGTTCCCAAAAATCTCACTGGCCAGGGCTGTGTATAACAGGGCTCCCTGTTAGCCCTGCTGGGTGGCTGGAGACTGTGAACCTTCCCAGCCCTCCATGGCGGCTGTGGGCTCGTTAAGGCGAGAAGAGGGGAATAAATCTCCTGGAACTCATGAACTATTTACAGCAGTGCTGAGCAAGCAGTCTGCAATTATTTATTTATTCTCCCCAGGACTCTGCACTGGTGAACCCAGAGAGTTGGGAGTGCTGCCAGGGCTTCCCAGTCCAGCCCCAGAGTGTCTCCTCTGCATGGGGCTCCCCATGGGCAGGCAATTCCCTGGAGATCCCAAAAGGCAGCAGACGTGCCCTGGGAGCACCTGTGTGCTGTGTGTGTCTTTGGAAGGAAAAAACCCCAACCCTTCCTTGTGCTGAGGTATTTTCAGCCCTGCTCTGGCTCAGCATTCCTGTGCCCAGAGCCACTAAAGGAAGGAAAATCATGTAAAGGAAGAGGAGGATATTTTGCAGGGAGATGTGTTGGAGGAATCTGTTGCGTGTGAAATGCATCTGCAGCTGGTTTGGGGTGTAAAGGAGGAATTAAAAATGGTTTGGGTTGAAAGAGACCTTTAAGATAATTTTGTTCTATCCCCTGCCATGGGCAGGGACACCTTCCACTAGAGCATGTTGCTCCAAGCTCCATCCAGCCTGGCCTTGAAGAATTCTGGGGATGGGGCTTGGCTTTATGAAATAGCCATTTTCCCCTGCATAATTCCCAGACAATCAATAGATATTTATGAGTGATCCTTCCAGTAATTACACAACCCCCTGTGTTTGTGAAAACAGGTCCTATAAACAGCCAAGAGAAGAGTCAGGGTTTGCTGGGCTGTATCCACAGGACCCTGCCTTGCACAGGGATGTGTGTGGGAGGCTCTGCCCTGTTGTCCTTCCTGCCCTGTCCCTGTGCATTTCCTGCCCCTGAATCAGGGTTGATGGAGAGGATGCTGTGAGGAAGAAGGAATGGCTCCTTTCCCTTTCCTGGCAGCACTGGAGTCTCCTCACTGGCACTCAGGTTTCTTCAAAGGCATTTTCTCGTCGTGGGGCTTAGGGGCCAAGGACGCTTCTCGCCTGCAGCTTTATATCTGTCAGTTTGATCAGCAAATGGGGGAGAGGGCCATAAAGCTGTGGAGGCTGAGTCCTAGTCCCTTTAATCCCGCCAGGAGGGCCGGCGTTATTCCTCCGCCGGGAGCGCTAATAGGACTCTAATACGCTGGCAAATGGGATTTTTTACAACTGCCATTCTGCAGTTACGGAGACGGTGTGTCACCGGGACAGCCCTATAAATTCTGCAGATGGAGGGGGCTGCTGGCCTGGGAGGGGGAATGGTGCCCTTGCTGATGATGTCTGGGAAGGATTGGCTGGATGCCCCACTGCTGTTTTCCATGCTCTTGGAGCATCCCCATGGCTCGACTGGGTGATATTGCTGGGCTGGTGGTTGGGCTGATGGGGCAGGGGTGGTTTGGCTATTTCTAAGAGGCTTTTAGGGTTGGAATTTTGGATTTACCCTCCTTGCTGCCTCCATGCCCTCTTTGCTCTGTGCCCTTCCTTGCTCCCTCCATACCCTCCTTGTTCTCTCTGTGCCCTCCTTGTTCCCTCTGTGCCTTCCTTGTTCCTTCCCCACTGTGTGTGCCAGGATGAGCATCTCTTTGATGCTCTCAGCAGGCAAAACAAGGAGTTGGGTGCCCAGTGGTGTTCACGTTGGTTTAAAGGAATTGCAAAGCCCTGATAAACCTGGGAATGTTCTGGCAGGGTCTGTTGGCTCCACCCTTCCATTGCTACCCCCTGCCTGTGTCTCCTCTGTCACAGTGGCTGGAAGGCTCCAGTGTGAAGGAGCCTTTCTCAGCCAGCTCCAGTGCTGGGCCCAGGCCAGTGGAACCGTGAATCTATGGAATTGCAGGGCAGGGGTTTATTTGCAGGATGGCCATGCATGGAACACCTGCCCTGGTCAGGGAAGTTCCCTGGAAGAGCAGGAATATCATGTCTTTGGAACCCTATTCCCTGCCTTGTGCTCAGGCACATAGAAATGTGGATGGAATTGTAGGACAGGGATGTATTTATGGCCTTTCACTAAATCCCTTGACTAGAACAGAGCTGACAAGAGGGCAGGCTCCATGGATGCAAGCAGATCCCACTCCATTTGAGCACGACTCTGGCACCCATGGGACACACCAGGAGCTGCACTCCATCCTCTCCTCAGCAGGCAGTGCCTGGCTCGAGTGCCAGAGCCATAAATATTGTATCACTGTGTCCAATCTCAGCTCCGGATTGATTTTCCTCCAGCCCTGATCGCGGGAGGGCAGGGAGACGGGATTATTTTCCAGGGCAATCACAGGTTGATGGCTCCTTGCAGCTGCTTCCACACTTTTTGCCATCAGTAAATAAGCAGCTCCCCACGCTGTGCTCGGAGTAGCACCTATTTCCCTGGGACATTCTCCAGGGTTTCATCCTACTCTGCTGCAAATTGGTACAGGAGAGTGGCCCGACCCTTCTTGTTTTACAGCAGCGTGGGCATGTCGGTTTTATCTTATCTATTATCACCTCTGCCCGAGAGCTAACAAGATCTCATCTACCTCTCCCGCAAATCTTATTTGTCATCACATTCCTACAGCTGCCCAAAAGTCCCACCCTGACGTCAGGAATCCTCACGCCGAGCTCTGCACAGGTTGATTGTGAGAGACAGAGCTGCCCCACAGGTAATAGAGCAGCTCTCCTTCTTCCCATTTTCCAGGCAGCTGAGCCAGGGGGAAACGTGTGGTCCAAGTTAATATAAACTCCTCGAATAATCCCCCTGTGGATTTTTCCAAGGTTATAAAGGGAGACTGAGGTTTGAAGGGAGATGTGGAGAGCGCTAAACAGAAATCCGGCGGTCTGTAAACAGCTCGCTCCGGGGTTTTAAATTGTCAGGATGCAACCAAAGCAGCAGAGTTCCTTCCCCAATTAAAAAATAAAACAAATTTGAAAAGTTCTGCATGTAAATCGACGCCAGAGAATGAGCTCATGTTGTGCAATAAATGGGTGAAGGCAGGAAAATGTCACATTTTATTGAGGGAAAGTCTGTGACGGGAGAAAATATCTTCTCTGAGACTGATGTGTTTGGGGAAAATAAAATTGCAGCAAAGTGGCTTTTTCAGAGTCTCAGCTGCAGGAGGAGGTGGAGGAAGTGGGTGTCTCTGGAAGGGATATCACAGGAACCTCTGCAGCCAGGACCTGGGGACACCATGGAAAAAGGCTCCTGCGCTGCCACCAGTTCCAGCAGAGAGTTAATGCAAAATTGGGACCGTCTGCTGCACTTCAGGATTTGCTTCCCGTGCTGTTCCATCTTCCCTCAGCACATCTGGGCAAGGAGAGGTGGTGAAACAGCTGCTGGGGACAGCAACCCTTGAACTTACCAGGTGGTGTTTTAGCTCAGGCCACTCCAAATTCTTGCAGATTCTGAAAATCCCAGGCTTTTCTCTGCTTGGAATGGTGGCTGCAGCTCTCTGTGCTCCCCAAATCCTGGAACTGGGGTCAAATCAATGCAGTTTTGATGGGAATGGGGAGGCTGTCCTCTCCTGGTCCAAAGGACTCTCCAAATCATGGATTCATGGAACCAATGAGATTGGGAAAGACCTCCAATATCGTGGAGTCCAATCTATGACCAACCTCCACCTTTTCAAGTGGGCCAGAGCCCTGAGTGTCAGGTCCTGTCAAAGGCACTTCCTGGGCTGCATTTCCCCTGCTCCCTTCTTCCTAGAAAAGCCAGGGGGGATATGTCCCTTGGACAAATTAATCTGGTGTTGTGACCTTGGTTTTTAGTCTTTGGAGTGAGATTTTGTAGGAAATCATCTGGAATCGTGGCTCTGTGTTGTAAATCTTCAGTGGTGTAGGTGTATTTTGGTAGGTCCTACTCCCTCCATGTGCTTTAAGCCCAGGATATTCCATTCCCTGCCCAAACCTGTCAGGGTGCACTGCACGCTAAGGTGAGAAGCAGAAGGAGATGAAATGTTTCTCTGTTTTACTCCCAAAATTGGCTGTGACCAAATCCATTTGCTCGACAAGCAGTCAGGAGATTGAGGATTTGGAGTCTGGAGAGGAAAAAGATGCATCTCCAGTGCAAGTATTGCAAACCAGGATGGGCCCTGGAAGGGGTTTTCCACCTCCTGAGGCATCTGGCTCTGGGCACTGCTGGCAACAAATCCCAAACCAATGGGATTTCAATGGAAACATCCATTTCTGCAGGTAGGAAACAAACACTGACAACAAAGAGCTCAGCAGTGAGTGCAAGCAAGGCAGAAGAAAGATGAATATTTGGCTTGCAGAGAAATGTTTTATTCCTGTCCCTACCAGAATAGGATGCTCCTTTCCCATTCAGAAGAAAAATGAGGTTGTAGTGATGATCCTCGGGTTTTATTTGTAGAAAGGATTTCATGGAGGAAGACAAACAAGGAGGAGAAGGAAAACAAAATCATAGAAGGGTTTAGGTTGGAAAAGCCCTCTAAGGTCACTGAGTCCAACCAACCCAGCACTGCCAAGGTTGCCATTATCTATGTCCCCAAGTGCCACATCTACATGGCTTTAAATCCTTCCAGGGATGGCAAATTCACCCCTGTCCTGGACAGCCTGTGCCAATCCTTTCAGTGCAGAATTTTTCCCCAATATCCAACCTAAACCTCCCTTGGTATAAGTTGAGTCCATTTGCTCTTGATCTTCCTATGGTCTCGTTGAACCTTAGCACGATTTTTCATTCAATGACTTTGTATTAATTATTTTTAATTGATTTTTTAAAAAAATAATAATTGAGCCTGGGAGAGTCTGAAGCTTTGTATGCCCTACCAAGGATACGATGGATGTGAAAGTCGTGCATGGCCAAGCCTTGTTAGGAGCTGCAAACTCTCTGCTTGACGGGAAATGGAAAATAAGACAAATAGATCAATTTTCATTGCAGCAAAAGCTTAGCAGTCATGGGCTTCAAATTTCCTCTGGGGTCTAATGTTGTTTAACTTATTTCTTAATGGTCAGAAACGTGGGGTGACTGGGGCTGTGGCCTTTGACTGCAAGAGAAATATAAAGTTGCCCTAATAATGGAGCATTGGGAGTTATGAAAAGGAGCTGGGTAAATTAGATTGTGGCCTTGTGTGTGGCAATGGCAGTGTCCTCCTGGAGGGATAACGATGAGTATTAACTGAGGGGAAGGAAAAACCAGGCCAAACCTGCTGCATGTGAAGAATCTGTTCCAGATAGTGGCAGGGGCTGTGTTCATGGAGTGGTGGTGGGATTTCACACGTTCCCAGGGGATTGCAAAGGGGCAGCTCCAAAATGTGCTGCTGGAAAAACCCAGACAAGTTTCAGGGATCAGCAGAGATGTGAGGAAATGAAAGCACTGAGGAGGGTTCTGTGTTTGATTTTATGGCAAGGAAAAGCTTGGTGAGGCACTGGCAGAAGGAGTGGGTATCTCCTAACACACGGGGCTGCTGTCCTCAGTCACGCCGGAGGAAGTGACCCGATGCGAAATAGAGTTATGGATTTTTTGTGCTGCTGGACATATGGCCAGAGTGGGATTTAGAGCTGCTTTTGCAGCTTCTGGGCTGTGGCTGCAGCTGCAAGGAATTGCTGATACAAAGATGTTTCTGGAGACTCCTCTCCATTACAAAGAAAATAAACATTAAAATAAAGACTTTTGCAGTGCAACATTACATAAAGAGCCCCAAATTGAATTTAAGTACTTAATAAGGATCACGTTTTTGACTTAAAGCTGACTTTTGTCTCCACACAACCACTGTATGAAGCCAGCAGAGGCTCAGCCAGACTCATTGGGGCATTTTTTGGTGCTGAAGACTTGTCCAGACTTGGTTCTCCTGTGGTTTATGTCTTATCTATTGTCTCCAGGGCTTTCCTGAGCCTTTGGCACCTCACATGCTTCCCACTGGCCCCTGGGGAACCAACAGCATCAGCAAACCTTGCAAACTTTCTTTAAATTCTCCTTGCTCCGTGGGTTCACTCTGTGGAAAGGAGCTGTAAGGAGGAGATGACTTATATCTCTTGCAGCAAGAATCTGGGATGAAATCCTCCTTGATCCAGGCGATTTGTGACATTTCACCTGTCATTTAAACTTCTGAAGTTGTTGCACTTGGGCAGAGCAAACCTCAGTGTACAGTGAAGAAAAAAATACATGAATTACGTATGTGTAATATATATATTTAATATGTAAAACTCAGCCCACTGATGTTTTTTGCTCTCTTGTTGAATATTCCCCTTCCTCATCGGGAAGCAGGAATGAAGTTCACAGCGCCGGGAACATAATTGAGCAAACGGCCTCTGTGCTTATCAAGTGCCTCTGTTCTGCTTGGGCATTTAATCACCTGCAAAAGCCATTTATTGCCTCGTATACTCCTCTTCTATGAACATTAGCCCTTAAATACCTGGCATAATTAAAGGTGAAGCCGCAGCGCCGCGCTCCGTCTCCTGCCCGTGGAAGGGTAACAGATGAGGTGGGAGTTCTGGTGGAGTTCAAGGTGAGAGCCGTAAAGCCCATTTTCTGCATGTGTCAGGGACATTATTTTAGGAATGTCTAATTCTGCTGGCGAAAATTGAGGCTGGCTCAAATAATAATTCACGCTTAATGAACTTAGAGTTATAGCCCCGGTGCTGCGATTCCCTGCGTGCCTGGCGCGGTCGATTGGCCTTGTCAGATGTTTAAAGGATGGTGAGGAAATGACAAAAAGGATTTGATGGAATTAGACGGAATTCCCCCCCAAAAACCCTATTTCTTTTGTGTTTAGATCCCTGTCTGGGAAGAAAGAGAGAAATTTGCCGCAGCTTTGGCTGTAATCCAGTCGGCTCCTTGATCAGGACTTTTCAGGGCTTTAACCTTGTGTGTTCTTCTTGCAGCTCAGCTCTTCAAAGGGCTCGTGCCCTTCCTTTATGCGAGGGAAAATAAACACAAAGCCTTGATGAAGGGTTAACACCCAGCACTGTGTGCAGGGAGCAAATTGAAGCACTCGCCTGCCACGTTCCTTGCCGCACCCTTGGCTGCCCGGCAATCAGACATCCAAAGTCTCGATGATTAACGCCCTTATCCTCGTAACACCCCTTTGATAGTAAATTAATGGGCTGTGGGATGTAGAACATCAGACTGTTGCTGCTGCTGCTGGGTTTATCCACTTGCACGTTGTATGGCAGGGAAATGTTCACCCGCTGACGAGGGTGGGGAGTGGAGGCAACCAAGGAAAGTCAAGCCCATTGTGGCAAGGAGGCAGCGAAATGTGGGTCCACCCAGGAGCTGGGTGTGATGATCCTCATGGATCCCTTCCAGCTCAGGGTATTTGATGATTCTGCCCCACACACAAACTGTCCTGGCTGCTGGTTTAATACCAACCTGTTTCATGCCCAGGGGGTTTAGGTACCCTCTGCTGATGATGGAGTGTGTGTCCATATGGGTTGTCCCATGATGTGTCCTAAAAAGGGCAGCAAAGCTGGGGGAGGGTCTGGAATGGCTGAGGGAGCTGAGAGGGCTCATCCTGGAGAAAAGGAGCCTTGGGAGAACCTTCTCCCTCTCCACAACTCCCTGACAGGACGGTGCAGCAAGGGAGGGTCAGGCTCTGCTCCCAGGGAACAAAGGACAGGATGAGAGAAAATGGCCTCAAGCTGTGCCAAGAGAGGTTTAGGTTGAATATTGGGAAAAATTCTTCATGGAAAGAATTGCTCAGCCCTGGCACAGCTGCCCAGGGCAGTGTTGGAGTCCACATTCCAGGAAAGATTGCAGAGTCATGTAGATGTGGCACTTGGAGGCATTGTGAGCGGTGGCCTTGAGAGTGCTGGGTTAATGGTCAGTGGTTAATGGTTAATGGTCTTAGGCTTTTCCAGCCTAAATGATTCCATGATTCTGTGAATTACATCCTGGGAAGCCAGCCTGGGGTGAAGGAGTAGGGTCTGGGGTAAGTGGAGATCACCAAGATCCCCCAAATCACAACCCCATTATCCACCCCTCTTCTCCCCAGGCACATCCCTACGACAGGATTGCTGAGCCCTGAATCGCTTCCTAGAAAGACAAGGATTTTTCTGGCTGTTGGAAACATGAGGCATCTGTATAAACAATTGTATTAAGCTGCTGTTGTAGTAATTGTGTTTGTACAGTGAAGCAAAAAGGCTCAGTTTACCCCTCTGCTGTCTGGAAATGATTCCTTTAGGTTATGTGTGAAGCATTTTTTCGGCGTGCTGATTTCATTCAGGGGAAGGAAAAAAGCAAAGATCCCATTACAGTGACATATTCTTCCCCAATGGTAACTTTATCCCCGCTTCTGGCTCCATGCAGAACCATAATTCATTTTGTCACAAGGATAGCAAATAAATAATAAGAATAAATTGAGCAGATTATCTCATCTTTAAGCCATGCCCAGCATTCATCAAATCCATGCCAAGAAGTGAGACTTATACGCAGTCAAATTGATCCTACAAGAGCACCTACCTCAAGCTCCATTAGGGCACCTCAGAGCCATTCACCCATTTCCTGGTCCTTGGCTGCTTAAAGTCATTAAAATGACACATCCCCAAAATGTCCTTTTTTTCTTTTTTTTTTTTTT
>VWYP01032088.1:90060-131838 GCA_013400435.1 Pycnonotus jocosus
TTTGGTAATAAAAGGACCAGTGAAAACCTAGCTGTTCCTATTTTTCCCCATTGATTTTCCCTGAAAGGATCAAACCATGCAAAGGCTAAATCCAGTGCAGGAGAAGTTTGCTGCTCATGCTGCAGATGCAAAAACATCCATTTCTTCTCTCGCTTCACTGAAGTTTTAATAACAGCTGCTGCAGGGACTTTGCACAGGACTAAGGTCTCATTATTTTTAAAGAAGATGCTACTGTACATTTACTGGTGGTACTGCAAAGTGTTATAAATAATTAACGTGGAACTACAGCGACTAAACCTACTGCAGTCCAACTAATTGGTAAACAGTCATGTATTTCACTCGGAGTACATGAGAGGTATTACCACTTTCAGTGGGATGATTCACTTGTATAAATTTAAGCTTATGAATAATGGTTTGAGGGGCTGAGGTTTGCTTTTATTCGTCTCACAGTACTCAAAAACCGGTGGGTGCGTCAGATGAAGAAAGGTGAGGTTCGTTTCCCCAGAAAATATTGATTCTGAAGCCTTGTCTAAACTAAAGCTGGGACTGAAGGAAGTCACTTTGGTAACAAATAACAATTAATTCACTGGAAGCCTTTGTGTTCAGTTGAAATAATATTCCCCAAACCTGCTTCAAGCCCCTTCCCAAGTCATCACAAAACAGCACACCCTGAATGCAGAATTAGGTGGTTGATTTGCAGTTGTGCTCTCAAGGTGTGTGTGATGAAGGTTGTGCCAAGAGCATAAGACTCATCTTCTTGTAAGGTTGTGTGAGTTTAACCCAATATATTTAGGCTGGAAAACATGTGAGGATGAAGGTCTCCAATTTGCTTCAAGTTGATCTGGAACTTATTTAAGATGAGGCTGGAACAAGCCCTTTCCAGGCTGAAATAGTTTGTGCTTATGAGTGTTTGCATTGGTTTAATAACAGGGTCTTGTTAAATGGTGCAGGCTCCTGCTCAGCTCCACACCTTCTGTTATTCCCTACATGTGGATTCCAAGAGCAATTTGCCACCTCAGGTTTGTGTTACCCATGAGCAAAGGGAGCACAGGCTGGACATGAAACCATTCCCAGGTGAGGGGAGGAATGTGCTGGTGTGAGTTTCATGCAGGAGAAGGGACAGCTGAGGGTGGAAGCCAACATGGCAGCGGTGCCAAAGGGAGAGAGGTTCAGAAGCTGGACTTGCAAAGTCCTCAGCTTTGCAGCAGGGACGGCAAGAAGCGAGGCTGTGCCTCAAAAGGCGAGCTGCCAGCGTGGTGGCACGCAACATTTCAAGACTATATATAAATATCTGACCTATTTCTTATGGATAGCACAATAAGGACTCGATCAAAACCCCATTGAATTCTGCAGGAGTCTTTCCATTGACTTCAATGGCTTTAGGATTGGCCCCTATAAATGGCTCTTGAGAAGGAGATAGTGGTGCATTTGCCTGACTATTTTTATAATGTGTTTGATCACTCACTCGGTGATTTTTCCAACTTCAGCCGTTCGCGATGGGGAGCCAGAGCAAATTACAACGTTCGATGTCCAAAGAAATGTCTCTTGAAATTGAACGGAGACGCATAAAACAGATAAATGTGTTGGCATCCCATGGCCAAAGAAATGAAAGGGGAGCATTAACACTCATTAAAAGGGACAAGGCAGTGCCACGCTTCCAGCGACCCTGTCATGGGAACACGACGGTTTTGTCGTTCATTTTTCACTACTCCCGGCTTTTGGACTAGCGTGGGAC
Source organism: Pycnonotus jocosus (assembly GCA_013400435.1). Classification (NCBI taxonomy): domain Eukaryota; kingdom Metazoa; phylum Chordata; class Aves; order Passeriformes; family Pycnonotidae; genus Pycnonotus; species Pycnonotus jocosus. Next base: position 91,796 of record VWYP01032088.1, read on the forward strand.
TTGCAGGATCAGTGGGCCAGCTCATCCCCTGTCCTCTTTTCTGAAAAATGGGAGTCTGGGGAAGGTCCAAGAAGCTTCTCAGAATGTGGCTGCAGGGTTACAATCACAGAATCACAGAATCTCTGAGGTTTGAAAAGACCTCTGAGATCACTGAGTGCAGCCATTAGCCCAGCACATCCCACTTGGAGAAGTTTCTTTCTCTGAAAGCACAAGGGCTTGTTCTGTTCTGCCGTGGAGCTGTGCAGGTTCTCGTTGGTCATGTAAGTCCTTCAGCCTTATGGTTCCCTTTTGAGCTCAGCTGTTTAATGACAGCCAGTGTCAGAGGTTAATCATGCCTTGTGCAAAGAGGGGCCTCATCTCCTGCCTCTGCCTGTTGAATTTCACAGAGAGGCTCCTCTGTTTCTCCTCTTTGAGGGCTGGGAAGCACCAGGCATTGGGAAAAGGCTCTCCCACCACCAATTACAGTGAAATCAGGATATCTGGTACGACCTTTTCCACTGGAATTTTGCTCAGTGTCACCAGTGGATAAAATCTCCATAGGTTGAAGTGGCATAGAAATATGGAATGATTTGAGTTCAAAGGGACCTTAAAGATGATCTCATTCCACTCCTGGCCATAGGCAGGGACAGCTTCCACTGAGCCAGGCTGCTCCAAGTCCCATCCAGCCTGGCCTTGGACACTTCCAGAGATCCAGGGGCAGCCACAGCTTCCCTGGAAACCTGTGCCAGGGTCTCACCACCCTCACAGTGAACAATTCCTTCCCAATATCCCATCTATTCCTGCCCTTTGGCAGTGTGAAGTCATTCTCTGTGTCTTGTCCCTCCAGGCCCTTGTCCAAAGTTCCTCTTCATCTCCTTTGGAGCCCCTTTAGGCACAGGAAGTCTCTTCCAGCATTCTCTTTTTGTCTTATTTTATATAATAAAAACCAATGGAATCAAAATGAAAGCATTCGGTGATCTCACCGATCACTGGGAATATTCTGTTCCTGGAATATTCTGTGATGTGAAGGAAATTCAGTTTCAGATTTTTGCCCCAGGTTTCAAAGTCTTTCTCATATAAAAGAGAATTTACATTTTTTGTCTATTTTTTCCCCTCCCAGGAAACAAAGCTGTCTGCTTTTGCTCCTGTTGGAACTCACTCATCAAAACAGGAACACTCAATCTTTGTCACACCTAGAAATTCCCGACTGAAGGCACAGAACATTTCAGGAATATGATGTTCATAGATTGCTTTATACGATGCTAATGGAGTTGTGTTTGCTTTTTTTAAAAGCCTTTTGTGGGTGTCTTGGAACCAACAGGAGGATTAGGGATGGAAAACTGGCTGGAGGTTTGCTCATCACGCCTCAGCCAAATCACCGGGGTTTGTAAGGATTCCTGCTTGGTCTGTCCTTGCTTTTTTATTTTTTTATTATTTTTTTTTTTGTCATGGATACAGGATGGATACAAACACTTCCTTTTGTTTCAAGGAAGAGGCAATCAATTTTTCTTGGAATACGGGATCTGAGGCTCTACCACACCCTGTGGCAGGAGTTTGCCCTCTCAATGTCACCACCTGTCCCAGGGCTTGTCACCGAATTCTTTGTTTCCCTCTCTGCTCTCCCTTCCATATGCAGCAGGAGTGGGGCTGCTGTGGGGAAGATGCCCACGGAATGATTTCATTTCTCCTCCATGTCCTTACTCTCTAATTGCTCCCCAGCTGACCTGTGCTGCTGGAAATCTTCCTGCTGTCGGTGCTCAGGGATTCTGCTTGGGATTCTAGTTTGGGGAGGTTGTGGGTGAGATGGGAAGATCTGAGGTTGTTCTCTCTGCTCTGACTTCACTCGCTGCCCACTGGGGAGACCTCCTGGCTCTTTTTCCTGGGTCACAGTGTCCTTCTCTGCTATTTACTAAGCTTTAAACCCTCGATTTTCTCAGCAAATCCAGCCTTTGTGGGCCTAAAACAAACAGGGAAACCTTTTCCATGTGAATTACAGAGTTTGCGTCTGTATTTGTTGTCTAAAAATTCACACTGTGGACCCAAAATGCAATGCCTGACCCAGGGAGCAGGTCTGAATCTCCCCCATTTTTAGGCTGCTTTAAGCAAAGGCATTGGGATGATCTTTCTAAATCTTGGGAGAGACCAGAATTAATTTGACCATGTGGAATTTCAATGACTGTTCTTCTGTATTTTGTGCGGATGCTCTTTAGAGAGATCTCCCATTGAATCCCATTCTGGGATTTCATAGAGATGACTGCTTGCTCTGTCCTTGCTTTTTTGGGAATGGATACAGCATTGGATGGTGGTTCCAGGCTATGTTTTCAAGGAAAAATGGTAAATTTTATTTGGAATAAGTGAGTCTTGAGCTTCTCCACAACCCGTGGCTGCAGGTCACCTTCTCAGTGTCACCACCTGTCCCATTAGGAATATTGATATTCCCAATGTCTCATTGCAGGATTTAATATTGATGTGTCCCTCAGCACTGGAAGAGGCTCTTAGAATGAACCAACCAAAGACCTGGATGTAAAAAAAGCAATTAAATAATGAAGAATAATATGATAATATCAATAGTACTGATGCAAGTCAGGNAATTTCCCCCATTCAAACCTTTTTTTTTTTTTTTTTTTTGCCTAAAGGCGAACAGAAAATTAAGCGAACTGATCTGTTTAAACCTTTATAAATACGTGTTTAATATCTGCTTAATGGGAGCCGGAATTTATGAGCCGTTAAGTGATGCCGGATCGTTTTTATAAGAATAGAGAAGTCTGGTGGGAAAACTTCCTCCTGGGACATAATCTCATATTATTATTTTTTTAAGAGAGAGAGATTTAATATTTTACAGTTGACGTTTGCAGTGACACTGGAATATTTCCTACGCGGGAGCTTTCACGAGCGCTTTATAAATCTTGATGGGTTTAAATGAATGAAATCCTGGTGCCAGTGGGAAGGATTCTACCTCCTCTGCCAGTGGGGAAACTGAGGCTGGGGTTCAGGAATGTGCACAGGGAGGATTGGGATGTGGGAGTCCCATGTGGATCAGGGTACTCCAGATATTTCATGGCATTTCCCCAGTGGTGAGACAACACTGGGATTTGTATCTCCTTGGAGTTGGATTTTTTTGCCTTTCTTGTGGTTTTGCAAATGTTGGTGGAAGCAAAGGGTGCACCAAGGGTCCTGCTGGGACAGCTGCTGGTCCCTGTTCTCTGCCCCACTTCCTTCCCACCAATCTTTTTCTATTTTTTCCTTCCCTTCTTTTCCTTTTTCCATTTTTTCCCTTTTCCTTTTCTCCCCTTTTTCTATTCTTTTTTCTTTCTTTTTCTTTTACCATTTATCTTTTTATTATCTTTTCTATTTTTCTCCTATTTTCTTTTTCCTCCCTTCCAGTTTTTCCTCTTTTATCCTTTTCTTTTTTCTCTTTTCCTCTTCCCCTTCTTCTTTTTCCTTCATTTTCATTTATCCTTTTTCTTTTTCTTTCTTCTTTTCTCTTTTTTCTTTTTTCTTTTTTCCTTTTTCTTTTTTCCTTTTTCTTTTTTCCTTTTTCTTTTTTCCTTTTTCTTTCTTCTTTTTTGTATTCTCTCTTCTCTCATCTCTCTTTGCCCTTTTCTCTTTTCCCTGTCTCCTTTTTCCCTTTATTTTATTTTTACTCTATTTTCCCTTTTTTCACCCACTCTTCTTTTTGTGCTCTCACCTCTCACTCCCTTTGCAGGGGATATTGCTGATGTAAATCCAAAATCCAACTCCTGGCTCTCCCAGGCTGCTGCAGCTGCAGTAACCCTTTGCCTTGGATCCACCTGCAGCGTTATTGCTGCAAGGGCAGCTCCAGCCCTGGCAGAGATCCACTGCACTGTGGGGACAGGAGATTTTTGGGGTCACAGATCAGCCCAGGGAACATCTCTCTTGCTGTTTGTGATGTAAAGATTTTCTGCTTGGTGACTTTTGGGGGTGGCACTGCTGCCTGAAGGAATAAAGAGCTTTCTGCTTCCTGCAGCTGGGGCTGGAATGAGATTTTTATTTTTTTTTCCTTCAATGTGAAAAACATCAGTGAAATCCCTCGGTGGCTGTTGCAGTTTGCTTCTAATGTTTGGAATATTTCCGAGAAATCCTCATGCATTTGTGATAAGAAACTTTAATATTTTCTCTCTCCTTTATGTTTTTTTCCCCCTAAACCTGCATTTTGAGGAGGATCCCAATTGCTGTATTCTCCTCAGAGCAGATGATGGATGGATGGACAGGGGAGATGCCACAGTTTCAGCTCATGAAGTCACTCCCCATCAGCAGAGCTGACTCGGTGCTGAGCTATTTCCCATCTCCAGCCCCATTTTCTCCCAATCGCAGGAAAGCTGTGGCAGGGGGGAGCTGAGGGATGCAGGATGGCAGATCCCAGTGCAGGAATTGCATTCTCACCGTGTGGCTGCAGCTCCTGGGCACTGCTGACAAAGCCTGGACTGTGCCAGCAGTGTCCCTGTCCCTGTCCCTGGCTGTATTTATCATTCCAGCCCTGTCCTGGGTTCAGATGTGGTCCCTGGCCTGCATCCCACCTTTCATCCCAACCTCCTCCTGCCTCCAGCTAATTAGGGACAGCAGAGCCTCATTAGGATGGCATCCAGACCAGGGCTTTGACCCTTTCCCTGCAGCTCTTGGATGGGAAGTCAGGATGTGGCTCCCATGGATGGAATTTAGCAGTCCTGAGGACTCTCTGCCTCCTTCTCCCTGTTTTAGGGGTGCTGGGGGATCTCAGTATCCCACAGGATGCTCCTGGATGATCCTGAGAACAGCCCTATGGAGGAGCAGCTCTATCTCAGACTATCAGCACCCGTTTGTCGGGTTTCTTATGAATAATTATTAAAAAAGAAAGGCGAGAGAGGCAGAGAGAGCGGAGGAAATAATCTTTTTACATTTTAATCTGAGCAGTTCTCAAGCAGTTTGATAAGGCGGGTTGTAGAAATGTCAGCTTCCCCTTATCTCTAATTGACTTAAAGTAGAAGCCGGCTTTAATCCCGGCATGCAGAGGAGCTTCTGATGGGGAGATGAGGGCAATTGATTTCTGCCTTTTTAATTAACAGTCTGGCTGCTTTTAAAAACAATGGGGAGGAGGGAAAGGAAGGGGAAAAGCACGTGGTGACATTTGGAGCTGGCGGCGTGGGGATGGACAGGTGCTCTGTGCGCTCTCCAGGAGGATCCTCAGATTGCCCAGCTTCCAGAGAGTTAGGGTGGACTGGTTCCAGTTTAAAGAGGGAATTGCTTCCTGGAGAGGAGGCAGAGAGTGGGGCTGGGGGGTTCCCTGCGTTAAGCAGGCTGTGAGGATTTGGGTTATCCTGAGCTGGGGACTGTGCTGGCTCTGCTGGGGCTGTGGGAGCGATGGAGGGTGTCAGGCTGTCCTGGGACACGTCCCTCACCCACCCCACCCTGTGGGGCAAACCCACAGGTGGGGATGGAGAGGGGAACATGGTCCCACCACCAGCCTCCTCCAACATCCTGGAGCTGCTGTGAGGAGCAGGACACTGGGTTTGGTAGGGAAGGGGCAAAATGGATGCCATTCCTTTGCCAGGCTTTCCTCTTGCCTCCTGGCCTTGCTGTAGCTCTGCTCCCCTCCAGCCCACACACACGTGTGTGTAGGGATGTGTGCAAAGTGCTTCCAGCATGGACACCCAAGGAAACAGAGGTTTCTTGGAGTCCTCTCTCACACTGGATCCGTGGCATCACACAGATGGGCTCCACAGAGTCCCAAACCGCCTGCAAACACCAAAAATTCTTTTAACCCCACCAGGCTGCACATCACCAGTGGGGAGGAGGGGAATTTTCTGCCGAGGTGGCTCCTGCAGCCGATTCCTGTGTGGGAAGGCAGCCCAGATGTGCTGATGATTATGGCTTTCACAGCGGGGGAGCTGCTGCTGCCGCTGTTCCGGCTCCATTTGCTGTCCTGCTGCAATTGGCTTCCACTTGTCCGCTTAAGTGTCAGCCACGCAGCAGAGGATTGTTTATGCAGCACTTAGGAACATCTACGGGGTAATGGGCTGTGCAGAGGACCCTGGCATAATTGGTAAAATGTCTGGAAGTGGATTAGCCGTGTGTCTGCGCGGCGGATATTTGGAAATAGATACATACATTCAATTTTTAAATACATATTAGGCTAAAGTCCCGCTCCGCCCGGGGATTGTGGCGCTGGGGTTAATGTTGTGTGAATGGAGTGGGTTCAAATCTCTCAGGAAGGCTGGGAGAGGCAGTGCTGGGTACCAGAGGGGGCTGTGTGTCCATGGTGGGGCAGGAGAGCAACAACCTTCCCCAGGAGAACACCCCAGTGCTAAAGAGCTGCTGAATCCCAGGATTTTTAAAGTTGGAAAAGACCTCTCAGATCAAACCCAACCTGTGACTGATCCCCACCCTGTCAACTCCACCAGAGCACTGAGTGCCACCTCCAGTAGCTCCCTGAACACCTCCAGGGATGATGATTCCTCCAGGGATAAGGAGATTTGGGATTGGGGCTGGAGGAGAGCAGAGGGATGCAGGAGCATCCTGGGAACACGCAGCCCTGTGCCAGAGGTTCATTTGCACTTTGCTCAGGCTCTCAGTGGAGGTCAGGCTGTTCTCTCTCAGCCATGCCCCTGCTCCCCTGGGCTTCACTGTGCTCTTGTGCATTCTTCAGCCTTCTTTTTATTCTGATTTTCTCCAAGCACCCCCTCCTCTACCAGCAGGAGGGAGAGGAACCCCTAAACTCACCTGCCCAGGGGTGCAGCCTCTCCAACAGCACCTGGAGCTGTGGATGGAAACTTCCAGATGTGGGGTTTGGGGCCATTCCAAACATCCTGGGGGTGCAGAGCCCCTGGGAATGCAGAGCCCTGTGTGCCTGCTGGCACCAGCCTTCCCAGCCCTCCCATTGCTCATTATATTCCAGGCGCTTGCAATGAATTGTTTAACGAGCTTTCTGCGAGGCTGAGCAGATGAGAGGAGTGCGGGGCTTGGAAGGGAGAGGAATAAATTGGGAATGCTTTTGATTTGTGAAGAGCTGTGATGAGCAGGAGGGAAATCAGAGCTGGAGCATCCCTATTGAGGGTTTGGCATGGAAAAGGGCTTAAAAATGGAGCTTGGCCCTGTTCTCTGGTATTTTTAGCCCGGATGCAGGATTGCAGGGCCTGCGCTGTATCCGTGTGTGTTTTGAGTTCCAAAGGGTTTGGCATCTGCTCAGAGTGATGGTTTATAGGTATCAAATTTTTGGCTTTTAAAGCTCCCTAATAATTCATAATTTCTTAATACCATGTGCTGTCTTACTCGTTCTAACAAATCAATTTGTTACGGGTTATGTCTGCTGCTGAACCATGGTGAGGAGGAGAAGGAAGAGCAGTTTTCTCTCTGCACTTTCCACGTTCCCTTTCATATCCTAAGGGTTCCTTAGGGTTATCAACTCAGCCACCAAAATGCCACGACTTAATGTGATGGGTATTCAAAGTAAAAAACAATCCCAGCAGCAAAGTAATGCAGCAGCAGAAACACTAAACCACATCTGAAGTGGTGGAGTTGGGTGCAAGCCCTGCTCCCCATGTCCAGCTGGAATAAAAAAGTGGAACCACTAATGTCATGGAATCATGGAGTCCTAGAATGATTTGGGGTGGAAGGAACATTAAAAATTGTCTTGTTCCAACCCCCTGCCATGGGCAGGGACACCTTCCACTAGATCAATATGTCCTGGTGGAAGGAGCCTGAAATTCCATTTAAATTGTTCAGTTTCAAGTATGAAATTGTATATTCCAAATATGAAAATTATTCCAAATCCATCCAGATAAAATCTTTGCTGCCTCCAGATCAACTTCTGCCCCTTCATCATCTCCAATGAAAAAGAAATTGGGGATCAAGCCTAAGGGCAAAGGTGAAGGCACCCACCTTGATGGGTTGGAGGCTTTGCTCCAAATTCCAGAGGAGATTTGGCAAACCACGAGCTTTCATTAAAAATTGATGGAGCTTAGACTGGGAACTGTATGGAAAAATGGGAATTGGACCTCTAAAATCACCTGGGTCCTTTGGGAAGTGTTGTCCTCGTGGTGCTGCAGACAGGGACATGGTTCCCATTCCCAAAGCTTCTCATGGATGTTGATGATACAGCTCCTGTGGTGGCATTGATTTCCCATCAGGATCAGGCCGGAGGGGCTCTTTCTTCAGCCAGCCTGAGATTTTTTGCAGCTTTGTGATTCAGTATAATTAACATCTGGGAGGAATTAAAGGGGTCTTGGGGGAGAAAAGCGAGATCTGAAGTTTAAATAACAATTTAGTTTCAGCACAATTAAAAATAAGCTGCTTTGTGATTACCGGCATGGCTGCTTACACGGAGATGTAAACGGGAGCTCTGGGAGGAGGAGATAAAGGTAGGGATGAACAAGGAAAGAGCAAGAGGCTGAGGAAGGGCTAAACCTGATCCTCATGCTCTGGGGAATAAATCCAGATTGCACCAATAGGATAAACATCCCAAAAAGCTGAAGCTCAGTTGCCACTTGTGGTCTTCTCTAGAGCATCCTTGCCATTCTTTATATGCAAATGTGGATCTGAGCTCCAGCTCCACTCACCAAAGAAAAAAAAAACCTCAAACCCACTCCAGAAAATCAAATATTTTGTGAGTTGGGTGCCAAGACCCTCTTGAAGCTGATTGGTATCAGTGGCCGTCTGGGAATCTCATGCGATTCCTTTAATTGCTTTATTTTCCCTCCTCTGATTGCATCTCACAATGTAGAATTGGGAAATGGGGAAAACTGAAGCAAACAGAAATTGTTGTGTGCAAATGAAATGCTCCACTTGCCCAGCAGCAAAACATTTGGAGAAAACTTCAGCTTTGGGTCTGATTTGAAATGAAGCCAAATTTTTACCAACTTGCAGCAAATTAAGGGTTTGATCCTGGTTTTGGAGGGGGTGAGGATTTGTGATTGGTTATGTGCAGTGAGGAACAGCTCTAAAAAAGCTTTTTTTTGGGGGTTTGGCCATCTGCAGCCTGGCAGGAGGATATGACAGAGTTCTTGGGGAAATGGCAAAGTGAGAAACACATGAATGATCCAAGGAAATCTCATTTTAAGCAGGGTTTCGTTGGGTGGTGGAAGTCACTGGCGGAAAATACAACTGGGAGCAGTTGATTGGGAGAGTGGAATGAAGCTCCAAACCTATAGATTGAGGATGGGGTGGGTTTGTGGAGGTGAGGATGCCTTGCTGCATCTCCTACTTCCCATTTATCCCTACACCTGCTGTGTCCATCCCCCAGGCCAGCCATGGACCAGCAATATCCCAAACCCTGCAGAGCCCATCAAAGCTCAGAGGAGGAATAAAGCTCCTCATTTCCTTACAAACCCATGTTGTTCTTTGTTGGTGAGACACAGCAGAGTCCCTGGTTCTCCTTTCTTTACAGATTTCCATATTTATTACTTGCGTTGCGCCACAGGGGGGGAAAAACGTTTTGCAATTGGAAATTTCAGCGGCTTTGGAGATGCCTGTGCTCCTCCTGCTTCTTTGGAGTGTTGGCACCATTTGTTGCTGGATAATTATGTTTTATCTGTTTGAGGTGGTGTTTTGGTGGGGTTTTTTTTATAGTTATGTTTTCTCAGGAGGTTTTTATGTGATGGCTTTATTTAGATCCTTGCTTGGGCATAAAACCTTAGAGCACAAACGCAGCCTCTGCTTTGTTTTGAGGGAAAATGCCTGTGGGGATTTGTGGTTTGGGATTGTTTAGGTTCCATGCATTTTGAAGGGTGGAAGGTGAGCAGACATCAATGGGAGAGGAGTTTGAGAAGAAAAAGTGACCCATGACTGCCTTAGGAAAAATCACCAAAGTTCCTCATAAATGCAACCAAATGCTTTTCAGCCTGCGAGCAGAAGGTCTGTGACACACTTCTTTGTGTTTTGCATGGAATAAACATGCTGAATTTATGGGAAAGCTTTAAAAATTGATTTTTAAAGCTCCAAAGGCAAGTGGAGAATGAGGCAGGAGAGATCTCCAGGTTAAAGCGTCTCCAAACCTATTGGAAACCTGGAAATGTGATTTTTTTTCCCAAGTGGCAATGTGAGATGTGGCAGATGTGGGAAAGTTTCTCACTCCTTCAATCATCTCAGAAATTATCAGTGGGACTGGCAGAGGTCAAAATTTACAATTATTCTCATTTTGAAAGGCATTTGGACTTGTTTTAATGTCTCTGCTATTTTCCTCACCTGTTTTTTTGACTGAAAGATGTAGACAAATGAAGCCTGGAGAGCCAACAACCCCCTGGAACCGATTTGGGTGGAAATTACAAAGGATTTTTTAATCCCTTTCTCTCCTGATATTTTTTGGTGGGTTTTTTTTCACTTTAAGGTGAATTTGATCCAATAATCTCCACAGAAGTAGCAATTTTGCACAGAAATCCGATTTGCATTTCCAAAATACACCTAGAGAAAAACATTCCCAGCTTTCACCAGTAACCACCGACTTGTGCTTCCTCTGGGAACGAGTCTCTCATTTGTCTTTTAATTTCTCAGCGCTCACTTGGTGCTTAGTTTTGGGCACAGATTTATTGCAGTGATCATTTCCCCAGCAGTTTGTACCTTTTTCCTGTACAATGTAGTTGGTGCTTTGCCTTGCAAGTGGTTTGGGCAAGAGTGGGAGTTTTGTTCCTTGTGCAGGAACATCGTTCAGAGCTCAGATTGAGTCTTCTGGGCGTTGTAGGTGTCTGAATAATAAATAATATTAGCAAAAGTCAGGAGCTGAGGATAATTGGGCAGTGAAATACTTTGTGTTGGAAGTTCAGCTGCTGCAATAGACTTGTTCCTTTCCTTTATTGACCCTTGATTAAATTTTTGTAACAATTACAGACCAATAATAGGCAGCTATTGATTTCTGGGGAGGCGAATATCAAGATTTACGGATGGGAGAGTGGAAGCTATTGACTCTGAGGAGAATAATAGCTGGAATCGAGTCGGGGGTTGCTCATGGAGGCAGATTCATTTCCATGTCTGATGCAGTGGTTTCTGTCTCTCCAGCCTTGGGATGGACAGCCTGTGGAAATGCAGTGCCCCTTGGTGTGTGTGCCTGCCTGGTGAGAGCTGTTCCCCATGGCTGGTCATCAGACGGGCTTTGAGAGTGGAAATCTAATCAATCTCCACATTATCATGGAGTTCCAGACTGGTTTGGGTTAGGAGGGACCTCAAGGATTGTCCCATTCCAACCTCCTGCCACAGGTGGGGATGGCTTCCACTGGACCAGGTTTCTTTAGAGCCACCCTTGGCAAGATTGAGTGTGTTCTATGCAAAATCCAGTTTTGTAGAGTTCCCAAACTGATCGAGAATTTGGGACCTGCCCCAAATCCCTGAAATTGCTCCTTTTGGTAGTTTTCAATTCTATTCTTGGTGCTGAATTCAGCTCCTTTGTTTCGGGAAGTGGTTTGTGCTTTACTTTGAGATCTTTCAGTTTCTTTTTCAGTTTGGGAGGGAAAAAAAGTGCTCATGAGCTCTCTTTTCATCTCAAAAACTCTCCAAAGATCCCACTCTCGCGCTTATCACCTTTTCCAATTGAGGCTGGTGCGTGTCCTCCCGGGCACTCGAAATTAAAGGATGCTTTGAAAAGAGCGCTTTTAACGGCGTCGGGAGGATAACAGGCAGCTGGAAATCGCTGCTTCATCTGCGAACCGACGGGAACCCGCTGCTCCTGGAGGATCTGGAGGTGCTGCTGCTGCCTCCTCCGTGGTCCCCACCGTGGATGTGCCAATAGGTGGCAATCTCTGCACGCGCACGGGGCGCGGCGTGTGGCACCTTCTCCTGGCACGTGTCATCCCGGCCCTGCAGGAGCCGATGTGGGAATTGGATGTGGCCCGTCCCACGTGAAGGGAAAAAGGAGGAAAAAAGAGGATTCGTCTCTTTTATGGTGCTGCCTCGGGATTCCAGCCAAAGTTTGGTGGTTTTGCTGGGAGGGTGGGGTGGGAAAGGGGGACAAAGCAGCTCGCGTGTCGCTTTAAGAGCCTTTGTTGGTGTAATGGGATCCTTGATCTTGCGGCTGCATAAATCACAGGCAGCCAGTTCAAGTCAATTCATATTTTTGCAGTTCGTTAGCAGCTCGGGAGGAAATTGCATTTACTATAATTGCCTCTAATTGCACCAGATTAGTGATTACAATTATTGATGGTGGCTGATTATTCATTAGGCTTCAAATCAATTCCCCTGCTTCATCATTACCCAAAACAGTAACTCTGATGAGGAGAGAAAGAGGTCTGGAGGAGTCCACGGCCATGCTCCTGCCAGGGAGCCTGCCTGCCTCCAGAAGTCTGAAATCAGCACTCCGAGCTGATTAATGCCTCGCCAGGATGGGAAAGGTCATTAGCCAGGACTTGGGATGCTTTTGGTGGCCAGGAGATGAATTAGCCCATCGCGTCTGCATGGGCAGTGCTTCTCCTGTCTCCTGGCTTCTGTAGAGGGGTTGCTCTCTGGTGAAAGCTCTCTGAGCTTTGTGGAGAAGAGTCTCAATAAGCCATGGGGGTGTCCTGTCGTGATTTGTGGCCCTGAGCGAGGAGAGCAGTGGCACAGGGAGCAGCAAAGGGAGCAGCTCTCCCAAAGCGTGCCCGGATCCCCGGAGCGCAGCCCCAGGTGCAGGCAGCCACCTGTGCCGCCTCCAGCGGTGCCTAATTGTCACCAGAGCTGCCTGACTCGCATAATAACCAGCACTGCAGGCCACACACAGCCCCAGACTGCTTGGATCCTCAGCTGCAGCGCTGTGTGATGCAGGAATTGGCTTTGCCATCCCAGCCCTGCTGCCCTGGCCCTCTCGTGTGGGGCTCCAAGCTGCAGCCAGTGTTGGTGCTTTCCCTGGAGGCTGCTCTGCCCTCCCACCTGGACAACCACAGCTCTGAGGAGCTGAGGGTACTCAGGACAAGGCTGAGGAGCTCATGAGATTGTGTTATCTGGCATGGCTGGTGCTGGCTCTGGCTGGACGTGGTGCTGCTCACAGATCTGACCCAGCAGAATGTGTTCTCCCTCCCTGCCATCATCACTGAATCATCACAGGCTGGTTTGGGTTGGAAGGGACCTTGAAGCTCATCCAATCCCACCCCTGCCATGGGCAGGGACACCTTCCACTATCCCAGGCTGCTCCAAGCCCTGTCCAACCTGGCCTTGGGCACTCCCAGGGATCCAGGGGCAGCCACAGCTTCTCTGGGCACCCAGTGCCAGGGCCTCACCCCCACACATGGAGAAACTTTTTCCCACCTGCCCTCTGGTAGTTTAAAGCTATTCTCCTTTGTCCTGTTCCTGGCCTTTTCCAAAGTCCCTCTCCCAGTCTGCAGATGAAAGGTGCTTCAAAATCCCGAGCTGTCCCAGGGGCTCCTTTGCAAACCTTAATTATATTTACCTTAAACAGACTGGTGGGTGCTAAGAGTGGTGTGGCAGGGCTTGAACGTGTTCCCAAAGTGATGGCTGTACAAGCAGCCTTCCATATTGTGGGGATCTCACTATAGCCATCCCTCCTGCTGCCCCCCCAATGAAACAGGTCCTGGAATCCTTCCTTATGTGGGCACTGAGGGATGAACTCAGCCCTCAGAGCTGCTCCAGTTGGTCTCTGCCCCGTGACTTGCATCAGTCCAGGGACCCATGTGCCAGGGTTATGCCTGTCAGGCAGGATTGGGATTTGTAGCTGAGCAGGACATGCAGGTCCCGGCTGTCTCCTTAAAGGCCACTTATTACCTACATTTCCCACCTATTGATCCTGGTTCTGCTGCCAGGCTCAGACACTGCTAGGAAAAAAAGAACCATAAAAAAAAGGGAAAGGTTGGTTCTGTTCATTAATCTCACCCGCTCCCATCACGGGGAGGAACAGGGCCTGAAGGCTCAATTAGCCTTAGTGGCTGCAGCTCGGTGACACAGGGCAGTTTCCATCACTTTCCTCAAGGATTCTTTCCCTCCCCATGTCTGTCTCCAGCTGTTTATCCCTCACAGCTGGCCCTGAGAGGCCTTGGTGGTGGGAGATAAGGTGGGGAGCACTGGGAAGCCCTGGGAGTTGCATCCTTGCCCCCAGGTGAGGATGGGAATGTGGTGGGAGGTGATGGGCAGGAGCTGACTCAGCTGAGACAGAGCAGGTCACTGGTGTGTGTCTTCTCGGGCAGGATTTGGAACTGCTCTGAGATCCATAGGGATGCTTCTTTTCAAGATCTGGGATTTTTAGCTGAAAATGAAAGGATTTGGATTCCTAAATCTCCATCCTGCCCTTGAAGTGCCAGTGCTGTTGCCATCTCAGGTGTGTGTCACCTGCCAGGACAGGGAGGGAATTGTGTGGGTTAGAGGGACATTTCACCTCACTCTGAATGTCCCACATGTAAATCTGGCTCATCTGGACCTCCTGCAGTGCCAGGAATTGCATTTGTCCTGAGGGAGATGAAATGCAGATTGTGCTGCTGATGCAGTTTTATACCATCTCCTGCTGGGGCAGAGGCAGAGCAGGCTCTGCTTTAGGAACATCCCAGGAGCAGAATGTGGATGTGCCAGACTCAGAGCCAGGGCATCATCACAGTCATGGGATGGCCTGAGTTGGGAGGGATCTTACAATCATCCCATTCCACCCCCTGCCCTGAGCAGGGACACCTTCCACTGTCCCAGGCTGCTCCAAGCCCTGTCCAGCCTCACCTTGGACATTCCAGGAATGGGGCAGCAACAGCTACTCTGGACACCTTCACAGGAACAATTCCTGCCCAATCTCCCATCCATCCCTGCCCTCTGGCAGTGGAAGCCATTCCCTGTGTCCTGTCCCTCCATCCCTTGTCCCCAGTCCCTCTCCAGCTCTCCTGGAGCCCCTTTAGGCCCTGCCAGGGGCTCTGAGCTCTCCCTGGAGCCTTCTCCTCTCCAGGTGAGCACCCCCAGCTCTCCCAGCCTGGCTCCAGAGCAGAGGGGCTCTGGCCCTGGGAGCATCTTTGTTGTCTCCTTTGGAATCTGTCCAGCAGCTCCAGGTCCTTTTTATGTTTAGGACTCACCCCATGACTGCTCCCCCAATGCTCTCTGACTCCCACCTTCCCAGTGACCTCTGCCCCTTTCCTGGGCTTGGCAGGGCTGAGCAGCATCCATTCCCTTCATCTGGGAATTCCTGCCTCCTGCATTTTGTGTTCCATGACCGGCCTGTTTGGGTCTCTCTGGTTTTTCCTTCTAATTTGTCTGAGCATATGCTCAGGAGTGATTTGTTTGGTGATTGTTCACAGAAAAGAGTTTTTCTTCTATCCTGCCATTCCGAATAGCCACGAGCATCTCGAGTCCCCAATTATTTTGCAGTTTGCATTCAGAAGGAAATGCCACAGCAAAATTCAGACAACTTGGATTCCTCTCTCGATGTGTCTGAGTGTCCAGACTTTGCAAACAGCTTTTGGAACAGATTTTGGAATGCCACGGAGAAATCTCCTCTTCCACTGAGGAAAGAAACAGCTCAAAAACAAGGACCAAATCCAGGTTTTAGGTTAAAAGGCTGAAAAAGCAACCCCAGTATTTTCCAATCTGATTTTTAAGGACAGAACTCCTGCTGAAGGTTTGGGATCAACAATACTGAGAGCACCTTCCATGGGCTTGCATGGAATTAGTTAATATGGATTTATAGAAAGGGACTTTTAAGCAGTTCCCTTTGAAACCTTTATCTTGCAAAAATTAAACGAAAAACTAAGGTACCAGTAGGGAATAAAACTGGCATCATCAGAGCCTTTCTAGTGGAGCAACACAGCTTGAACTGGACTAATGAGCCTGAGAGTTTAAAAAAAAGATTATATATGTCTCTGTATCTCTATATCTCTGTATCTCTATATCTCACATTTGTACCTTTGAAGTACTGGCTGTTGGATATCTCAGGTTTGGCTGGCCTGCAAACACACATGATCTAGGATGTTCGCTATTTATTCTGAATTTTCTGCATTTTACTACTTCCAGCATTGTTGCAAGAGGCTCCTCTCCCCCTGTGACACTGCCCAGTGCCCCAAAGTGACATTAAGTAGGTGCAAAGTTTGTCCTGGGGGTAGCTGTGACCTCAGTGATGGCAGAGGGGTCTCCTCCTCATCATAATGCCCAGTCAGCATTATTCGGGAAGCTGAATAAGGAATTGGGGAAATGGGGGTTCTCATTTTGGGGTGGAAAGATTTTTATCTGCAGATAAAACAAATTAGAAAATTAATTAACTAACCAAAATCGTTAATTCCAAGCTGGATAATTTACCTGCTTCCAGGCAGTGTCCTTGCAGGGTGTGAGAGCACACAATTCCCGGCCTCATCCCTCTCCTGCTTAAATGCTCCCAGGGAGTTTTTGGGCGATTTACAGCTGACTCAGGAGATCAATCTCTCCCGGCAGATGGGAGGGAACTCATTTTGGGGTTTTGAAGCAAACACAGTTAAATCTTCTTTTCCCGGCTGAGCTGCTTGTCTTGGAATGACAGGAGGGCGGACGGCTGGGAGCTCTTTCCTGCTGCTGCCAGGAGACTCAGGGATGCTCCTTCTCTGCTCCTGCCTCTCCAAACCGCACCTGGCTTTGCTGGGGGGAGCAGCTGTTGTAGGGATCTGCCTGGAAAGGGCCGCAGCCTCATCACCACCAAGGCATTGCCGCTGTTTTTAGGGAAACCCCCAAAATGCAAGGATTTATCTGGGGGTGGGCAGGAGAGCTGAGAGGGGACCCGCCCGCGGGGGTCTGATCCCAAGGGCCGAGCTGTCACTTCTCCATCTCCGTTGGACAGCTTTCCATCCCATTTCTTTTGGATGGCTTGGAGCGCAGTTACCTGCCATTGTCATGGAAACAAGGCTGGCTGCGGGGCCAGGTGGCAGCGGGCAGCACGGAGCCATCTGACCCTTGCGTGCCTCTGATTGCCCCTGCTTTCCCTGACATCCTCACTCCAACCCCCCAGTGCTGCTGCCAGACTCAAACTGGCTCCCAAGGATGGATGCTCAGCAGGAATGAAAGCAGAGGGTTGCTCCTAACCTTGGCAGGAGATTCCAGCTTTCGGCTGGGCTTTGTGTTGGCTGAATTCATAGCAGGGTGATTCCCTCACCCCAAATTCCATCTATCCCAGGCCTGGGAGGAATTTCCAAGGGGAAGTTGTCGGAAAAACCATCCCATGTCAAAAAGAGGGGAATATCCATATCAAATTGAACATGAGGCAGAACGCTCTGCTTTCTTTGACTGATGTTACAGGAGGAAAATTGAAGTGAAACACTCGGAGTTTATTGAAGAGATGAGAATTGACAATTTTACCTTTTCATTCCATCGGTTTTGATGCCATTGCTCAGGTTTGGAGTTTGGCTTTTGAAGCTGTGCTGCCATAAAAAGCAGGATTTGTGGACAGCTGTTCCTGGCTCACAGTCAAAACCTCACAGAGCCACAAATCTGCTCCGTGCCTCAGTTTCCCCTTGCACACGAGCCCTCCTTAGGATTAACACAGCCTGATGCATGCAGGCTCTTACTGGGTCACAGCCCAAGAGGCAGGGAACAATCCGGAGGCTGGAAACACTCAGAAACAACTTTTTATCAGTGCCCAAATTCCCGCTCCGACCGACAGCACTTCGGAAAGGTCCCAGCTGCTCTGGGGGAAGCGGGCTGCTCAGCCAGGCGGGACGGAGAGGAGCGTGATACAGCGCCGCGGTGCCGGAGAACGACAGCCTTGTCACGCTGACTTATGATGGATGAGGAAAAAACCCATTTCTCATCGGCGCTGGGAAGACGTGAAGTGTAAAGAAGGATGCGCCAGGAGTCTCCGGGCGATTCATCTTGTGTCGGGCGCGCTCCCGGAGCCGGGAGGGAGCGTGCGCCGGCAAAGCCGAGAGGGGCGAGGGGAAGGAGGGGCCGGGGAGGAAATTCATTATGTGAAGGATAATCTCAGCGGGAAATATCAAAATGTCAGCTGCACCCCAGATAGGGGAGAGGAGGAAAATGAACTGGGGGCATTTGTCACCTGGTTAACCAGGCGTGGAGCGGAGCGGAGCGGTTGGATGCCGAGGTGACGGCTGCCAGGATGGGATGGGAGCCTTTGAGGAGGAGGGAGAGGGGAAGGAGAGGTGCTGGATTCGCTGGAGAGGGGAATTTTGTCCTTTGGAGCTGGACTCTGCTTTAGAGGCAGTTTCTGCTCAGTGCTGTGGGTGCCACGTTGAGCTGGGGTTTTCCATGGAAGTTAAAAAAATTACTACATCCTTCTCCCAGTTACTACATCTTCATTCCCACTTACTACATCCTCACTCCCAATTACTACATTTTCACTCCCAGTTTCTACACCCTTACTCCCAATTACTACATCCTTACTCCCAGTTACTACATCCTCACTCCCAATTCCTACATCCTTACTCCCTTTCCCTCCTGCTCTTCACCCCTCAGGAATTAAAAGTCTCAGGATATTTTTTAATCCCCAAAGATGGTGCCTCTCTGCTGGCACCCCAGTTGGGGCTGGTGACTCCCAACTTGGCCACTGGTTCTGGTCCCATTAAAGGCTGTGGAGCCCCAGCAGCCACCAAAGGGAAGGGGGGAGTGCTGGCTGCTGGATTCGTGTTGTTCTTTGCCCAACCTAGATCAGTCTGGCCACATCCTGTGGTTCATCCCTGGTGCAGAGAGAACCAATTTCCAGCACAGGAGCTGAGCTCCCATCTGGACTGTGGCAGCTGTGTGAAAGGAAGTCGGGACTGAGCCCATCCAGAAGAGAAAACCTTGATTTTTCTCCATGGCCAGGGTATTCAGGGAATTTTAGTGTTTTATCCAATCCTGCAGTGAATTTCTATGCACAGAGTTCCTTTTAGCATCCCCACAGGAGCTTGGGAAGGGTCTGCACTCCAGGAGGGTTCCCAATACCTTGTTTTCCATTTGGTAAATCTAAAAGCAGCTTTGCTTTGAGAAATCTCTTGGGTCAGGTGGCAGCAGTAAATGGCCAGGATGTTTAGAAATGATTGAACCATTTATTTCTGAGTGTCACCAAACCCTCTGCCCCAGCAGCTCTTCCAGCTCCGTATCCAGGGAGAAGCTTTAATAGCTGGAGTCCCAGGGTGCAGGGTTTGGGATAACAGTTGGGGCTTGACACCAAATAAAAATCTCCTATTAAAGATATCAGGTTAATTTACTGTGTGAAATGAACCAACTTAAACTGCTCCCGAATAGACAATATATTGTACTTTTTTAGTGGGAGTGGAAAAATTATCGGAAGCATCTGCAGCAGCCTCTTGGTCTCCTGCCCGTGCTGCTCCTGGGGTTCTGATGGATGCTCCGTGCCTTTCTTCCCCACTGTAAAACCCTTCTTCATCCAGGTGATACAGAAATCCACAGATGGGAGCACTCAGCATCTCAGAGCCACTCTCCAACACACTCTGCAGCATCCAGGGAGCTGCTGGTTCCATCCTGGGAGCGTTTGGAGAGGATTCTGCCTGTGCCTGGAACCAAACCCATGTGGAGGCCTGGGAACAGGTTGCAGACCTCAGAATTAATGTTCCTGTGTGATGTGTTGTGATCAGAGAGGAGACCCCTGTGCTGAGCTGTTGCAAACCCATCAGTGACCCAGAAAGATCTTAGATGTCTTTTCCAATGTGAATTCCATGATTTTATGAAGCAAAGGAGAGTTGGAAAGCTTTGGGTGAGAGACATCTACTGTAAAATCCCAGGGTGCCACTTAGGGCCCCATTCCACTCTCAAAAATGGGTGTTCTCCCTGTTTTTCCAACAATGCCTTTTCCACCCCATTTGTCTGAAACGTCTCCATTTCAGTGCTACTCCTGTGTCCTTCAGCAAACACAAACCCCAAATTATTTTTTCCTATCGATCCTCACCGTGAACATCGTGGGGAGCCAGAGGTATAAGTGCCACTCTCTTTCTCCACTGCTCTGTTAAGTGAGACTTTCAGCAGCTAATCCTGAAAGGGAAAGACAAAGTCTCCTCCACAACCGGAGCCCCTTTCTCCTTCCCACCCCAGGAAGCCGTGGTACAACTTGAAACCGATTAATAATACACAAAGGGATGATGTGGCTGGGCAAAGTGCGGCGGTTTCCTCGGCTACCTCGTGTTATGCTTTTATTAAGCTGCGAACTAAAGCGAAGGAGAGGGAGTGATTTTATAGCCTGCAGCGTCTTGTTTGCAGATTATTTTTTTCCAAAGATGCTCAGTAGAATATCAATTGGCTGCGATGAGACATCCCGGCAGGTGCTGCCTCGCACAGAGGAGGCTGCACAAACCGGCACGATCCCTCCTGGCATCCCCGTGCTCATCCCGTGCTCTGCCCCGGAGGGATACGGGCTGACACGGATGGAATGGAGAGAGAATTTCGGGGCGGGCGTCTCAAAGTGCAGAGGATGGTTTGGGACTGAGGCAAAGCCCTGCTGGCTGTGCTGTTCCAGCCGTGCAGCCCCGATCCAGAGGTTTTCTGTGGAAGCGCAGATGTTCAGCCCTGCACGCCCAGGTTGCGATGGCACCGCTCATTAGCGTTTGCAGGGAGCGCTGGGGCTTGGATAGGGGACAAGGAGACAGCCCGTGAGTCAGATGGCAGAGAAGGGCAGCAGAGAAGGAAAAGGGGAGGGGACCCGGCGATGACTTCCCAAAGTCACACTGCAGTGTGGGGAGGGAGCCAGGCGCCTGCCTGCTCTCTCAGCCCCCTGAGCCGCCTGTTGGATTGTGCTCCCCGAAATAAAAGCACCTTTTGTCTCCTCGTGGGGACGGACCGAGGGCAGCTCGGGGTGATTGGCATCTTTCCGAGCGGCTGTGCTGAAAGCAGCTGAATCCCTGAGTGTACAGCATGAGAAAAAAGGGGGAAAAAAAGAAGCTAAGCAGGGGTTTTGCTTTACAAAAGTAACACTTGCTGGTTCTTTGTGATGCTCTGAACCCTCCACGATGCCTTGGAGCCCCTTTAAGCACCAGTTGGTGGAGGGTGCAGACAGATCCCTGCCATCAGGCAGAGCTTCCCGAGAGCCACAAAGCCCAATCAGCAGGAGAGGAACAATCGAGGCGCCGGCGGTCTCGGAGCTCTTCAGCTGATGAAGAAGAGCAGGGTCTGGACAAATTTGGAATAAGAAATCAGCTGCTGAGGAGGAACACCTAGTGACCTAGCTGAGGAAAGGAGGCAAAAAGTTCTCCTCTATTACTTGTGTGTCTTTTCAGAGCGTCTTTAATCATATCCCGCGTCATCTTCATCAGAGGGAAGGTGGTAATCAAGGCAGCTGCCTGAGGCTGATGCTGTGTCTTTATGCTGCCGAGGCTGTTCTTTTTGGGGTAGTCAGGAGAGCAGCTCTGGAGCGTGGGAGTGCATCTGGGATGTATTTGGCTTTTTATTTTTTTATTGGAGCCACTTAGGAGTTGGCTCACATTGTGCTAAGGACAGGGATTGAGATGCTCTTGCCTAGGGAGTTAACGAAAGACAAATGCAATGTAGTCTCTTATTTATTTTTTTTTCCTCCTGCCTTCTCTCTTTCTAGTGGTAAAATGATAGAATTTCATGCAGTCAATTGAGGCTATTGAGTTGTTTTGCCACTAAAGTTCTGGAGCATTGAGTGTATGGATTCACAGTGTCCCCTTGCAATAACATCCCTTTTAACAATGTGCCATCAAGGGAGAGCTGTGCAGGCTTTAAAAGGTTTTCCACGATTGTATTTCTCTCTCTCTCTCTCCACTTGATGTGCTGAAAGCAAACCTGGGGCAGGTTTCAAGGGAAGAAGGAGGCCTCGAGCCATGGCCATGAGGGAATTGGTTGTGCCTGTGTCCTGCTTTATGGCAAGACACAAAATCACAGATTTCCTTGGAGCTGGAGACACGTGGGATGCTTGTCCTTCCCTGCTGGGGTCCATCACTCCAGCTCTTGGCTCCTTCAGGAGCTACTGAGAGACAGCTAATACTCTGTACTCACAATAAAAGTAAGGGATAAAAGGAATGCAAACCCAAGGCTGAGAAGGAAAGCAAACAGCTGAAAACCCCAATTTTCTCTGAATTCCTGCGATTCCCCCTCTGTGTGTGCTCACTTTCATTTGCTGTTAGCTCTGCTCTGCTGCCCGGAGGAGACCTTTGCCTGAATGGAGCAGCACAGGGACGTGCCAGGTCCTGAGATCCTGGCTGAAATCCCATCCTGACCCTTCTCACCGTGATTCCATTGTGTTGTTGGTCTTTTCTCTCTAAAGGCAAAGTTTAAACAAGTTTTTCCTTCAGGAGAGAATGGTGGCATTGCTGGGCATCCCCTGGTGTGGTCCCCATGGCTGTCACTGCTCTGGGGCACCCCTGGGCACCCCGAGGGTTCCAGGTGGGGCTGGGATAGCTGGGCAGACCCCTGTGGGTTCAGTGCCCTGGGGTATGATCCATGTGAGATGAGTGGCGTCATCCAGGGTGGGGCACAGCCCCTGGGGTCTCTGTGGTGTTCAGTGGGGCAACTCAGAGAATCCCAGACTGGGTTGGGTTGGAAAGGACCTCAAAGCCCCTTGGTTTGTCCCAACCTCCTGCCACGAGCAGGGGCACCTTTCTCTAGGCCAGATCTTGGCATCTGCAGGTCTCCAGAGGTCTCTGGGGAAGCTCCGTGTCCGTGCCCGCTCCGGGAGCATCTCCGGCATTGCTGGGCCTCCCACCAGCCCATCCATAATGCAGATCTCTCCAGGTGTCCTTGCTGCAGTATCCCTGCAACTCATCAGGCTGGGGCTGGGATATTTATGAAACTCAGCTTTCCAAATTTCAGCTGGTTTTAACCTTCACTGCTCGGTTTCCTGTCTTTTCGGTGTGTGCTCTTTTAATAACTGTAACCCATCTGATAATGTTGTTATAAATTAATGATCTGTTTACAACCTTAACTCTGTTTTAATGAAGACTTTTTTTTGTTGAGGAAAATAAAAGCTGCTGTAATTATACCTTGTAACTGCAGGGTTTTATAGCCGGTGAACTCATCCAACAAGCAATTTCGATTAGTTTATCCAGGCAAATATTCTAGTGTTGATTTCATACATATAAAAAACACACACAGCCACTTCCATGAGCAGCAGAAATAATTATTCCTGGATCCTTGTGCCTGTGTCTCGAGAGCAAACTCATGCTAGATTTTCTGATGCTTAAAAAAAGGTAGAATTCACAATGCTGCCTTTCTCTGGATAAGAGCTTTAATAGTATCTTTCATCTGACTAGCTCCCTATTTTCCCCAAACTTGTATCTTGGAGATAAATGTGTCCTTCCATCAGATTTTATTGAAATGGGTTATAAGGTTTAGAAATCACTGGAGATGGGGAAAGGAAACAGCCGGGCAAGCACTGCCTGTGTGTAAGGCTCATTTCCTCAGGAAACCAGGCTGAAAATACTTTGGGTGCCATTAAAAAGTTGGAGCTGTCATTTCAGGGGAAAGCTTCAGAGAGACTTGGAAGCTGTTTTCCAAGTGGTTAGTTCAGTCTGTGTTTCCAAAAGTGCTTAGCTTGGATTGCTGGACAAATTCCTGCATTTCGGAGGCTCAACAGCCAACTTGTTGAGGACATTGGAAAACGTGGCTGTTTCTTTTGGTACCTGCACCGAGCCAAACCCACCGGATCCTTCTGGAGAAGTTGGCCAGCACAACACGTTGGTACCTTTATTCTGTTTTACTGGAGATTCTGGTTGTCATGAGGTTCACCAGGTCCAAAAGTTCCCACCAGCTGGGGTTGGGCCTGATTGGCAGAATCTTTATGCCAAGGACAAAGACAGGGAGTGGAAGGGATGGGCTGGGATCTGGGTGACCTCAATTTTGGGTGCTTTTGGCAGAGCTGCAAAGGTAGGTGCAGTTGGGAGCCTCTATCATTGAGTCCAGGAATTCCTGTGGGATTGGGAAAGCCAGGTCAGCCTTCCATGCTGGTGGTGCTGCAAAGGAGTGCATGAAGATGGTGATCCCTCTTCCTCTCTCTGAGCCACCCCTTCTCTCCACCTGGAAATCCCCCCTAAGCAACTGTTCCCTCCTCCCAGCCTTGCTGATCATGGATCATACAATCACAGAATCCCAGAACTGCCTGGGTTGGAATGGATCTTAATTCTCATCTCATTCCCACCCCCTGCCATGGACAGGGACACCTTCCACTAGACAAGGTTGCTCCAACCCCATCCATCTCCTAACCCCAATCTAACCCAGCCTGGCCTTGGACACTTCAGGTTTGAGGCATCCACAGCTTCTCTGGGCAACCTTTGCCAGCTCCTCAGCACCCTCACAGCAGCTGGGAACCTCCAAGGTTCCTGGCTGTCTTGGAACAGTTCTGATGTTCACCATCCATGCTGAACCCCAAGATTGTTGTGCTTGTCCTTTCTCACGGCATCCTGTCCCAGCGCTGCTCTCCTGTTCCTTCCATGCTGCCATTGCCCATGGATTTTGCTTCTCTGGCTGGAGCCTCCTGTCTTCTGCTCATTTGAGATGTGCAGGTTTAAAAATAACCAGCGCTGGGCATGAAATAGGAATTCTGCCTAATGAGGGCACTGGGATTCACTGCCAGTTCACACCTGGCATAAAACCTGCAGGGTTTGTGCCTCAGACATGACCTTTGCCATCCTGGGCATGACACCTAGCTGGTGTTTCTCTGTGCTTCTCCTCATCATCGTCAGGGTATAGAAAAAAAAAGAATTTCCTAGAGGTTTTCTATATTTTATTTGAGCTTCTTTCCTGCTGTAGGATGCTGCCTCTGCCTCGTGGATTCCCCATGTTATCACAGTATCAGTAACAATAGTGGAACGATTTTTTTTCCCTTGGAGGCTGTCTAGCAAGGCCCCTGGAGCAGGGACACTGGCCTTGGCATGTTGAGCCGCATCCCTGCCCTGCAATCAATTCCTCCAATTCCAGCCCCCTGCTGCAACAACAAAAACTTGAACCAAAAGCATTTCCCGCCCCTGAAAATCCATTACAGTCCCTGTCACCGGCCTTTTCTCACAGTTGCTTTTTTTTTTTTTTAATTTTAATCTATTTTTTGTTGGGTTCAGTGGGGCTGTTTTCCCATCCTGATTACAAGGAGTTATCGGAGAAATCCTTTGCCAAGTGTCAGCCCAGAGCCACCTGAGGCAGCTGGAGTAGGAGTTATCAGTATTTGAACAGGTATGGAACAGGCTCCTGGCCACAGACTGGGGCGATGTCCTTCCTCTTGTCCTTGTGGCAGGCAGGAGGGATCAGCTAATTAAAAATACTGAGGAAAAAATGGCTTGGATCGGAGTCTGGCCGATCCCATGAACTCCAGATCTTCGTGTGTGGGATAAGGTCCCCAGATACTGAACCAGGACTGTGCCTAGGGATGCTCTGGCTGTGCTGCCACATCTGCTTTTAGATCCAGCATCCCATTTTAAAATTCCTTTTCCTCTTTTCTTAAGTGCAGAGCTCCAGGCGGTATTTTCGATCATTTTATTTTACTCCTTTTTTTTTTCTCCTGTTTTTAAATTCCCAAGCGACGCTGCTATCTGAACCTTGGGGACGGGAATGGGAACATTGTGGGAAATCTATGCCTTAATTTTCTATCCTTTTTTTTTTTTTTTTGTTCCCCTTTTCTTCATGTCTCCACCAAGAATCTGCATAAAGCTCCTCCACGTATCATTTATTCATCTGTATTTCAGCGCGAGAGGCTCTGCCTCGTGATGGAGATGTCATTTGCAAAATAATAAGGTCCCGCTTGCTGCAAGAAGAGCACCCCCACTCTTTCCCCACGAGGTCATTGCCTTCAAATTATGAATCCTTTTAACCATTACCTCGTGGGTATCCACGAGCACAGCACTCAGATTAATTCCAGGTCTGCTTCCTTGCCGTCTCCTTTGCGTTTCCTTTCCGCCGTGCGTTCGGCGCTCGAGTGTCGGATCAGGATTCCTAATTGGGTCGCATCAGAGGATCTTTGCCGTCAGCTGCTGAGCTCTCTGCGTTGTGCAGGGATGTAAGTCACAGATATCAGCCCATAATTAAGCTGGTATTAGGTGTTGGAAGTGGTGCTTCCCCGTTTGATCCCTTCCTGTGCCGCACACGGCATCCAAGCACCCGGCAAAGCCGCAGCACGCGCCGGTCCCTCTGCTCAGGAGGAGGTGGAGGCATCCAGAAAAAAGGATTTTGTTTGTGTTTACAGGGTCATCCCTGCAGCAGGTCACTGTGTAAATGATGAGGGACAGTGAGGCGCTGGTGTTTTGGTGTGAAAAAGACTTTTTTTTTGCTTCTGGTCATCCAATCCTGCAGGACACGGTGCAGACCCTCATGGAGGGTGCCCACAGGAGCCAGGGATGCAGTGTTGGCTTCTCCCAAACCCAAAATCCACAGACACAGCCTTGATTTCTAACTTGGCTCATCCTTATCAGAGCCAAGGGAATTGTGCTGTGCCAGCAGTGAATCCCTCCCTATAAAAAGTTGCATTTATGGGACGTATCCCTAGAGCCCGCCTCATTGTCCTCTTCCTTAAACTTTGGATTTTATTCCTGGCACCTGCCCCCAAACCCACCTGAGGCTGAGCCAGCTGCATCCCAGGAGCTCCTCACGAGGCTGCTCTTACAGAGGGGAAATTATTAATGACCCAAGGTGTAATTATCTATGTCTTAAGCCTCGCTCAGGCTCCACCGACATCTTTCCAGGGGAGGGAGGAGGGGTTTCAGGGAGACACCTTGCTGTTTAATAAATAAAAGAAGAGATTCATAAAGTGTCTGGCAAGCACATTCCTCACATAGAAATGTTACGGAATAACACGGGATGAATAATAGAAAAGGTTATTGAAAAATTCATAATTTCCAAGCGCCAGTGAAGGCCAGGCTTCCATGCCGTTTATTTGCCTGTAGAAAAGTGATTAAAATATATATTATTGTCCTGTCTATAGGAAAATGTATTATTAAGTGGATACTAGCATGACATTTGAAAAATCCATTTCATTCCATTTAGTGGCGGGCGGGGGGAGGGGGAGGGGGGGGTCTTTTTCCTGCTTTTGTTGGAGGAAGGTTTTAAGGGCGTTTTAGTAAGGCCTTCAGAAAAACAGCAAAAATATCAAGAGGGGGAGGGTTTAATTACAGCCCCTTCCCTCCCAGCGGTGCCTTTCACTCTCTGTTTTCCTGCCTTTTGCCTTAAAAATGGAATGAGATTCCTTCACCTTTATTTATTGCTTTAATTGCTGAGAAGGGGAAATGAGGACAGACAGCAGGGGTGCAGGGATGAGGGATTTTCTCCCTGGACATCACAGCTGAAGGGTGGGTGAGTTTCTGCCATGGTTCTCAGAGGTTTTCATCAGCTGATATGACCTGATCAGGTCAACCTGGATGACCTGTCCTCCCTCCAGGTACTGCTGGTGGGGTTGGTGACACCCAGGCTGTCAAGCTGGGCTCATCCCTCTTGGTTTTGGGTTGTTTTATTAACCCGGGTGTATGCACTGACCTGTCCTGAGTGTTGGCTCAGGAAAGGGGAGGATTTGGGTTTTTTGGGGGGATGTTTTTCTTGGGGTTGATCCCTCCCCAATCCATCCAGCCCAATTCTACGCTGAAGGGTGAGAAATTGTCCCAAGAAATTTTCTTGACCTAATACCAGGATTTTGATCAATGTGACTAAAAATAACTTTGACATATCTTCATGTCCTCTTGGATAATTGTCTCCTCTCCAAGCCAGCATGTCCCTGCTGCCTGAGGACAGCAGTTGTTTTGGGGATGGGTGTGATGCAAGGTCTCTGGGCAGAGCAGGTCAAACCAGAGGGTGAATTTGTGTCACACCCGCGGGATCTGGTTCCTACAGAGCTCCATGTATAAAACATCTTTCCACAGGCAAAACCTACACATCACTGAACAGATTATTTTGGGATATTTGGGCTTTTTCTCCAAGAACAGCCTCAGGAGATGGGCATTTGGGGCAGGGAAGTTGTGTCATGCATAGCCAGAGGCATTTTGTATATCCGCTGCTTACACTGAATTGATCTGGGGATTAAAAGGCAAGAACTGTCCCCTCTGCTCCGTTAATGTCGGCAGGGATACGTCATTCCACATTAGCCTGGATCCTTCCTTGAGAAGAGAGGTGGAAGCTTTTCTTCCCCCCTCCCCTGCATGCCTCAGATCTTGAGCAGAGTCTATATTTGCTGCGTTAATGACTCGGAGCCAATCTCCAGCTCCTCTTCAGTTTTATTCATAGATCCCATCTGGGACTGTCGGAAATAGAAAGGCAAAACCTGCAAAGAAGCCATGTGGCAGGAGAGGACATGAGGCAAGGAACTGCTTCTAAAAAGAAAACAAGGCTTGGGATTGACTTAAACTGTTCCTCAGTCTGGAAGGATTTGCCACGTATCCTCAATTAAAACAGTTTAGAAGACAAAGCTGCCGCTTTTGTGGTTTTAATGAAATGTTTTGATTTTGAGGGAGTGTTCAAAATTGAGCTGAGTCTCCAGCATCTCCAAAAAGCAGCTCACAGAGCGCTGATGTTGAGCATCTCTGGAGGTGCCTCCATCCATCCATCCATCCATCTATCCATCCATCCATCCATCCCTTGTGCAGAAAGCCTCAGAGCCTGCCCCTCAAATTAGATAAAATACACAAACCCGAGCATGTCTGAGATGCAGACGTGTTCATTGTGCAAAGCTCTTTAAATCTGCATGGAAAATCAGGCTGGGAGAACAGGAATATCAAGATCTCGCTGCAAAGGAGAACTTAATGTACCCAGAAGCCGCTGATAGACTGTCTGATAGCCCGAGTCACAGCCCAGTGGGCAGCCTCTTCCTCTCCTGCCTGGAAAAAAATACCTCTGAGCAGGAATGGAGCCTAGAAAAATGGCAATACTTGGTGTGGAGGGGCTGCAGCTCAGTGTTCACCCTGGAATTGTGAAGGATTAGGGAAAAGGAGCACGGGCAGGCACAGGGATGACGACATGGCAGTGGCAGCTCCGTGGTCAGCATGGCAAGTGTGTGGACACAACTCTCGTGATCAGCTATCTCTCCTTGCTTATTTATTTTTTCTTTTTCCCCCCTCCCCGCCTTACAACCTCCCCCCTTCTCTTTCTCTACCTCTCTCCTGCCCAGCCCCAATACCCATCTTGGAGGATCTAAATTAAAATCTGTTATCATTTCCCGGATAATCCCCTTTGATGCCCTGAATACAGCAGAATCTGTCCTGCTTCAACCTTGCATGTAAGTGCTGATAGCTTTTGAACAGCTAAATGGCTTTGTATATCTCATACAAATGTCTGTCTCATCCAGGAGCTGGCAAGCCCGGTGCAGTCGGCTGGGGAAGCTTTATGAGTTACAAGTGGAATTACTTTGGAGAGATGCTAAGGAGGCCAAACCTTTCAGAACACGTTCCCTTGGCATCTTCTGTCTGGCAGGGACGGGGCTTGCATTGTCTTAACCTCGCAGAGCAGCTAATTGCTGTCGTGGTGCTGATGCCGTTTGTCATCGGGGCTTTCCTGCATCCAAGCTGCTGTGCCAGCCTGCTTCTGCCCCTCTGGGCTTGCCTGGGGATGCCAGTTTGCCCCAAAGCCAGCTCCTGGGGGGCTGTGGGTTGAGGAGAGCTTGGGCATGGGCTTTGTTTGGGAGTTTTGGGCAGAGCTGAGGGCAAAATGGGGGTTTCATAGAACCCCAGAATGGTTTGGGTTGGAAGGGATCTTCAAGCTCATCTCAGTGCTGCCCCCCTGCCATGAGCAGGTACATCTCCCTCCACACCAGGTTGCTCCAAGTTGATTTGTGCATCTCTGCCCAGCCTGGCTCCTGATGCTGTCCATGTCCCGGCTCAGATCCTGGTGTTCTCCCAGCAGAGCTGATCCTTCTGCTGGGGCTCCTGAGTCCCATCCCCAGTGTGAGGGGCCCCTTCCCTCCCCATCCTGGCTTTTCTCATTAGTCACAGGATCATGGAAGCCCTGTCAGACCCTCCCTCCTCTGCTTTCCCTGGGGATCTGTGTTGTGTCCAGGTGCAAGGTGAGGCATCCCTCCCTCCTTAAACCAGCCCATCCCAGCACCACATCTTGTGCCATCCTTGTGGGGAGGTGGGAGGACACGGCTCCTTGCAAAGGGGAGTTTGTAAACTGGCAGAGCTTGGGGGTGAGCAGGCCAGTGGAGTTCCTGGAGGATCCCAGGTCTGGGAGTGTGTCCATCCCCTGATTTAACCCCAGCCACAAACTCCAGCCCAGCCCAAACCAGCAGAGTGCTGCAAAATACAGAGTGCAGCACAAAGTAATTGCCTGTCTAAAATAAAAGCCTCTCCAGCCGGGAGAGAAACCAGGAATCACTGCAGGCAGTGACGTCTTTGTGCCCCCTCTGAGGACCTGGAGAGATCTGTGGGCATCTGGGGAATACAGGGGGAGGGAATTCTGCAGGGAGCTGGTGATGGTTTAGCAGTGGCCGATGACATGAGCTGATGTGGCAGGGCACAGCTGCATCTTCCCAGCTCCCCGCCCCAGGTGATGGGATCTAAAATCACAGCCCCGTGCCTGGGGAGCGGCACTTAGCCAAAAACCCTGAGGAGAGAGGATTGATGGGAAGGAGCCAGAGAAAGGAAGGAAGGGCTTTGTTTTTAAAAGAAAAAGGAACAATAAGTCCTTTTTAGTTGCAGCCACTTCTTCCCCATGACTGCCTTGCTGCTCGTCTCTGGTGCAGAGGTGGAAAACAGTGGACCTGCATCCCTTGGTTAAACTGTGGGAGCATCAGTGATGGGTGGAGGGCTCCTGGAGGGGCAGAAAAGGGGAGCTCATGGCTCTGCAGATCAGCAGCCTTGTGTTCAGCTCAGGGGGAGAGGACAGTGCGCAGCCAGCCAGCGCCAGCTGCATTCATCCCTCAAAGCTGCCTGTTGTGCAGGAATTCATCTGCCAAATCGGCCAGAGAGCTAGCAAAGAGCACCGGAGTGGACTTAACCTTCCACCTCTGCTTGTGCTTCCTCAACAAAAAAACATCCCAAACAAACTGCTCTTGCTGAGCAGGGACTTCATCAGAACAAAGGGGGAAGCAGGCAGCTGGGCTGCCCAGAGCTGCTGGCTCAGAGCAGGCAGCCCTGGCTCTCCAAGGTCCCCTGGGAAAGGGGGATTCATCCCTGCTCACTCTTGCTCTCCAAAGGCTCTGAAATCTCCCAACTGTGTCACAGGGAGCTTTCCCTGGGAGCTGAGGTGCCCTGGCTGGTGGGAAAGGGACAGGAGCTGACCTTGCAGTGTCAGATGGAGCCGTGGCACAGGCCTGGCACAGGCTCTGGCTCTGCATGGAACTGCTCTGCCATCCTTCTACAGGGTGCTGATTTTCCCCTTTGGACAGACACTGCTGGCTGGGGACAGCAGCCAGTGCTGTGAGGGCTGTGGGAAGAGCAGGGCTGGATGCAGTCCATCCATCCCTGTTCATCCATCCTGTGCATCCCTGTCTGTGCATCCATCCTCTACATCCATCCTTCTGCATCCATCCCTTCACATCCACCCTTCTGCATCCATCCTTCTTCATCCATCCTTCTGCATCCATCCCTTCACATCCATTCCTCTGCATCCATCCTTCTGCATCCATCCTTCTCCATCCATCCCTTCACATCCATCCCTCTCCATCCATCCCTTCACATCCATCCCTCTCCATCCATCTCTGTGCATCCATCCTGTGCATCCATCCTCTGCATCCATCCTGTGCATNATCTCCATTCATCCCTCTGCATCCATCCTCTGCATCCATCCTGTGCATCCATCCCTCTGCATCCATCCATTCACATCCATCCTTCTGCATACATCCCTTCACATCCATCCCTGTGCATCTGTCCATCCATCCCTTCACATCCATCCTTTCACATCCATCCCTCTCCATCCATCCCTGTCCATCCATCCCTCTGCAGGGGCAGCCCGTGCTGGCAGAGCCCTGGGCGTGGTCCCTGCCTTGTCCTTCTGACCAGGGCCAGGTGTGTGTCCCTGGTGACTCTGCTCCAGCAGTGGCTTCTCCCACTGCTGTTCCAGGGCAAGGTCAGCCCTTCCCAGCCCTCTGCCTCAGTTTCTCCCCTCTGCAGAGCTGGGATCTTCCCAGGGAATATGGTTGGTTGGTTGTTCGCAGGCTTTGGGATCAAAGCTGGTCTCTGCTGTGATGGTGGAGGGTGCAAATTCCTCCCAGCCCTGGGATGTGAGGGTGCAAAGGGCAGAGATTTGAAGCTTGAGCCCCAAAATGAGCAGTGTTTCTGTGACTGACGCTGTTGGGCACTGGTGTGATGAGCTGCTTCCATCCTCTGCATCCTCAGGGGCAAGAGCTCCCTACACTGATTCCCTGCTTTTCCCCCCAGCCTTTTTCCCCATGCTGAATCCAGTGGAAAAGCGAAAAGGCGCTCACCCCTCCCTTAATGAACTCAGCATTAATCGCTTGTGTCAAATCCTTGTGCTAACAAGCTGAGGAAATCAAACAGGCATCCCCGGGGAGAGCCAGGGAGTCAACACTCATCCATTAAAATGGTAATTTTGTATTTTTCACCGAGGCATTTGTCGCCTCTTGCCCTTGTGCACTCGTTAGAGCTTTGGCCTTTAAATTATAGTGATTTTTTTAAAAAAAAACCCCAAACAACTAAACCACAAAACCAGCTCTCTTCAGACTTCTTCCCTTCCTCTTCCCAGGAATGCTGAGCTGTGTGCAGGGGAGTGTGTCTCCAGGTGGGCCATTATTTTGGCTTCAGTAACGGCAACAAAGTGCTTGTGGCTTCCAAAACAACTCCTTTTCTCCCACGAATTCAAAAAACTGATCCCCATAAGCTCCCAAAAAAAGCGACTTGTGAGTGTTTCGCTTGAATTCAAGTAGGAATTCCAGGTCATCCCACTGTTCAGGGCCTTGCAATAGTGTCTTGCTGGTGAGGTTTCTGGGAAATCATGGAGATATTTGCATATCCCGAGGGGTTTTGTGGATGTTTGAATGCAGGAGGTGGGGGCTGGCAGCTGCTTGCTGCTCCCTTGTTTGAAAAAGTTCGAGGGAGCAAGGTTTTATCAGGCTGCCAAGGGAGGTGGACAAATGCAGCATCCCTTCATCAGAGCTCAATCAGATCTGGGTTTTCAGCATAAAAATGGCTTTTCCCACCTGCCCCTGCTGCTCCAATGAAAGATATCAGCTCTCCCCACAAACCTTGCAGCTCTGTCACCGTGCCAGTGCAAGGCTGTTAAAATCCCCGTGCGTGCAGCAGGAAAACCAGGAGTGATTGAAATGCAGCATCTCCAGAGCGGCCTGGGGGAGGAGGAGCAGGCAGGGAAAACATGGCCTGGGGAAAAGCAGTCTGCTGCCCCAGTGCCTCAGTTTCCCCATTGCCAAAATAACAGCGGGAAAATATCCTTCCTGATGGGATCAATTCCCTCTGTTTCAGTGGAACCTGTCCCTGCCTGTGGAAGGGAGTGGAATGAGATGGGTTTTGAGGTCCCTTAATGGTTTAACCCAACCACTGCGTTTAAACCCTTAAGGATTTAACCCAAACCATTCCATGATTCTGCGATTCTGGAGGCACACGAAAAGTGCCACTGAAGGCAGAGATTGTTGTTGTGCCAGTGATGCTGAGGACAGACACGATTTTAAATCAAGTTAGTTCTCGTTCTGTGCACTAGGCAGAAGCCACGAGGGTTTGGGTTGGGATTCGTTTGCCTTTTCCAGCCGGGATAGCTGTGGAGTTCCTGCAGCTGGAGCTGTTTTTTCCTGGCTTTGCAGAGGTGGGAGGGTTGGTGGGTGGTTGCGTTGGGCTCGCAGCTCTTTGGGCCAGGGGCTCTCTCTCATCCCTCTCACTCTGGCACAATTAACGCACCCTAATGATGTGCCAGGCGGCGCAGGGACGCGAGCACAGCGGTGGCGTTTCCCCGCGGAGCCCTCCGCCTGGAATCCCATGAATAATCCTGCCCGCCCTCCTCTCCCCGCACGGAAATATTCCGATAAATAAATAAAACAAACGACATTTTTTTTCATTCCGTTAATTTTTTTTTCCTTTTTTTCGCTCCTTTCTATTTTTCATCAAAGCTCTCCCTCTGGTGAGCAGTTTTGCAGGCAGCGCGGCGCGGAGCGGCTCCGAGGAGAGGATCTGCTGTGGTTGATGTGTTTTTCATCATCTCATTGTCCCATTTTCCAGGAGGAAGGAGACTGGTATTCCCCTCCCCATACTGGTTTCTCCTTGGTGTGATCCAGCTGCTCACCACACTCCCCTGGAGCTGGGAGCATTTGCACCCACGAGGTTCTGCCTGGACAATAGGAATGGGGAGAAGCCATGAGTGGTCAGGAGGGGTTTGATTTTACTGTCTTGGTGTTAAATTGGGGCTGGGGGTGGGTTCCAATTCTGTAAAAGCAGCCAGGAAGGGCTCTGTGTGTGTGTGCACAGTGGCGATGCCACGGGCATTCCGCAGGGCTGTGGAATCAGGATTAATGGCTCCAGCATCCTTCAAGCAAACTGTATCTGAGAGTGCTTTGTGGAGTTAAATGACACAGGACGGTGGGTAATATATGGTGTGAAGCGCTGGAAAACAGCGGCACAAAGATATGGCAGGGGGAATAAATTAAAGCCTTCCGTCAGAAAGCCAATAATGGGGAAAGGGGGAGTGGAGAGGTGGAAACGAGGGAGAGGATATTTATTTGCAGCTGAGCTATGGAAGGAGTGGAGAATCAATGACTAGAACACACAGCACCTCATGCATAGCACCAATATATACACAGCCCTGGCCAGGTTTTTTGAGGGGGCTGGGGGTGCCCAAGTCCTTCAGCTGCTGCTAAAAGGGATGCAGTATATTCCTGTGCTGAGGTTTTTTTCCCCTTGCAGGATTTTTTTTTCAGAGGTGCTGAGAGCTTTTAAAAAGGGTCTGTATTTGCCCTTAGCTGGGTCCAGCTTCCCTCCACTTCTTCAGTTATTCAAGGTCAGTCTTTCCTGGTCTCATGCAGCAGCTGCTGTGAACCTCATGTAGAAAACTGGATTTAGCCTCACACCTTCCCCAAACCTCCTGAAGGAGGGAACTCTGATGCACCAGGCTGGGAATGGGATATTAAAGGGAATTTTTACACCGTAACTGGCACAGCAGCGTGGCTGCACTGGCTGCTAGGAGCCAAGGAATGAGCACTCCGTGCCCTGCAAGGGTGTCATCCATTTAATTTATGGTTTGTTCAAGGTCACACAGTGCAGTGGGACAAAGCAGCATCTTTGCCAGGCCTGTTCTCATCGAGGAGGGGCCAGAGGCAGAGGAAGGAGGGGGCGGTGAGGGGATGAAGGTCCCTCACGTGCCTTGTTTGACAAGTTTGCAATCCAAGGAGAGGCTTTGCAGGCATCCCCACGTCCCTGGCTGTGCTGGGGAATGTGTCAGAGCTGCTCCCCAGCTCCCTGCTCACCCCCTCTGATAAGGTAATGAGATGCAAGTCTTTGGTGTGTTTGACAAGCTGCTGTCCTACAGCGAGGGAGCCGGGAGTGCTCAGAGGCTGGGAGAGGAGATTAATTAATGCTAAAAGACACAGTTTGATGTGGCAATGAAATTTCGATTATAATAATCTCTAATTATCTTGTAGCACAAGTGCCTCGGCTCTCCCAGGTGCCTTCCCCGGTTTGAAATTGTTATTTGTCACATCCAAGGGAGAGAGGAGCTGGTGCAGGGGGTGCACCTGGGCTCCCTTGGGATGGGGAGCCCAACTTCTGCCAACCCTTCGTGGGTTGCATGGATCCCATCTGTGCCTGCTGCCCCAAATCAGGGCAGAACAGGGAATTGAGGCATCCCCAGTGCACTTTCCACAGAGTGTAAGAGCACGGGGAGGCAATCTGTGGTCTGTGCAGCTGTTCTGTGGCACTTCCACTTTGCCTTTCCAACGTGTGTCATTCAAACACCTGGTGCCTCGCAGTTCTTTTCTTCGTTCCTGATGGTTTTTACTCAAAATCAACTCGTTCCCAGGGAGAACTTTGGTCTTGACAAAACGACACTTTACCCAGGAAAGTAATTTCCTTCAGCTGCTTTATTGCCTCTCCTCCAGGCTCAGCCAGCTTTAAAATCCTCCTCCTCCTCTCCCATCAGCCTGAGCCTTTCTATTCCCAGCATCTTCAGCTGTGACTTGTCCCTTCCCAGAGGGATCTGATGGCCTTTGGAGAGGTCCCTGTGACTGGGCTGGACGATCATGCTCCGTGCATGGAATTGCAGATGGACACAGAGGCACCTCCAGGAGCAGCAATAATTGGCTGCTCTGCTCCTCAGGGTTGGAGTGCTGGGGTCTGTGCAGCTCCAAATCATATTTATCCACTCAAAATTGTCTCTGGGGAGGAAACATCTTGGGTTTGAGGTCATGGGCCCCATGGCATTGATGCCTTAGGATTTTAGCTTTTGTGTTTTTCATTTTTTTGTAATCCTGCAGTTCTTTAGTGCAGAACTCTAAACTCCATATACAGTTATATGTATATATATATGTTATGAATTATGTGTGTGCATATATATATATACATACATACATATAGCTGCTGCCTCCCCATTTTGGGCAGACACAACAATTCCTCTCCAGGCCTGGGGATCAAGGACACCTCACTGCCTCAGGCCCTGAGAGATGGGAACAAAAGAGAGTTGGGGGCAGCAAACTTGGGGTCAATGACTTCACTACCTGAAGCTGTAATTGGAAGATGAACCCCCAATGTGCAAACGGACCAAACTGATCAAAGTGTGCAAACCTGTGCCCATTGTCCATTTTGGGTGTAGCTTTGGGGGGCTTTGTCTGCCCTAAATGTACCTGAAGGCCCTTCCATAAACAGAACTGCTTTTTATTCTCTGAATTTTGTTTTTAGGCAGTCCCAACAAGGCATCAGGGTTCTCACCATGCAGAGGCTCTGTTTATCTGGTGCTTCCTGGGGCTGCAGGGGCAGGAGGATTCCTGTAGCCACCAAACCCCTGCAAATCCTGGGGGAGCTCCTCTCCTTCCCAGGAGCAGCAGCAGGATGGGGGAAGGCAGGGGGCGTCTCCAAGCCCAGCGTGGGAAGGGCTCCTGCCTGCTGCTGGCTGTGACCTGTTGTGTGTCACTGTCAGTTGCAGCATTGTTCTAAGATAAAAAAAAAGGTGGGAAAAAAGCAAATGAAGCAGCTTTCCCAAAGCATTTCCCATTCTTTCAGCCTTGTGGGTGATGGAGAGCCCCCCTCCAGCCCCCCATCCAGCTCCAAGCCTCTCCAACAGCATCCCACATCCCGGCTTTGCACTTCAGCATCTCCAGAGAGGGAGGAAAAGCAACACAAACCACACACAAAAAAAAATAAATCCCCGTGTGGGTTGTTTGGAGTCACAGCTCTGTTTGCAAATGAGCTTGGGGGCTCACTGGGTAAAAAAAGGCCATGCTTGGTGAATCCCATTTCACTTCCCCAATGAGCTGAAAAACTCTTGGATAATGGGTTATGAGTTGTAGATCTGTTTGATTGCATTGTTGCAAAGTGGGAATTGTTTTGCAACATAGATTCTTAATCACTGAGGCATCTGTGATTGAATGTGTCGAAAATTGGTTGAAATTGAAAGTTAACTATACTGCAGACAGCTTATTCTTGTGTATAATTGAAAATAAATTCTAATACTCTTCTTGAAAAGGGCTGCCAGGAGGAAATTTCCAACCTTGTCCTCTCTGCAGCTCCCTCCTCCAAATCTACAAATCCTCTCCCTTCCCCTCTGATCCTTTTCCTCTCCATCTTTTAGAGCTGGGAAAGAAAAACCAAGCTCTGCACATCACTCCCTGCATCCTCAGCTGTAAAATATGGAACCTGCAAATAGTTCTGTCTGGAGTGCCTGGGGATGGGAGAGGTGGAAGGATTTAGAGGACCAGGACGCTGGGATCAGGGTCTTGTTTGCTGAATAGTTCAGTTCTTCTCTGCAGGGTTTTTCAGTGTGAACAGACTCATAAAATTCCAGAATGGTTGGGGTTGGAAAGGACCTTAAAGCTCATCTCATTCCCCTGGAATTCCCCCCAGGGACACCTTCCACTATCCCAGGTTTGTCCAAGCTCCATCCAGCCTGGCCTTGGACACTTCCAGGGATGAGGCTTCCCTGGACAACACAACTTCTCTCAGGGGAGGGTTGGGCTGAGCTGAGCTGTGGTTGCTCCTGGATCTTACTTAACTCAGCATCCAAGGAATGTCCTGTGGAACTGAAAATGGACAAAATTAAGGCTGATACAGGGGGATTTTATACCCACAATAAAACTTTAGTAGGGATGCAATTGCCCTGTGACACCTCCTGCCCCAGGGCATTACAGAGCTGAGAGTTCAGCAGACTCCAGGAAGGATGAACTGTTCCAGGGAATCACGTCATCTGGCACAGGGTGGAGAGGGGGAGAAACCTTTGCCAAGGTGCTTCCTGCAGCTCCCAAGGGAGAGAAATAGGGAATAATCCAGGCTTCAGGTGACTTGGGATGAGACCAGAGCCCTCCTACCCCAGTTCTAGGTGACTTCTCCATCCTCCTGCTCCTCAGGACTGCATTCCAAGCCCTTTCCTTGCTGTGTCCCCCCAGCCCATCTGTGGCTCCTCACGCTCTGGGGATTTTTGGGTTAGAGATTCTGCACACAAAAGGTCCTGCCTGCCCGTTTTATGCAGCCCACGGGGGTGGAAATCAAATGGTTCCCTGCTTCTTCCCAGCTTTTGGCAGTCTGCTGGGGGTTATTCTTCGTGGGATGAGAGGTCAGTTCTGCTTGACAAAGGGAGGGGACTTTGGTGGGTATTTTTTTTTCCCTTGCACTGATCTCGAGCTATTTTTATTCCTTTTTCCACCCTGTGATGGGACAGGCAGTCAATAGGGCGCTTTCATGGCCTCATTTCAGAGAGGCTTTTGGAGGAGTTGAAGAGATGGGTTATTATTAAGTCCTCATCATGCTAAAGATGCTTTGAAACCACACCTGGACCCGCTCATGATCTAAGCCTGGACCACCAAAGAGGAGAGGGCAGGGCAGAGCCCAGGATGGGGAACAAAAAAATGAAAAGCTTTTTTTTTGTGTGTATTGATTCTCCTTTGGTTGCTTGGGAAAAGCAGGTTGGAGTTTTCTGTACTGCCTG
The DNA here is from genome assembly GCA_013400435.1 of Pycnonotus jocosus. NCBI lineage: Eukaryota > Metazoa > Chordata > Aves > Passeriformes > Pycnonotidae > Pycnonotus > Pycnonotus jocosus. Next base: position 130,568 of record VWYP01032088.1, read on the forward strand.
GAAAACTTGGGGCAATACTGCTTCCTTTTGGAGGAGTATCATGATTTTATAAGGAATAATCACTATTTAAAGCTGGGTTAACTGTGGAGATTTCATCATGCCATAAAATTATCACCCAGAGTTGGCATTTGATGTCTTTTGGGAAATCACCAGCAAGGAAATAAAGCAAACAACTGTCCAAAACTCAAACTGAGCTTAGCAATGCCTTTGCTTGTATTAGAAATTTGCGCAAAATCAAGTGAATTGATTTTAAATCAATTTATTTTAAATGGTGCAAACTCCTAATACAGCCAGAACTAGTTTAACCTTTGCTAAAATTGATTTTGCTTGCAACAGTAAATTACCAAGTGAGACTGAACTGATTTAATGGAGGGTTAAGCCTGTTTAAGTGTGTCCATTTTCGGGGGTTTCATTGGTTTGGAGAGTGAGGATGGCCCAGTCCTTGGGGGGGCCTCAAGAAACTTGATTTTCCTCTCTTGCTCTGCCACAGATGTTGTCAAATTCTCCTCTCTGGGGCTTGGTTTCCTATGTGGGATGGGGGATTTTAAATTTTTCCTGTTTTGTGGTAGCATTGTTGCCTTGTTGGTGAGAAGCACCTTAGGGGGTGTCTGTCGAGGAAAAAATAACTGCTGCTCCACCAGCTCCACTGCAAATGATAACAGAGGAGTTGCTAACAGGTTTAATTTAATTGGTCAGGCTGAACCAGAGCCACATTCTGTGCTGCAGGATGGAAAAGTTGACATTTTTCCAACGTGAAGTTCAAAGCCCATCCCTGCGCTGCCAGCATCGCTCCTCCATCCATCAAACCCTGCATTTCAGGATGCCTTGGAGCATCTCCTGCAGGCTGGAGGGGGCTGCATGCTCTGCACTCCTCCATCCCTTTCCTTGTGACATTTGTTTTGCAGAGCTTGTTTGAGGAGATGGATGGGAATGCTCCACCTTAGCCTGGCTCCCCAAGGCTCCCCCGTGCTGAGTTTGAGGTTAAGGTGGTTTTCCTCAGCTCAAACCTGAGTCTTTGGATGTGGAGGAGCCTCAGTCCACCTGTACATCTGTTTTCCAGTGGATAGTAAATCCCTGTGACTTGTCTGCGAGCGATGTGATTTGAATTAATCAAAATGCTCAACTGCAGGAGGAAAAAATAAATTAAAAAAACGGGGTCTGGATTGACGGAAGCAATGGAGTGGTGATAACTGTGTTTTAATCCAGTAGCTGAGGGCTTGGAGAAGCTGCCTGGGAATCAATCCTGCTTTTTTTTTTTTTTTTTTTTTTTT
>VWYP01032088.1:131885-144959 GCA_013400435.1 Pycnonotus jocosus
CCTGGGGAATTTGAAGTTGCAGCTCACCAGGAGGGGTGTTGGCAGATGGGGGGTGCTGGGCTGGCCCCTGCTCTTTGCTCTCTGCCTTGTGTACCAATGGGTGTTTATTAATAATTAGGAATCCGAGTGGCTCCCTCGTTCAGAGGTTACGAGACTCGCTGGGGAAGCTCCGGTCCCTATTCTCATTAAGGTTTAATTATACAAAGTAAAATATCATCAACAGGAGGGAGCAAGCCCCCCTGAATGCTGGATGAGGGGGTGGCTGGCAGGATGCCGGACGTGGCTCTGGGTCCCTGTGGATGGGGAAAGATGAATGGTCCCATCCGGAGTGGAGGATATTGGGATCTTTTCCCTTCTCCTGTTGAGCTGTGGTGGAAATTTGGGGACTCCAGCCAGCAGTGGGGTGGGTGCAAGGCAGTGTTAATCCCACAGAGGTCGGTTGCCAGCCAGGTATCGCTGTGGAGTGAATGGCAAACGATCCCAGGCTGCTGTTTGAAGTTTCCATCTGTGTGCATCCCGGGAGCCCATCAATTCCAGGGATAATTAGCAGCTGCCATGCAGAGAGCAGCAGGGCACGAACCATTCTCACTCGAGGTTTGGAGCCTCTTCTGCCCAGGCACTGGAGCCATGGGGAGGAAGGCTGAGGAGGTTCCTCCTCCTTGGGATGGGTCTGACAGAGCACAGCCCATCATCCCAGGGGATGGGAGCACTCAGGGAAGGCTCTGCAGATGGGTGCCTTCATTTTGACTTGGAGAAAAGGTGCTTGATGACTGAAAGCATCTCTCTGAGAAGTCACCCCAAGCTCTCACTGCCTGCAACCTTTGTCTCTGCTCCATCTCCAGCTCTTTTACCACCACAGGCATTTGGATCCTGATTTTTTACATTGTGGAAACTGAGGCAAGGCAATGATCAGTGGTTTTAGTGCCAAGATCACACAAGTTTCCTGGTTTTCCTGCTGCTCTGGCCAGCAGGGTGCAGGTTCTGTTCCTGGGTGGCCAGGGCAGAGGCAGCTGGGCAGAGCAGCTCCAGAGGAGGCAGGTGGTAATGAGTTCACGTTTTAAAAGTGCTCTCAGGTGAAAGTTGCTCTCCAGGAGAAGTGCAAAGAGTGCTGATTTGCATTCTTATTGCAGGCAATATCCATAGGGAGAGAATGTCAGAACAGCTGTTATGTCAAATTACCTTCCTCCAGTAACAGGGGATTTTATCTGTCATCTCGTGGAGGGCAGAGGCACTTGCACCCCTTGGGGGAAGCCTGAGTTTGCATATTTTCTGCATCCAGTGCTTTGTGGAACGAATCCACTGCTGGGAGAGACGCAGGGTGGGCAGCAGGGTGAGGGATGGAGAGCAGATGGAGCAGAGCAAAGGGAGCAGAGCAAGGGCTGGGATCAGCCCAGGTGCTGCTCTTCCCCATCACCTCCCCAGGTCTATCCCCATCCCAGCCCGTGGCAGCAGCTCGGTGTGTCCTGTGCTGTGAAGCTTTCATTACAGCCTTTCACTGTAATCACTTCTTAATTAACTCAAGCAATGGCTTTATTTCTCGACGCTCGCTTCCAAAAAAGCTTAATTTTATTTCTATGCAAAATTAATATTTTTTCGTTTTTCTGCTTGGAAAAAGCGCCCGCATCCGCGTGGAGGGGGGAGAGGAGGAAGCTGAGCCAGCACAGCTCCTCGCACCAAAAGGTTTCTGCTGTCGTCTGTGTTTTCCCAAGCAGCCATCAAGTTCTAGTGATCATTTGCAGGGAGGAAAAAATAAAAATAAAACCAAGATCGTTAAAAGGCTCCATCTGGATGGTGCTAGGGATGGGTGATGGCAGCGGGACTCGGCCCTGCCTGGCCTCAGCTTGTCCCCATCGCAGCCAGGGCCAGGCAAACAGAGTATTTTTACATTTAAGTGGGATCTGGGGGCTTGCAAGAGCCTCCAAATGTCCTTTTGTGCCTCTGGGCTGTGCAGCGAGGCCCTGCAATCAGGAGGGTGCTGGGCATGGATTTGGTGTAGCCCAGCTCTGTGTGTGGAGGGCTGGATTTGGGCAGGGGTTGCCCTCTGGTTTCATGCCCAGGGCAGGGCTGCTGAACAGCAAAACCTGCTGTGGGTGCTCTCTCTTCCTTATCCACCCAGGACAGTCCTGCCCTCCCACAAATCCAGCCCAGCCTCAGCCCAGGCTTGTTGTGTTCATGGTGATCCCATCCTCCAGTTGCAGGCTGAAAGTGGATTTCATTCCCAACAACAACAACACACCGTGCCTCAGTTTCCCCTTCCACAAAAGCAGATGATACCTGTTCTTGAGGTGCTTTGAAACCTCTCAGGAGAGCAAGGTGCCATTGTCCACGTGGGTGGCTCCAGCTTGGCTGTGCCTTTTGCCCAGGACAGCTCTGAGCAGGTCCAAGCCCAGCTGGGTCTGACAGGACGTGTCCCTCCCCTGCTAATCCCGTGTGCTCAGTCCAGGCCAAAGCTGCTCAGGGGCATTAGGTTTCTAAAAAAGCTTCAGATGGGACAGGGCACTCCAGGGAGAGGGCCACAAGTAGGGCTGGGTGTCCTGAGCCAGGTGAGACTCTGTGCCCCGAAATAGCCACAGGTGAGCTCAGAGGGACTGGCCTTCCCCAGCCTCTTTGGATTAAATCACATCCCCCAAATCCCAGCCCGTGGCCAAGCCTGGAATCTGTGACTCATTCCTGCATTAGCCAGGACACCCAGGCTCTGCTCCCCACTCCCTGAAAGGCACCCCCTGCATCCCTGCTGTGACAGTGCCCTGCACCCTTGGGTCACACAGTGTTAAATATTCTTTATTTATTATTCATTGTAAGGGCTAGATCCTGCTCACAAGCTTTGATGCATAATTCTTTTGCCGTGCCCTCATTCCCATGCTCCAAACAGAGAGAGTCTAGAGCCAGTTAAGTGCTGGAAGTGAGGCAGAGGGACGCTGAGAGATATTAAATCTCTGTAGCCTTTCAGAGGCTCCATAATTCATAATCCTGAAACGCACAGGCTGATAATTGCCTTAATCACTGGAGAAACATGGCCAAAATGTACTGAAATAAGCCATAAAACTCATTACAAGATAACAAGATCCTATCTATTCTCGGAGGTCGCGTTAAAGCTTGGCAGGTCAGGGAGTTAATCACCTCCTCCAGCACAGGCAACACCGATAAGCGGCGGAGCAGAGCCCGGCTCTGCCCGGATCCCCCGGATCCCACCCTGCCTCCCAGAGGGAGCCAAAGGGATGGGGGCAAGGGGCTTGGGGAAGCTGCCATGAGGCCACTGGGATCAGCAGGGAGTCGCTTTCCTTGGGGAGGGGTCCCCATGGACCCTGCCTGAGCTGAGCCTGAAGGGGATTTGTGGGAGGGCAGGACTGCCTGAGGGTCCCCTGGCTGGGTTAGGAGGGGAGGGAGAGCATCAGGAGCAGGTTTGGCTGTTCAGCAGGGACAGCACTGTGCAGAACGAGCTCTCCCTTCTCATCAGAGAGGTGATGCTCTGCACGCTGTCTGCCACAGCCCAGTGCTCCTGTATCCTAAAATCCTAGACTGGTTTCAGTTGGAAGGAGATTTAAAGACAACCTGATTCCAAACCAGGAATGCCTTCCCCTCAATCAGCTCGCTCCATACCTCTCCAGCCTGGCCTCCAACACTTCCAGGGATGGAAGGACCCACCTTGCATTTTGTGCTCCTTTGCATGACCAATCCAGCCTTGGCAAAATACACTTTGAGAGGGAGATCCCTCTGCAGAGTTTTGTGTGTTCTGCAGAATTTTGTGCCCTGTTTTTCAGGGGTTCAGAATTAGGGATGCTCTCCTCCCCTCCCTCCATCCCTCATGCTGTATCCACTTTGCTCAATCCCAGCTCCGTGCTGTGCCATATTTTAGGGGGTGAACTGTCTGGAATCATGGGTTGGGGTCCCCATCCCGCTCTGGAATGTTCCTGTTAGGGAGAAGGGCCCCTCAGAGGGGCTCTGGGGGTTCCCCAGGTGTTCCCCACCATGGGACAGCCACGTGCTGGCCCCACCAGCCGCTGCCTTCCCGCTGGATTTGTGGTGATGGATACTGGGCACGAGGCTAATCCATAATCCCCAGTAAATGCTGCTGATGAGTCAGTGCTCATTTAACATGAAATAGCCCTCCTGCGAAATCCATCTCCTCGGATTTAGCACAGCTACTTGTTGACTAAATATTAATTGGTTATTAAAAAGTAGCAGTGAGAGAGAAGGAATTCTGAGTTTCCCAGGGCTGTGGCTGGTTCCGTTTCCCATGGACGTGGCTTTTCCTGATCCCTGGACACTGGGACCTCCCCTTCTCCAGTCCCTCAGCCCTCCTTTCCTAAATTTTTATCCTTTTTTTATTTACCACTCTCAGCCTTGAAGGAACTGCAGGGGAGGGATCAGGCTCCTGGCATTGATAATAGCAGCATCTTGCACATCCCTTTTTCTCTGACTTAATCCTCCTTCCTTTTTCCTTCTTTTTTTGCATAGATTTTTAAAATAATTATTGTTTTTTCCCCTCTCCCCTGCCTTGAGGGATTAATGCAACAAGGTGCATCAAGGACAAGGGTTGGTACCTGGGATTTTGGGGAGCAAGAGGGGCTGGGAGGAGGGAGAGGAGTTAGTGAAATTTCTTCTGGTGTCTTCCAAACCCCTCCAAATCCTGCTGTGCCTCTGAGGAGACGTGAGAGCTGTGCCTTCCCCTCCATCAGGCTGGAATTGCAGGGCTGTGGGAGATTCCCAAGCCTGGAAAGGGGGAAAGGACCAGAACATCTCTCCTGATGGAGTGTGGGGGTTTGAAAGGGATCCTAGAGCCTGGAATTATTTACAGATATTGGAAAGGGGGGTTATTGCCTGAAGATCAGCAATAAGAGATGCAGCATCCATCAGTGCTGCTGCCTGGAGAGGATTAATTCACTTTGCTGTGGCTGGAATGGGGTGTTTTAAGCAGAGAATTGGGAGAAATGTGGATATTCAGTTATTCATGGGGAGGTTCCTCAGTGGCTCTGCCCTTGGTGCTGATCTGAGCACACTCTCCACATCATCCCGGGGCCATCTGCACTATTTTCCTCCCAGGCAGGATTTTAACCAGGAAAATCTTGTCAGTTGGAAAAACACATCATTTCTTTTTCAGTATGGAATTTTAAAAAAAAAAAAAAAAAAGAAGGAATGTTTTTTGTGTGCTTGCCGCAGACCTGTGTCCTGCTGGGTGACAGGAGCAACAGTTTAAAGCTGTCATGCATTTTCTGTCCCTCCTGTTCCACGGGGGATGGTGGGTCCTGCAAATGAAGATCTCCCCACAGGTGCAGAATGTGTTGCATTGCCCAGTGTGAAAAATCAATAAATACGCTCCCTGGGAAAAAAAAAATTCAAACAACAAAACCCTTCAATACACAGGAAAACTTGCTAAAAAGCGGAGAGAAGGGAGAGCAAGAGCTCCTCTCAAAGGAATAGCTGCTGCAGAGGGAGATCTTGGGAAGCTGATGATAAATCCAAGCACTTCGCTGGAGAAGTGGAATGGGATCAGCGCGGGGTGCTGCGGTACCCGGCGGGAGGACACAAAAGCTGCCGGGAAGGGTTCGCCTCTCCCCCTGTGTGCTTTCCAGAAGGATTTTTTTCACATTCCCTCTCGAGATTGCGGTGATGGCTGGGGCGGCCCGGGGGGCTGCGGTCCCTCTCCGCACGGCTGGAGCGTCCCAGTGCCCCGGCCGGGGGATCCGGGCACTGCCAGGCGTCAGTGGGACTCTGTCCCCATCTAGCGATGGCTCTGCCGTGCCTGGCGCTGCTGCAGCTCCGCGGGTTTGGTTTCCACTCCATAGGGAAAAAGCCGAGCTTGACCTCTGCCCTCACCTCCCTGCCCCAAACCCGGCCAGGCAGCGGGAGGGAGAGAGGGAAACCCATCCCAGCCTCTTCTGCTCCTGAAAGTGAGGAAACTCCGGGAGCTGGAGGGGGTGAGGATCAGGCAGGCTGCCACCAGCTCTGATTTCAGGATGGTGATAGAGAAAACCCTGAGAGTTTAAGGGAATAAGGAGCAGGCAGGCTGTCACCACTTCTGATTTTAGGATGCCTTAGGAGAAGAGAGTTTAAGGGGATGAGGAGCACCACTCCTGATTTTAGGATGGCGTTAGAGAAAACCCTGAGAGTTTAAGGGGGTGAGGAGCAGGCAGACCATCACCAGCTCTGATTTTAGGATGGTGATAGAGAATACCCTGAGAGTTTTAGGAGATGAGGAGAACCACTCCTGATTTTAGGATGGCGTTAGAGAAAACCCTGAGAGTTTAAGGGGGTGAGGAGCAGGCAGGCTGTCACCACTCCTGATTTTAGGATGGTTGAAGAGAAAACCCTGAGAGTTTAAGGGAATAAGGAGCAGGCAGGCTGTCACCACTCCTATATTTCAGGATGTGTTAGAATGAGAAACCAGTGATTCATTCCAGCAGGGTTCATTTGCCAGCTCTGGGCTGGGTCTGCAGAGCGCTTGGAGCATCCTCCAGGTGGGTCTCGGCCTTCAGGTCTTTGCAGGGAAGGAAAAGGGATTTTTGTCTCATGTACCCACAAAGGAGAGGTGTGAGAGCAGGCAGGGTTGGGGTGAGGGGGATTTGTGAATCCCTCAAGGGGAGGAGGAGGGAGGTGAGGATGAAGCACTGACTGTGGATTGTGACCACAGGGACAGAGGTGATGGAGCACTCAGTGCTCCAACCTCCCGCTCCAAACAGGGGCTGCTGGGCTGTCTCAGCCTGGTGCTCTGCAATAAAATAACAACAAAACCCTCAGGAGAGCGATGGGCTGAGCCAGGCTGAAGCAGGAGGGGTTTTGACCTGCCCAGGAAGGAGCAGGGCCTGGGGATGGAGCGCTGCTGCAGAGGAGGCCAGGCTGCAGCAGGACGTGCTCTGCTCCCAGCCATGCTGTGTGACAGTCCCTGGCACTGCTGCTGCAGCCCTGCATGTGGCAGAGGCATATGGATGGACGCAGGGCTCCTCCAGCTGCTCCCTGTGCTCCTGGTGGGAATTGTCAGCACGATGCTCAGCCTGGGTGGATAACCACCACATTTTCAATGCACCCTCAGTGCTCCCCTCCAGGCACCTCATGGGGCTGGAGAGGCTTTGCAGAGGGATCAGCAGGGATGAGACCAAATTTCTCCCCCTCCCTGTTCGAGAGGAATTTCTCCCCCATCCTGTACATCACATCCCTACATTTGAGGTTTTCTATATGTAGCTCATAGATGTGCTGTAAAGGTGGGCAGGCAGATGGATGGGGACGATAAAACTGCTCTTTAATAACAAATATCTCTTTTTGGCACTCAGCTCTCCTTAGAGATAGGGCCTGTTAGGCTGCAGATAGCACTGGAAAGAATGAGGGTCGGAGAATTTGCCTTAAATTTTTCAGGAAGGAGCTGGAGAAAGCCCTTCATTGAGTCCTGAGCTGCAGGAGGAGCAGAGAGATTTCCAGAGCTCCCCTTGTGCTTGGATTTCCCATCCCTTGCACTGGATGTGCTGGGATGTGTGAAGATGAGGCCCCCAAAGATGAATTACCCCGTGGAACAGGAGGCTGTGGCTGCCTCATCCCTGGAAGTGTTCAAGGCCAGGTTGGACCAGGCTTGGAACAACCTGGGATAGTGGAACTGCAAGATCCCTAAGGTCCCTTCCATGCTAAACCATCCTGCTTTCATCTCCTTTATTTGTTATTTTGCTTTTCTCCAGCTCTTTCCTTTGCCTCCTCAGGGGAAGCAGCCCAGGTGGGACAGGAGGAGGTGAGCATTTCCTGAGCATGGAGCAAAAAAAACCCCAAACCAACCATATCAGAGGGAAACCTGGACTCTGGGAAACCTTTGAAAGTAGAGAGTCCTTTAAAAGAGTTGGGGAAAAAGAGAGGAAGGGAAGTGGGAGGAAAATATCTTTCAATTTCTGCCATTTCAAAGCTTTAAGCTGACCTGATTTCAAAGAATACGTGTGTAATACTTTCCCTCTTTCTTCTCTTTTTTCCCCCCTAATAGGTAAGTGACATTTTATTCTACTTATCCTTCAGGCAAAGTTGGATTATATTTTTTTGGAGAGAGGGGGGATAAGACATGCAGGGAAGGAGCCACACAGGCACAGCAGCCAGTGGCACCAGGAGGGAGGCATCCAAAATCTGTTCAGGTAGGTGACTCCAGGTGGGCACTGCCCCCAGCCCAGGGAAGGGGTGCAGCCCTCGAGGGACATCCAAAATCCTCTGGTGTGTCCAGTTTGGAGAAAATCATAGGGAAAATCCTCAGGAGGAGCCTTCCCAGCAGCTGTAGGGAAGCAGGGGTGGGAGCTGTTGGGAAGAGAAGCTCGTGCTGGGGGTCACTTGTTGTTTTTGGGTGCTGCTGTGGGATTGGGGTGGATTGGATGTGCTGAGGGTCAAGTGTATGGACATGATGGCTCACTGGCGTTTTTACAGCCTTTTATTAATGACATTGGAGGATGTTTTGGTGTTTTGGTGTGGGGGACAGCACGGCAGACGTGGAAGTTGATCCAGTTAGCACATGGAAGTGATCTGTGAGCTCCTGGAATATTGCAATGATGGTGGACATCTCCTTGTGCATCCCTCCCACCCCTAAAAGCTCCCAGCCATGGGGCCAACCCTTGTCTTTGTGGACACCACACTGTGGCAATATCTGGGATGATTTCCTGGGAGCTGGTTTTGCTGATGGAAGGGATGAGGTCATTTCTTGGGGGCCGTTCCAGGCTGATCTCCTGCGAGAGTGCTGACTTCTCCTGAAGATTTGGCCTGGCAAGACAAACCTGAATTACAGCAGCAAATACCCTGGGCACCATCCAGGAATGGCTGGGGAAGAATTATTGTTTCCTGCTCCATTTTGCTCTGCAGCAGGATGACTTTATAACCACTTGTGCTTGAGGGGGACGGGGCACTGCCGAGCAGGAATGCGGCTGCATGGCTGAGCTGGGAGTCTGGGAGAGACAAAAATACCTGTAAACAACAGCAAAAACCCCAACCTAAGCAAAGAGCAGCACATCCCTCCTCCCAGCGTTCCTCTGGAGCCCAGAGGAGTGCAGAGCAGCGGGTTGTAACCTTTGTTGTCAGCTCTTTCTTTATTTTTCATCTCCATTTCTGCTCCTCATAACCGAGTTGACCACAGAGTGAATCCCACCCTGGTGCTGATGCTCCGAGGGTTATCCCAGAGCCCAGCTCCAGCTGAGCTAGGGAGAAGTGTGGAAATCTACATTTTCTGCCTCAAATGGAAGGCAGAACTAGGAAAAAAGGCTGGAAGAGAATAAATTCATGCCGTGGAGCTCTACAGGAAGCTGTTATTTCCACAGAGTCCTACCCCAGGTTTGCATGGATGAGCAGCTCCCTGGGACTCTCAGCGATTGCTGTTCTTCATTAGCAGCTTGCTGTGGGGGGAATATTTTTTTAAGCCACGCTCTTGTTTTGCAGCTGCTTATTTTCTTCACCAAGAGGAAGCGTCAAACCCCTTTTGCTGCTCCAGAGTGGGGGTTTTAGGAGGAGCAGGGATGGGGGTGTGGGAGGAGACAAAACGTGCAGGAGCTGAAGAACATTCCAACAAATAATTAGTTATATTAAAAGTGCAATGTGAACCTTTTTCGGGGGGAGCTGTGAGGAAAACGAGGGTTTGAAAAAAAAATAGTGTTTTTATTTCCGTGTCGAACTTTTGTGTTCTTTTTTTTGTTTTTTTTTTTTTTTTCCTCCTGTTCGGGTTTGCAGAGTAGAAGAGAAAACTAAAAGTAAATGACTTAAAACCCACTTTGCTCCGAGAAGATAATTTCCCCTTCACTTTGATGTTTTGTTTCGGGGAGAGGGAAGGAGGCCATGCATAAACTCGAGGTTTATCGGGTGATACTCGAGATCCATCCCTGCGCTCCCAGCGAGTCCCGGGATGGATGGGAAAAACGGAGCGGAACACCCCCGAGGGGAGCCGAGCCGAGAGGCAAAACACAAAGTGTGTTTGAGGCAAATATTTGGACAATCTCAAGGCTTTGTTTAAACTGAACGTCAACTGTTAATAGGCGATCCCGCAGGGAAAAGCGGATCCTCCTGCCGAGCGCAGATTAGAGCATCGCTGGTGGGGGGACCGCAAAGTCAAAGCAGTCCCAAGCTCCAGAGCTTCTGCTCGGATCCCGCTTGGAAAAGCGAGAAATTAGGCGATTTCTTCCTCCCAAAAAAGATGAGCGTTGTGGTTTGGTGTCAGGAATATCAAAGGTGCCCCGCGGCGCTGGGCAGGGCCGGGTTTGGGGCTGGATGGAGGTTTCCGTGTATGATTTAACAAAAAAATGTGGGAATTTGTGGGCTGGGAGATGAACGCAGCGCCGAGGCTGCTCCTCCACCCCTCCAGCCCCTCCACCAGACTTCACAGGAATTAGGAAGCGGCACTCTATAGATTTTAATAATTTTTTCCTTTGATCTTGCTCGTCCTCATCCCTCTCCCATTCACACGCCCGTTTTTGATCTCTGTAAAGTGTTTACACCCCACAATTATTGTAATTACCTGTAAGAAAACCGGGAGTGAGCTGCCAAACCCGTGTTAATCCAAGGGGTTTTAACCTTTTCCCTGCTGGGCAGGGCTGGCAGCAGATGCCTCTGAGCCGCTTCCCTGTCACGGTGCCCTGCCGGGTGCTGGCTCTGCCGTATTAAATGTGTTAAATGCTGCAGGTGTTACACGAAATACTCAGGGTTTAGGACACATTGGAGGGGATAAAAGAGCTTCTGCTCCTTCTCTAATTTCCCCTGTCCCTGGACCTTTGCCTTGAATGAGGAAGGATGAGCTGGAAGTGGTTCCTGCACAGCCCCGACTGTTATCCTTTCTCGTTTGGGATGGATTCTCTCTCTCTTTGGCCAACTATTTATTTGTTTCTTATGTTTGCTGCTTGGGGGGAAGCTCCCTCGGGCACTGGAACAGGCTCCCCAGGGAAATGGTCACGGCTCCAAGGAATGTTTAACCAATGCTCCCAGGCACAGGCTGGGATTCTTGGAGTGTCCTAGGAAGCCAGGAGTTGGACTCTACCATCCCTGTTGGTCCCTTTGAACTCATGATATTCCATGATTCTTGTGGGTTTTTGGGGATGACCAGCTGGAAATGCCACCGGGAGCAGGACAGGGAGAGATGACAGAAAGAGAAATGGATAATCATGAAATATGGAGCTGTGATTCCATCCCACCCGGGTGGGAAATCTCCAGAGGAAAGTTCATTGTAAGGATTGGTTGAAAGGGGTTGGGTTCAGCAGGACCCGGAGGGGATTTGCTTTGCTTCAGCTCTAGCAAAATCAGGGGTGGATGGTTCCCTCCATCCCTTGAGTGTGGCCGATGGGAAAAATTCAACTTCAATCCAACGTTTCCCAGGCCTCAGAAAAGCTTTGAGGCTAAAGCCTGGCAGATGAGCCAGCCCTGCAGGTATCTGCTGCTGCAGGGAAGGGATGGACTGGGCTTCCTCCCCCCAGACACCACGGAAAGCACGGGGGAAGCACCCAGCACTGCAACAGGTCCCTCGCTTCTAATCCCTGATTTCGGACAAACACCGACCCAGAAAGGGAGAGAAGAGGAATTAAATTAACGAACACAATTTCTCCCTGTCATTGCACTCTGACTAATGAGTCTATTTCTGGGTAATAAGAAGGAGCAGGAAGTGACAAGGCACTGTAATGAATTAGTGGCCCAGAACCTCGTTAGTCAGAATAATCTTTCCATGAAAGATAAACGATGCAAACATTAATTATGAAGCCGCTGCGGAAATGCATTTTGTTATTTGGCATCCCAAGACATCTCTCCAAGTTATTACTGAAGTGAGGTGATTTAAGAAACAAACTAAAAGGGATTATAAAAAGAAATGGGGATAATATGTTGGGCTCCAAGCAGGATCACCTTTGTGAAGTGATGCACGAGGTGATTTCCAGGGGGCAGCGCAGATTCCCAGGGTGTCCCTGTCTGCTTGCATTAATCATCCCTCTCCCACTGCTGCCTGTGGGTGCCTGCCAGCCCAGAGCCCAGCGCCAGAAGAAATGTCAATCCAAAGAATTGCACCCTAAGGGGTTTTAAAAAAATGGTAATTCTTTTAAAAAAAATAAAATTGGGAAGTAAGATTTGGATTATTCATCTGTGTCACTGTGCACGTGGGATTGCAGGGCTTTGGCTGCAGGAGTTTTGGACAGCTGGGTCACTGCTGCTTCCTGAAAGAGATGTCTTAAAACTGGCTCAGGGACATCTCTGTGAGCCACAACCATGGCTTGGATTTCTCTGGAGGTAATGGTACAGCAGCTGAAAGGAGGCTGGATTTTAATGAGGGAAAGAAAAAAAAAGAAAAAAAAAAAGAAAAAAGCAGGAACATCGGAGAAGAAAATATTAAAATTGTATAGATATTATATGTATGTCTATAGATTTCACGTGGGAATAAGGAGAATCATTCCACCCCCACTCTCCAGCTGCTGCCTGCTCCCACCTCCACTGTATTAGTGCTGCTTGTCCCAATTTTCTTCTTTGTTGTTTTTATTCCCGATGTATTCCAGAGCTCTTCTCCCAGATTTCAAAGAGGCAGCGCCCGGTGTTTGGGCGCAGCGCTGGCTCTGCCTTCCAGGTGCAATTACTTTGCAACACAACTTTGTCTGGTGCCGTGCCTTTCATGGCAGCAGCCAGGGAAAAGGATCTGGGGGTGTGGTGGGGCTGGGGAGAAGGGGAGAGATTCCTGGGAAAGGAGGGAAGGAGAGGGAAAGGGAGAGGAATTTGGGAGAGGTGGAAAGAGAAGGCAAGGGAGAGGAATCCAGGGAGAGACAGGAGAAGGCAGGGGAAAGGAATCCAGGGAGGGATGGAAGGAGAAGACGGGGGAGAGGAATCCAGTGAGGGATGGAAGGAGAGAGCAGGGGAGAGGAATCCAGAGAGGGATGGAAGGAGAGGTAAGGGGAGAAGAATCCAGAAAGGGATGGCATGAGAAAGCAGAGGAGAGAAATCTGGGGAAGGATGGAAGGAGAGAGCAGGGGAGAGGAACCCAGGGAGGAATAAGAGAAGGCAGGGGAGAGGAATCCAGGGAGGGATGGAGGGAGAACGCAAAGGAGAGGAATCCAGAGTCGAATGGAAGGAAAAGGCAGAGAAGAGTTTGGGGAGGGATGGAAGGAGAAGGCA
>VWYP01032090.1:4355-50489 GCA_013400435.1 Pycnonotus jocosus
AAGATAATACTAATCAGAATATGATAAAAATTATTATTCACTGGGATATTATAGGCTTGTGGCACAAAACTGTTATGCATACACTTCTTTACATGGAGTCAAAGCTCTCAACTGGGTTCAAGCTCAGAAAAGTAATTTCCCTAGATAACCACCCAGGGCACCATTCTCTTCTCTTCTCTTCCACTGCAATTTCATGCTTTGCATAACGATAACATTTTTACTTTCCATACAGGGAAGTAAATACATCTAATGTACAAGGTGTAAAAATGACTGTACCACATGAATTTCATATAAAATTCTGTTTTATAAATGTAAATTTTAATATTCATGCATAAAAAATATTTTTTTTCCTCCAGGCTAGTAAAGCTAAAATATTTGTGGTATGTTATGTTATCACAGAAGAGTCAATACTTAAAATTATATATTGTGCACTTGAAAACACTTCTGGCTAATTTATAAAAAACCTTTCTTCTTGAATTTATTGGTAACTACATCCAAGGGAGCAGGCCAAAGAAAGTATAGTAAAAATTATACATTTAAGGAGTGATATAATATTATTTCCTCTTTGCAGCTCACATTAGTTTTACCAGCTGAGCAGCAAAACCTTTTTCCAAAGGTCATATAGAGGATGTGCTGATGCCGCATAAGGAAAGAGGCCAACTCTCAGTGACCGAAAGCAGGAATAAAATGAAATGATAACTAAGTGGAAACATCACATGAAAGCTCACTAATAATAACAGAGAAAGACAATATCCCCAGATTAAATATCTCAGGCAGCATGAATAAGCATTTAATGTTCCTGTGACATATCCAAGTGCATATATACATACTAAAAAATGCTGGTTCATCACCAAACTCTTCCAAAGAAGGTCATCATTATCTCAACCTGGATTGAAACAGCATTCTTAAAATTATAACTAACACGGTAACCATTACTATGACAAGTAATATTTTGCATGAGTAGTTTTTCTCTTTGCTGTATTTTCTTTAGTTTTTCTAATATATCTTCAGCGTGTACTATCTAGAGGGTGTTCTTTTTTAGGTTATTTGAACTTGCAAATCCTGAAACCTACACATTTAGCATTGCAATATTAAGTAAGAGAAATAGGATATACTGGATTTTCATTAAAAAGGAATTCTAATGCATTCCAAAATGAACTTTCAAGGGGTTTACATTTATAAAAAAAATATATTTAATTTATTCTAACATACTTTTCTAATAGAATCTATCACAAAATTGACAGTAAAACCGTGTGATTAAAAAGCATTTCTAGCTTTCTGCGTTTTGATTCTAAGTCACAGATGTAATCAAAAAGGCAACAAAATGAAAGAGTTTCTATTTAGTATGTTGTGTAAACAACATACCTGTTACCTTTTGATGCTATAAAATTTAATTTTTAGAAGTTTTAATAAATTAAATAAGCTGTGCCATCTATTTCCCACTGGTTGGTCTGAGTGCATTAGGACCCACCATTTGGCATTTGGGAGACCAACATGGACACCCTACTCTAGATGCAGCCTCACAAGTGCAAACTCAATGAGAAAAAATCACTTCCCTCCACCTTTTCGTTACAGTGTCCCAAAGCAGACTGGTATGGCACTAACCAAAAAGGTGCACTGCTTACTCACACTTGTCCTCCAGGATTCTCAGGTTGTTTCTGCACACCTGTCAGTCCAATCCCAGGCTGTGCTGTTGCATAAGGTTAATTAATTCCATGTAAGTGGTTTCTAATTTGTCCTTATCAGACAAAGTCTCTAGCAGCTCATTTCTCCAGTTTAATGAGATTCCTTTGAATGGCAGTTTCCCGGAGTTTGGTGTCATCTGTCACCATTGCTCTGGTTGTAGTCCATCCCATCTTTCTCATTGTTGATGAAGGTGTTAAATAACAATGGTTGCAGTGGACAGGTCTGGGCAATGCCACTAGAAAACCACACACCTTGCACCAACACCTGGGCACAACCATTCAATCTCTTTTCCATTTGTCTAAAAGGGTACCACAGCCATGTGATATCATGTCAAGAGCCCTAGTTAAATCAAGAAAAATTACATCCATTAGTCCCTCCTCATTCACTCAATCATCCAATCACAAAATTTCACAAAGGTGAAGTTTTTGCCCTTGCTGAATCTTTGCAAATTGCTTCCAGTCATCTTCTTGTCTTTGACATTTCTGGAGATTTCTTTCAAGAGAATTTGTCATCGTCCTGGGAATTATTCATTACCTTCTTGGGAATCAAGGTGAGGCCAGCCTATGGCTCTCCAATACTTTTTCTGCCCTTCAGGAGAATAGGCATGACATTTGCCTTTTCCCACTCACTGGGAACCTTTTACAATCAACATGAACTTTCAAAAAAGTGATCACAGTGTGGTCCTGAAGTTTCAAAACTTGCTTCTGCTGATAGGTATTGACATATTTCCCTTCCTTCTGTTTATCAAAAACTATATTCATAATGATGATTTTAAAAAGTGCACTTAAGACACATGGGAAGAAAGCTGCTTAAAAACTGATTTTTAAAGAGTTGCATTCTTTTTAATACTATATTAGAACTGAACATATGTTATCTAGTTGATGTCATGAGAGGTAACTTTCTTTTCACTATTATTTTACTGCTAGATTAAGAAAACTGTGGTTTAGGCTTGGATTCGATCATCTTCTCCCACAACACCTTCAAATCTTTAGTAACATAAGTGGTATGAAAATGGCATCTGAATTTGTGGTCTTACTGAGGAGCACTGATCAAAGGAATACTGATAAACATGGCTTTGGCCGAGAGGATCTGAGTGTGGAATTATAGATTAATAAACAGAAGAAATATGATCACAGAGAAGTATGTCTAAAGTAAAAATTTTTAGGAATTTTATTCAGTAAATTTGGAACTTTCTCTAGTACAAAATTCATCTTGTCCACACACTCAACTTACACTTTTTAACTCATTCAGATCACTTCAATGTTTATCTGCATGGGATTTCTCAAAGTAAAGAAAGAAAAAAGTATTTCTCCCTGCACAGATCAATAAGGATGTTACTTTGTATCTCCTGGAAGTGTGCACTTAGTAATTGGATAATTTGTCTTCCTTTTCACAATTAAGGTGAACGGAATTAGCACCCTTTCCATGGAGACATTTTGTGATACAGATAGGGAAACTATCTGATTCAAACTCTCAGAACAGAAACTCTTTTCAGTATGCTACAGCCTGCAATAGCTGTGAACCCTTTTTTGGGTCAACCAGTTGATTCCATTTCATACACTCAAGTCAGCAACACAGACCATGACTATTGTAGCACTACCAATTTGTGGCTTAGACATGCAGAAACAAAATGTACAACTAAACCTCATGCTTCAGGTGTTTTTAAACTATTCCAACTTCACAAGGAGATTCTGAGGCTGTGGCTTGGGCTCCCAGTCAGCAATTCTTGTGCAGGAAACTCCCCATGGAGCCCAGTGCTAAAGAGTGACTGTTGTTCCATACTGCTGACCAACAATATGAGTGATATAGAAAATCTTTCCTTTCTGTTATTGTCAAAGCCCTGGCTATTGCCAATTTAGCAGCCATCCTACAGATTCACAACAGCCACAAAAGCAGGCAACAGTTCTCAGGAATTATGTCACTTCATAATAATTTACCATCTCTGTTAGAAAACTGAATAGCTTGCCCCCCAACCTCAAAACAATATCTACTCTAATTTCCCAAAATACTACATTAATCCTTTTTTAAAAAAATTCACCAAACCCCAATTTTTCCCTTTTTAACATTTTGATACAATATGTGCCTGTGTGAGACATATTCATTTCTAAAATTCATAAAGAAAGTGAAAGCCAGTAGGTGACTTTCAATGTGAATATTTTTTTTTCAATGCCATGTGAGTGTATAATATTCACTTTGTTGTCACAGGTGCAACACCTCCTCCGACACCACAATCTCTCAGATGTAAAAAAGCTTTATCACTGATTTTTCTCTCCCTCATACAGCTATCTTCCACCTCTTTGACATCTGCAAGAAATACCAAGATGAAATGTCACTAGGCATTGTCTTCATAATTTGGGTTTCATTTTGTAATGAAAAAATTACACGCTTCCAGCAAATTGGATTTTCGTCTCACTTTGCCCAGTAGCAACAGCACATCCATGAGACTTCTCTGCAGGGAATTTTTAGAAAACTTCAACATCCAACCATGCAAAATTACCAGACTAAATGAACATATGCTTAATAATTGTAATGAGGCTCTTGGAGATCCATTTGATCTCCTACTCAGTGTTCGATATTCTGAGTGAGTATAAGGAGTTCAATCTCTTTTAGTCTTGCAGTACATCGCTTACACTGTAGTATCTTAAAACTATATTCCAAAATTCTTGTAAGTACTATGCCCAAGTGTTTATTGTTAAGTGTTTCCTCTCACTCCATAAACACTTAATATAAAAAAAATTCGTTTAATCTTCCCAATGGGAAAAAAAAAAAAACCACTTTACAAAACTGAAGCCTTCTATATTAAACATCAAAACTACACAAATTTTAGTAAGTATATTCATCAAGAACAAGAAAACTCTTGAGGATAATATATAAAGAAACCTTGCTAAAATATACTGTTGATAAAAATATTTCCTTTTAAAAAATCACGTTTTGAGGGCTTTTTCTAAAAATAAAATGGCAAGATGGCATTAATAGTGAGGAGCATCTCAGTGTGGCTTGGGGATGGTGAAATCTTACCTTCCTCTTTTGGCTCATATGAAGAAGGCAAGGAAAAGGAAAAAAGGATAATATGCCCTTCTCCTAGTCACCCACCATGGCATCTACAACACCTCAGCTGCCTTAACCTCATACACCAGCCCGTGTATCTATCCTGCTGTATTTACCTTTACAATACTTTAGTAATCCAGTAGGCTAATCCATAAATATGAAAAAAGCACTTAATTGTTTAGTTTCATTATAAACCTCATGAAAAAGAACATCAAGATAGAAAATTCTTGCTAATATTAACCACTTATCATTTATCTTATTGACTTGGACTCTATATTTTGACTGATTTGATCTATCCCAATATACAATACATCTGTTCTATCATTGATGTCTTCCATAAAACAGAATGTAGGAATCTTAATGTTTAGAATCTGACAAATTAGAATCCATTGGATGTGCAGCCTTTCAGTGTAACTTTTCAATTTCCCAAATACTATATAAATATATATATATTGGAAATATGAAACACTTTTCTGTTATGTTTTCACCTGTATTTTTTTTCAAAAAAAAGCCAAAAAATACAGGTTGCAAGTGCCTCCTAGTTTAAGCTGTGTAATCATTAGAATGTAAATTATTTGGAGTTCTCTTAAAATCACACATCATGTAAGCTTGAAAAAAATCATTATTCATTCCTGATTCAAATATATTTTCAATTTAGTGTTGCCCAACTATCTTTCCTACTTACTTTCCTACTCAGTGTTAAGCAAACTGTGGCTCGGTTTTTTGCCATCTAGAGTGGTCTAGAATAACATCATAATCTCACAATTCTCAGGCTTTAATGACAGAAGAACCATCATTTCAGCAGGACCTTCATCTTCATCACAGAGCTAAAGTGAGGTAGGAATAACCTTTATGAATTTCTCAGGACTGTCCAATTATTTTAAAGCAAAATTATCAATATATTTCAAAACTCAATTATATTGATGAATAATAGGTCTTGTTCCTTCATTTTTGTATGAAAATATATTTAATGTCATGTTTCAACAAGTGCAAAGTCCGTCAGGAGGAAATTGGCAAGAAAAGAAACTGAAAAACTGTAACCATCAAGCATGGAATTTAATTATTACACTTTAAGAGAAATAGCAAATATCTGAAATGGGATTAAAATACTTTGTGTTCCATACTAAATATTCATTAAAATCTTACAAACTAAGCAACAAAAATATCCTTACTTTCTTCAAGCCAATTTCCCAAAGACTATAAGGAAAATGGGACATCTATTATGATGACATAGTGTCAATTTTACATGAGTAAGACAGGTTATGCTTTACATCAGTGCCTCAAGGAATGCAGACTACTAATACTTGGTTATTACCAAGCAATTTAAATCATGGTATAATTATACAGACAGATGGATTTCAAAAGCATTCTAGCTTCCTTTAAGCATTTAAAATGGAAAAAAACCCTGAGACATTTTAGATAAAAAATGCCTAAAAAAAAATAGATGAAACAAACAAAATCTGCAAACTAAGCTTACCAGAGAGGGCTTAAGAAAATCAAATACAGTATTTTATTCATGGTACAAGTTAGCTTTAGCATACCGTTCACAGAAGTAATTAACACATTCAGAAAATTGGGAGAAAAAAAATTTTCTTAAAGATATCACTTCATCTTTGCAGCTAGTTATTTATTTACTACACGTGTAAAATCTGTTTTCAAACACTGCAAGTTAATAAATTCTTTTCCCTAACACTTTTTATTGTTACTTTCTGTAAAGTACAAAACACTCACATATGTGAGAGTGCATAAGTGAGAAAACACAACCCTTTAATTGTTCATATATAGGAATTTCATTAAAAACTGACCATCAGAGAGTTGTTCTAGAATGCCAACTTGCATACAGTTAAATTCAATACATTGGTAAGAAACAACTGCACAGCCAGCATTGTTTTCTTTCCTTTTTGTGATGTGTCATTTCCATTACATTTGTTTTTGCAAATATCTTCATTTTGCAAAATATTTGTAACTAGGTCTAGCAAAAATATTTTGTCTTTCTTGAGACTTGATACTTGTTAGAAAGGTTTGAGAGTATGATTGTTCTGGCTTTTGCTAGAGATCCCTTTTTTACCCTCTGCTGAATTTCAAAAAAAATTTGAAAGAAAGAAATTGCATAGATATTAAGTTCCTTGAAACTTTACAGTTCTGTGTTTAGTCTTTTGATATCTAGATTTAATTTTACTGAGACATCTTTTTTTTCCCTATTTCAATTAAAACTACAGCCACAGTTTGTTAATTTATGTATACTTAACTGTTAATAGAAAACAGTTATTAAAATTACTTAGTCAAATATTGTAGCTATGTTCTCATGTACTGATAGAACAGAGAATCCCTCTGTGGTGTTAACAAAACTTTAGTGAACACACAAAATCTTATGATCCTAACCAAAGCTATATAAGAGTCCCTCAGATAATTTATCTGAACAGATCAGTAGTCACACATTTGTAACATGCTGCATACTCCAATGTTACTCCTGCAAGCTTTATATCCTCAAACACCCTCTACAAGGCTAATGTCAAGTAATAAAAATTTTCAGCAGTGCACTAAAAAGCATGATGTATCTTGATAAAATACAGTGCAATTGGATGGGGTGAATATGTTCTTGAGAATATTGAGCAGCGTGGCCCACTTTTTCACCACTTCACCCAAGGGCCAGGAGCCATTTGTGATGAAAAACTTAAGCAATGTGCTTACAGTCACAGGCCAAGTTCTGTCTGCAGCAAACTTCACCATCTTGGTCCAAAGCCTGGCACCTGCTGGGAGTGTAGCAGGTTTGTTTCTACTGTGATGTCAGGGAAAGATCAAGAAAGGGAAAGAAAACAGTACACCCTTGGATCTCTGTGCCAATACGGGATCAGGATCATTCACCAGATGTACTCCAACATTCCTTAACAATAATCTATGTGTAACTGCATCGAAATCTTATGTGTAAATCCATAAGACATAAGTGATTTTGTGCTTTTCTTCAAGGAGAAGCATACTACACCTGTATGTGAAAATGCAAACATGGAAAAAAACTTTAGATATAGCCTGAGAATTAATCGCCTTAGGACTGTCACAACATGCACAAAAAGTTGATTTGTGTTGTTGATCTACAGATAAATGACTGTCTAAAACTGCAGTAGAAATCAGCATTGTCTCCATGGAAACATACTTGCATGAATAAATGAACAGGAAAATCTGTGTTGAATGTGTTTCAAAAACTACTCACAACTCTTTTGGGAAAGTAAAAAAGAAAGAATCAGTTAAAAAAAAAACGCCTTGTGATGTGAGATGATAGAATGAGATCTACAAGTTACTATGGCCGCAAAAGCTCATGACTATTGGATTTGGACAATAACTCAATATGGGGTCAAAAACAAAGCATTCTCCTACTATTCATATATCTTAAAACCTGTTCCTTAACTCAGTAGCAATAGTCATTGCCACCAACAAATCAGCTAAGTTATCCCTCCAGTAATCACTAAACCCACATTGACAAGAAACTTACAGGTTCAGGAAGTCATAGGCTGTATCTGACAAACTTAAAAGGTATATTAGAAATTATTTCTTACATAAAAAGCTGCTAGTATATGTACTCATTTGTACTTCTATTTCAAAACAAACATAGCTGGGAATTTGCATAAATAGGCCACCACACATTCACACATTTAAAGTCAACAATAGCAGGACAGACAGGTCAAAAGATTTAGAAATCATTGGATGACAGTATGACAATTTTCAGACTTCTAGGAAAATATAATGAACTTGCTACTTTCTACTTCGCAATGCTTCTGTTTGACATTGCCTTGGAATGCCTGAAGGTATACACAATTCACTTAAATATTAGTAGAATTTGAACATACACAAGTAATTAAGATCATAAAACATATATTAATTTTTAAAAAGCATATTTTTCCTTTCTTTTTGTACAGAATGTTAATTAGGACAACTTAAATTTACTGCATGTTACAGGCAGAATCGATACAATATCTACAGTTCAATTTCACCAGTATTTTCCAAAAACAAAGTGCAAGTTTTTCAAACACTGTCTATAAAACCAGGAAAGAACTTCTGCAATTACTGCTTCTGTACTTTGCAGCTGCCATAGAGTGTTCACAGTAACCAGAAAGAAAGGCCATATTCAAGTTTAATCTTCTTCGTGGCAATGAGGAGATTGGGGCATCTCTGTGACCATAATAGATGAAACACTGACAGAATGAATGAACACACATAAAATGTAAACCCATGGGCACTCAGGATAGCAGGAAGTAAGCTTGACTGACATGGCCAAAGAGACTACAAACTGTTTGGGACACTGCCCTATGTACAGTTTACAGGAATTCCATGAGTTCCAGTGTTCCAAGCATCCTTTCCTTGTCACTCAGTACTCTATTCTTTCCTTCAGATTGTGCACAAAGTACTCAGAGGTCCTTCATACCTTTTTTGCTACCCCTGAATCTGTTTTTACTGCTTAAGACTCACATCTCACTATACCCCAAGCTCTCAGTATCTCATACATACAAATAAATTGCCTCACAATAATCTAACACCTTTAACATTCGTCCACATTGGCATTTTAATTTTGACTGGGAGTGGATTTTTGAAGTTTGTCTCCTTATCATAGTTAATTCTTACACTTTGCTTTCCCTGACAGAAAAGTCTTGGTGCATCCTAATCCTTAGATGAAACTAGAAAGTGTGCTGGAGAAAAGCAATAAATACATTCCAAATGTTACCAGGTATTCAGCCCAAGCTGGTCTGAAGTAAAACTGAACTGTAGGTGGTGTGGATGTCAGATTCAGATGTCTGGCCAATCTTTCTATTCAGCCATTAACTTTCTGAAACCTAAAGGAACATAACAATTTTAAGACATCTATTTCATTATGAGGTATTTTTGAACGGGCTCAAAAATTACTAGATGGAATGGGAAGAGCATTTTTTAAACCCTGCTTCCTTAAAAATTGGGCTAAAATTTCTGGGGTTACATATTTTTTGAAGGGTTATAAAAAAATATTCATCCGATCTTTTTGTTATAACTCAAACCTGATGAGCTCAGGCTACTCCCTTCTCTCTTGTTGATGGCTGCTTTCCCACTCAGCCATAAGCTGAGGATGGTCATCAGCACCAGGTAATCAAGCACAACTCCTTATGGTGCCAGTTACTTCATTGTCATATGGTATTTATTAAGCATACAGGGCTGACCAATCACCTTGGCTTGGATGGAATTTTGACCTTGATAAATGTCTTGCAGCAAGATTAGAATTTTAAGCAGCCTCTGAAGCATCTAAATTCTTGACCCACTGTGATAAAGAGATAATGAAAAGCCAAAATAACAGAACCACAAATAACACCTGATTCATGTACTAAATTTAAATGATTTTTAAGGGAAAATTAAATCACCTTAAAATTAAAATTTAGATTAAAATAGATTTTGGAATTAATTTTTAGCCAATCCTCTTTTAAATATTTTTCCTATATATTTGAGCAAGTTTTTAAAAACAAGAGAGGCACAGTAAGACTTTGAACATTATAAGAGTGATTTAGAAGTCTGATATGACGAGTTATACTTAGAAAATTAATACTTGTCATTGATTATTTGAGCATAAACCCCACAATTTGAATATCACGAGTGAAATCATCTGAAACATGTAAAGCCAGGAAAGCATTTCAATAATGGCGAGAACGATTCAACATTAAAGACAGACACAGCTTTCCCATGTTCTTTGTGAGCGGAGATTTGTCAATATATTCTAGAATACACAGCACTGGATAATGCAAAAGAAAGGTCAGAAGAATGAACATAAATAAATGCCTGAAAGGAAGGTGCAAAGAGGACTGTCTCTCCTCAGTGGTGCTCAGTGACAGGAGAAAAGAAAACGGGCACAAACTGAAACACAGGGGAGTTGCTCTGAACAAGAGCAAACATTTCTACACTCTGAGGATGATCAGGCAAAGGCTGCCCACAGCCTCCATCCTTGGACATATTCAAAAGTCATCTGGCCACAGCCCTGGGCAACCAGCTTTGTGTGCCTCTGCTTGAACACGGGCGGTGGATCAGAAGACCTCAAAAGGTCCCTCCCAACCTCTACCCATTCTCAGCAAGTATCTAAGACTGAGAAAGATGGTATCTAAAAGGGTAACATACCTCTATGTGACTAATACAAGTATTTGGCTAGAACTAGAAAAACATAAAATTACATAAGGAGAGATGCTGATTTAATTACTTTACTCAGTCCAACTAAAAATACACTAGAACACTATTAAAATACTGTGAGTTATACCAAACTTCAGGAAATGAAGACCAAATATAAATATCCCCTGATATTTAGAATAGATTAGTTCACATTAATACTTGAGGATGATAGATACTTATTTTAAAAATTTATGGCAACAGGTTATTAGCTGGCTAAGATTTGGGTTACCTCATTATTATTATTTGCTGTTTATCCTTGAAGCTACAGGATTTTTCTATCTTAAAAAATTACTTTTAACTCAGAACTTCATTAATCATTACAAAATAAAACATAGTCCTGGTTAAAAAGAAAGCACAAAATAAATTCTTTACTGAATTGTAATTATTACAGGTAAAAATCTGGATAATTATGCATATTTTAGGTATATTTTGCATGTAATCATGTATCTTTTTAAATATAATCTGTATTTGCAAAAGGACAGCTTAATCCAGTATATGTACATAATTTATAGACGCATTAATGTGTCAACTGACTCAGGACCCTCATTTTCATGTTTCACATTTTTGGGGGCCATTTGTGATTGTCTCCTTAAAGCTTTTGGATTACTATTGACACACTTCAGTGCACCAGAAAACTCACTTTTATTGGAAATACTGAAAACAAAATACCAATTATACACATGTATGTATACATATATACATATACAAATATTCTAAGCAACTAACCATTGGCTTAATATCCTCCATGTTCATCAGGAAGGATTTTTATTCTATCCACGAACAGAAAACACACATTTAGTGTATCTGCTCCTACTGTACTACACACTGTAACATGTATCCATAATATTTTCTGTTCCAAACAGCAGAGTATTATCTCTGAACGACTTTCATTGCACTACAACAAAAATGCATTGTTAACTTTTTTATTTTGTAATTATTTTGGGTAACTAAAATCATTTTTATATATACACATATACTCCAAAAGTAGTATTGAGACATCTCAGCTACCTTTAAACTTTCTTGAATTTAATTTCTTGAAATTAATCCAGCTGTTAGCTGTATAGCTCCCTGGGCTAACTAATGGTACATTAGAAACACATTCTTTGACTAATAAAGAAGGGACTGAGTTGCAGTCTGAATCTTTCTGGTAACTTCCACAAGTAACTTCTACATGCTGAACCATGAAATATAAAATCCTACCATGCATCTGAACATCATGGACAATGTACAATCTTCTTGAAAACGAGCAGGAAAGCTCTACAGCTGCATGGTCTGTGAGGGTGGTTACTACAAAGACCTCATAACTCCTGGCCATTCTAAAACCAGCATTGCAAACTGCCGTGTTCAGAGACACAGTGAGTGTCGGTGGCAGGTGCATTACCAGAACAAGAAAACTATCAGCAAACTTCCCTTTGCCCACAAAGGATGCACTGGAGTTCTTATGGTCAGCCACAGGAATGTTACTGTGCACTCCTCAAGGCTCCACATTACAATAATTATTATTCAAAGTACATTCCAAGTGGAGTAACATCTGTTTCCATCTTAGCCAGATGTATTACTTACTGAATAGCTGGATGATGCGGCATTAGGTTACCTTAGCTTATACTTAGTTATATTTTAAGATTACAGATTCTTAGTGGAAGGAAATGCAAAAATACCTAGTCCCAGTAAAATACACATGAAAAACTGTATTTATACTGAAATTTACAATTCTAAGAAAAACAAGAAACCCATACACAATTTCTTTAGAGGCTAAGAGGAGAGTTCAACTCCCCTGATCAAGCAAGTGAGGTAAAGTGAAGATGCATGTAGGCCAGCCAGCATATCTGAAAGATCCTTTAGTAGCTAATCTCCTAATTACTTACACCGAGTGAGGTCAACTATGGCTCTGCTTTTTAAGCAGCAGTGTCTAGACTTTAAATCGTATTTTTCATCCTGCCTTTGGAAAACAGGCAGACATCCAATTATACAAACTGCCTATGCACCTATAAATCATATGTAATTATAATGTGTTTGGCATGATTAAAATGGCATACACTGAATAAAATTACTGGTCTTAAGGTACTAAATTCTGCTCTTTTGCCTCTCATTTAATTAACCCCAAATAGTATAGATAAAAAGTTATGAACATCTCACACTGTATTTCTCTACTCTATCAGCTTGTAAACAAGCATAACCAATGTTTACTTAAGATACCAGGTAAATACATAATAAGAAAAAAAATTCCCTTTTCTTCATCTCAAAAGTTCAAAAGAATGTTTTTTTTGATCAAACATAGTATCGAAGACTGGGTCACCTCACATGAAAGTCACACAAACTCTCAGAAAAAAGGTGCTGGAGAATTTTTCTTTGATTATTCAAATATCAAACATGCTCTCCAAGAAACTCGTTTAAAAGTAGAGTAACAGCCCTGCACCTAAACTGTCATCATTTAATATGAAGTGACAAGAAAGTGACAGATAATAAAGAACAGCCTGAAGATGGAATTGCTTGTCATTAAACCTTCATTTCCTCCTCAGGCACACTGAGAAGATCACAAGACTCCATTGTGCTGGAAGAAGTTCCCTAAAGAGAGTATTACCAAATCTTATTCACAGAAGCAGACATGATATATTTCAACTAGAAAATGGAGTCTGAGTATTCAGGTAACAGAAGCTCCCTTTAGAAGACGGGCAGGGTTAAAGGAGGTCTGTTGAATATCACAGGGAGGGTAATGCACATTGCTTTGTTGCCCCCTTATTGGCTGTATTGACAATCACCATGGATGGGCCACAGAATCTGACTTGTAGTTACCATGTCATCAGAAATAAAGTATCAGTTATAGGAAAGTCTATAAATACTAACATTGTCAATAACTTTTCCTGCCAGTGGTAGGTGACCATCAACATACAGATTCAAAACTATCATGATGATCCTAATTTTGAAATTAGAAATATCTGGGTTCCTTATAGTAAACCAGACGTTAACTACTGCCTCTTCCACCTACTGTCTGTTCTACCAAACTAATTGGCATCATGACTGCAATGATGTATCTCCCAAACAAATATTTTAATACATGTTGCTGGCAAAAATACGAAAATTCAAATCTTTAAATATAGCTACTTGCAAGGAAAGTTTTTGAAAAGGACAAACTTCCTGGTCTATACCAAGCATTTAATTTTTTCTGTTCTTTTTTTTTTTCCTGCTTGATTCTTGAGGCACTTCCAACTCTCTCCACAGAGTAGACTCCTTGGTTTAACCCTGTCAGTTTAGAAAATATAACATATTGCAGCTCTTTGAGTCTTCAAGGTTAGCTTTATAGAAGTATAATGAAAAATTCTATTTTATGACATTTTGCTAAAACTTGTACTCTGATTTATTTAGTATCTCATTCTCAAAGTCTCTGAAATCTCATCCTTAGTACTCAGTTATGGGCTACATTTAAATTAACACATCCCGGGATTTCTTCTAAATTAAAACTCTTCTTTCAAACAAAATTTAATTTTAGAGAAAAAAATAGAAAGGAACAATTTGAACAGCTCCAAAAAAAAAAACAAAAAAAAACCCACAAATCAAACCAAAAAATAACAAAACTTGAAATTTTAGCTCATGAAAAAATAAAAATGTATATCTAGTAAACACAATTTGATTTTGGTCTCATGATCTGCAAACAAACAAACAAAAAAATAGATCAACAACTACTATTATCACACACTGGGTCTTGTATACCAAAATATTCTGCTGGGTGATTTATTTCTAAAACTTTGATTCCTCTATGAGGTTTTCAATTAATCTGAATCCTTAAGACATCAGGAAAATAAATTATAAAATCTATATATTATTTGACTACATTTACAAACAGGGTTCATTTGCATCAAAAAGGAATCACTATAAATAGTTGAAAAACATCCTTTTTACCTGAAATTTTCTAAGGGCTACAAGCACAGAAACTGCATTTTCAGATTTGTTCTGTTAACCTTCAGTACAGTTCTGAGTGTGGGTGAGGCTGTGTTTGACTTATTTTGACAAAATATGAGAAAGAATAAATGTGAAATCTCTCCATTAAAGGAGCAGAAATTCATTACATGTAAGTTAAAATTATATGTAGTTTTTCCAATGTCCTGCTTTCAAAAGTTGCATCTGTGTTACCAGATCAATAGTTAATGCTGACAAATGAACAGATAACACTTGTTATTATTAAAAAAACCTCACAATTAAATCTCAAGGCAAAAGCAATTTTTGAAAATACTTGAATAAGTGGTATTTGAATACAATTGCTAAACCATTGCATTAATCACTGCCAGTAGGATCGCAGCACGTGCTTCCCCCTTATAAACATTTTAATCCTGTAATTCTTCAGGTTATAACATTTCCAAACCATTAAGACAAAAACTCTGGTTTCTAAGAGGTCCAATAGGACTTTGAAATACCTGTTGTTTTTGATTTGATTCATATATCCTGTATAATAATATAGATCATATAAAGTAAATTTCATTGCAATAGCATTTATTCTCCAATAAAATCAAATGCTTGATCCATCTATATTAAATTCAACCATTTTTACAATCAGAAAGTACCACTTAGTTGCAAAAATCTAAAACTTAACGGTTATATTATTGCCTGAAAAGAACATGAAAAATGAACCATAGAAAATAGGCCTAGAGGGAATCTTAGTAATTAGTTTGGTCCATTCTCCTGCCCAGACAATCATCAAGCAGAAAACAAAGCTAAGTTCTGGCACTGCATCACTAGCCAAAGAATTTTGCAGTGCAACTGCAGTGAATTTTTTATATTTAAATAAATTTAGTAACTGTTCAAAGAGTCTGCATTTATTTGACATTTTCTATTACAATTTAAATTTGTAGCATTTGGAGGCATTTTAACTACTTTAGCTTTCTAAAGGAGAATAGCTTTAGATTAAATCCTTCAAAACTATGGAAAATACCAAAAATTCAAAGTGCAGGACAAAGAGAGCAGAAAAAAAGAACTAAGAAATCGTCTATAAACGGTAAATTTTGGCAGGGACTTCGAGATCAGTTTTTCCAAGTGTTAGGGGAAAGCAATGAAAGTGGCACAGATTGGAATCTTTAAGCAGACCATTGTTAGAGCAACAGAACTTATAAAAAAAATTATGGGTGTGCTAAGGCAAATGGAGCGAGTAGTTGTATTAATATCTCCCTTAATCAGCTGATGTGTGATATATGTTGTATAGATCTGTTATTTGATTGCTGTTTGAGAGAATAGTCCTACTGAATTCTAGGAAAATGTTATGTAATCAAGCACGTATAAAGCAGTTACATTTTCAAGTGAATAAGTCCTAATGAAATTAGAATTACATTCTAATTTGATTTGGTAAAAAATGCAGGAAAATAAAAAAATCAAAACCAAAACAAATAAAAGAAAAATATTATTCCACCAGTAATCTCATTATTAGCTGGAGATGTAACATTGATTTTACATTTGTGTGATCTTTCCCTTCTCAATTAAAAACATAACTGAAATGGTGTCTACATGCACATGACTTCACATCCACGCTATCATATCTCAGTGTGTGTATACATATATGTGCATGCCTGTGTTCATCCTTACTGAGGTCACCAGAAAGTCATGTGAATATGATAATTACCCTTCTAGAGAGACATACAGGACTATGCCAAGAGATTGCTTAGGCTCTTATTAAAAACCTTAACATTAACATAAGATGAGAGCTTCTACCTTGTTGCTATAAACTGAAAAAATTGTTTGAAAAGATGGAAAGTGTCAGAGTTATCAAAGTAGCTTATAAAAAGCAGCTATGATTCAAAACAAAAAAATATTCATCGTTTCCACACCTCTACACATTTGTGGGACTGAAGCTAAGTTTAATGAAGATGACAGGCATTTATGTAGAAAAAAGCAACCAAAATGTTTTTTATTTAATGTGAGATTTTGAATAATTGACTTTCAAATTTTTTTATTTTATCTTCCAGAAATCAAAACAAATTAAGATGTTTGTGTGGTCAAATTAATCTTGGGGTTATTTGTTATGATAACAGTAATGCAATTCCCTACCTCCATATTTTCTTGCATGATTGTGTTATTTCCTACTCAACACAAACAAATCTCAACACAGAGAAGTTAATTTTAAATCTATATAGACACACAAACATGCCTCTATACAGCATGAAATTTATCTTTGTTAGTGTTTAACATAGGTCATACTGAAGAAAACACCTTATCCAGTTTGACATCTGTAAAATTCCATTGTCTTACCATCTTTTGTATGTTTGCTTACTCTACAAATTTCAAGTTATTACTTATTAGAATATTGCGTCTTTTACTCAACATATGTATCCAACACAACCAAAAAATAAGTTCACTCTTGAGATCAGTTATGAAAATGTTAGCTCTTTCAGCAGCCTTTCCCTCCTGTCGTGTTTTAACCCCAGCCAGCAACCAGGTACCCCATAGCCACTCACTCACCCCCAGAAGTGGGACTGGGGAGGGAATCAGAGGGTAAAAGCCAGAAAATCTGGGTTGACACAAAGACAACCTAATAGGAAAAGGTACTCTTGATTAAATACAGAATCAAATCCCCTCAGAGTAAGAGGAAAACCTGTTTTCTTCAGTCAAATACTATAGAAATATATCTACTGAAAAGGAAATGGCTCAGGCAAAACACCCACTCCAGACTCTTGTGGATCTAAAACTGCTTTTCCCTTGAGAGGTTACACAATCTCTTTCATTTTGCAACAAGTATAATAACACTAATTTATTCCTTTCAGAAATTAAAATGTCATATTTTTTATTTTAATCTAAGATATCTTTTCTGTCCTTCTTGTCTATCCCTCAAAAAACTAAACCACTATTTATTAAAGATAGCTTGGTCTGGTACAGCTGATAAGAGGGGGAAAATGCAACATATTCTGGGGTACTGTGCAAGCACTTCCACAACAATGGAGGAAGAATAAAGGAAACCTATTGCAGGTTTATCACTCAAATATAATGATAAAATGCAATTGTGAGGTGAAAAACTTGATTAAAGTTCACCAGAAAATCAAGGTAGGTAATAAGACTCAGTTACTAGTGATGTCTGCATACAAAACTGTGAAAATGGATGTGTATAGAGATACATATAGAAAAATGCAAAATATATACCTTTATATATTTAATTATATTTGAAGACATTTTTAGAGAACTAATATTTACATTTACTTCGCTACTACCAAATGATGCATCTCATCTGGATTTACTAGACATTAAATACATACTCGCTAGTACTGCATTCCTATGCCAGTTTTTTTCATCTTTTCATTTCCTAATTTCCATTCTTTTCAGGTGAAAATCGCTTCAGTAAAACAGGTAATTGCTTCTGCTTTGCAATGTCAAACAGTTTGCCTCAGGTTACGGCAATGTCTAAAATTAAGATGGGAAAGAAGGTTCTCATTATCTTTCTCCTTTCCGAGCAACCTTTCATCTCATCCTCTTCACTGGTGTCCAAAGTCACATTCTCCCTATTGTTTATTCTTTTCTACTGTTTTCTTGCATTTAGTTACAATTTTAGTTCTTCTCTTCCCCACAATTCTTCACCTTCAGTCTCAGTTATGAATGTCAACATTTTACAATGGCTAAAGAGGAAACCTAGAATATGTGCAATCCACTTGCTCAGTCCACAGCATTTTCAGTACCAGTCATAAATCTTTATGTCTTTCTACTTAATTTTTATGCTAAAAATTCTTCTACATCTTGAAACAGAAAAACAAAAGAGTCCTTTGAGACAGCTTATATATACACTCTATTTTTGAAACCTTGAAAAGTCTTAAGATAAAACTGTCACTCATTTCCATATGCATATTTTCCATAGTCTTGCCTTAACTGTCATCTCTTGGCAATGAAGTTCTAAAACTGTGTCCTCGCTGTTAAAAAGACAAAGTACAGACTGACAAATATGAGGCAATGATAACATACACTGGCTCCTGCTGCTGGGCTATCAAATTTTAAAAGCATCAGTGAAGCGACCAATCATTATGAGTCTCCTTCCACTGTTACCATGAAATTATGCTTTTATGTTGGAAGGACTGAAGAACAGTTTTCTATTCAAGGAAAACTAGAGCATGGTGCTGATAATGCCAAGGTTGTGGGTTCGATCCCTGTATGAGCCATTCACTTAAAGCTGGACCACATGATCCTTGTGGGTCCCTCCCAACTCAGAATATTCTGTGGTTCCTATGTGTAAATTTTAGGCCTCCCTTCAGCTGGATAGCATTACATGACTGGGATCTTTTGCTGAATATGTATTTGTGGCTTTTTTCAGTCTAACCCAAAAAACTAGATTTTAAGCCCCCAACAAAGGCATTATGTGTGACCTTATCCATACATAGATTTCTATTTTTCTGTATTTCTGGGATTTAGCAATATTTAGCAGAAACAAATAAACAAAAGTTATCTGAAGTTACAGGTTGCCTAAATATACACTTGGCTTTTCCTAGATGAGCACTAACATTCTTTATTTTAACACCACTTGTGAAGAATGACTTTTTGGTTCAGCCAGAATGCTCTCTTACCGGTGAAATTCCAAATGATTTTTGTAAAACTGGAGAGACCAAGCCTCAAGGAATGGGCTCAAGACTCTTTTGACATTCATTTCACAAATCCACAAGCATCTTATTTACAGAAATTCAGTTAACCCAGAATATTATTTGTTTTAAATTACTGCCACTAGAATTAATCACAAACTTAACAATTTCATTACTTGAAATAGGTATTAATGAAATATTATCACAGGTTTATGTTTTAATTTTGTACTCCCCTGGCACCCTTAAACAGCAGAACTCAGCTTGTACAATTGTCATTCAATATCATTGAAACATATTATTCAATTCTAAAAAAGAAATAGCTGAAATAGTTGGACAAGCATCATAGCACTT
This sequence comes from Pycnonotus jocosus, assembly GCA_013400435.1. Classification (NCBI taxonomy): domain Eukaryota; kingdom Metazoa; phylum Chordata; class Aves; order Passeriformes; family Pycnonotidae; genus Pycnonotus; species Pycnonotus jocosus. Next base: position 24,146 of record VWYP01032090.1, read on the forward strand.
CTTTATTACATTCCGCAAAGGGATTTCTTTGAGTAAAAGAGAAATAACATCCAAGCGATTTCAATCCTTTTGCAATTAGTAAAGTCATAAATTCAGATAAATATAACTGACAAAAGCATTAGATTTAAAATTATACTTCTATTTGTAGATTACCATTCAGATTTAACTGGTATACAAAGAAATAATGCTAGTGATATCTAATGTTAAGCTTAGTCAAAAATTATTCAAGTGCTCTAGTAGAAGTACTAGAAGCAAACTGAAGTAGAGAAGTAGAAGTAGTAGACAAGCAAATTGATTTTAAAATGCAATGAAAATGCAATAAAACTCTCAACATAACATATATATGTATTTTCAAATTGGTTTTCAGTGGTATGGATTTTCCTTGGTGATTTGACATAATATTTAATGAAGAATGCATCATTCTTCAGCAGTTTATCTAGATGTCATTTTACTAAATTTATTATTTATTTTAGTTTAAACAGAAGTAATGAGACCATGAAACACTTACATTTCAATATGCTTTCCTATTAGTTAAAAAAGTTTGGCAAGACATGTCAATGCAATTTTTTCAAACTACTGGAAGAAATTACATTATACTGTAAATTATACAGTACAACCTGTTGTTGTTTTCCTCGAAGGAAAAATGTATTAAAATTAATTTTTATATTTCATGTTTAATCTATATTTACAAGAATACATATACTGTGTATAGTTTGCATATATTTAAGCACTATATTTATATAAAGTCTACAATCATATATGCATATTAAGTGTATTCTTAAAACTAGTGAATAACTTGTGAGCCTTGACTCATCAAATAAGTGCAGTTATCAGAAACACCATAAAAGGCTCATTTCCAGTGATTTATACCCACCATATAGAAACATACTGAATCCTACAGAAGTGACCTCACAGGAATAGACAGAATTTAATTTCAGATGAAGTAATCTCTGGTCTCAGTTACTTTGTTTGCCAATATGGAAGCACTAAAGGGTTGAAGAAAAAAAAAGGCTGGTTTGGTTCTTATATTTTTGGATATAAAATGTTCAAACAGATACAATTTTAGGAGATTTCTATAGAACATATTTTGCTGTCTTTTTGTTTGTTTGTTTTTTTTAGATATAGCACATGGCCCAGTTTTGTTATCTGTCATGTAAAGGTACATGTTAGATGTTTTCACTTTTTTCTAAATGTTTCAGAGATTGGCTCAACGAGATAGTCAAGACAGTTTTGAAAATGCTTGTGGCATCTGACATAAGAGGGATTATTACACAGCTGTGAACAGAAGGAAAGAAAAGGGAGCAAAGCTTAAGCCAAGAAATGGATAGAAAGCTCTTCTTTCTAATATGAATACTTGCAACTCTACTGTGTTGCAAAGAGAAGGAGATAAAATTCAGCAATAGTTTTAAGCCCTTCATCATTTAATGAATATAGGTTAATAGGATCATAATAGATTTCCTAGACTTATGAATTCCTCCTTACTTCCAAATTCTGGCTATATGAGATGTCTGTTGCAGTCATGGATCACTGCTTAAATTCTCTCATGAAATGTATTTACTCTCCTTTCCCCATTGAGATGATATTCACATTTGACATTCTTGAAACTGAGTTGTTCTACATGAACGTACACCAGTATCTATCTACATGAAGAAAAATCCAGATTTATTTTACAACAGTGAGAACTAAGAACAAAAAGTATAAGGGGATAAATTTTAGCTATTCCTTTAAGAACTCAGGAAAGAGAAAGAGATTATTCTCTAATTCAAAGCAAAGCAATAAAGAAACAAATTAGCAAGCACAGTAGCCAGGGAACAATAAATATGTCCACTAAGTTAGACACAGTGCATATGTGGCTGATAATTTAACACCATGAAAGGGGATTACAAATCTGCAGTGGTGCAGTGAAACACTAAATTCCAAAAAGATTTAGTGCAACCAACACAAGGTAGCATTAAACAGTTGACAAAAGATAACAAGGAAAAAGCACAGAGTGTCAGAGATTTCATAACACTAAAAGACATAAGGCCATCTAAACAGGTAGACATTGCATCATTCTTAGTGTTGGCTTAATCTCTACCCTTTCAAGCAGCAGCTTGGCTGGCAGCTAGAAAAAAAATTCATTAAGGATAGGCTATCTCAAAAAATAAAAAGCTTTAAAGTAAGCTTTGACAATTTGAAAAATCAATTCATGTGCCTAGATCCATACTTTAAAGAAATATAAATCCGTAACTTAATCTATAACAAAGTAGAATTAGAAATAAATCAAGTGGTTTTGATAGTTTCCTGAACTACTTTAATGCTGATCTCTGTTGAAGAGTTGTATTATTGTGAATCTCACACAGATTAATATTTTATACTTCTAGGAGTAACATTTCAGGCTAGGACTGAGACAAATAGCCTGGAAATGAAACCATAAGATGTCCTAGAAGTATTTGCTATTGCTAACCAGGTTTCATTAACTACTTCTGGTCTTTTTCCATTGAAATGACAAACCTGAAAGACTAGAGTTTTCTATTTTATCATGGTAGGAGAAAAAGAAAGGAAAAATTAAAACCAATTTGATAAAGTCAACAAGCACAAACAGTACTGACATTTATCACATAATAATTTGACAAATATTTACCAAATAACATTTCAAAGTTAGTGTGTTGATGAAAGAGCACATACATAGATTTTCCATCAAGTTATAATACTAAGTGAATTTTCTTAAGTATTTCAAATTACAATTTTCTAAATTCAAAAATGTTGTCTTACCTACCTAGGCTTTGTCAATAAAAACCAAACAAAAACCCAAACCTCCAGACTATAACATATTGACAATAAAGCTTCGTAAGAACAAAGTTATTTAAATGGCATTATCTGCTATTTGTCTTATTCTATATTGCCATTTTTTCCCCACTGAGTGCTAATAAGTGCTTGCTGTTGAAGAGGTTTACATTTAACATCTGTCAGTTGTATCCAGAAGTAGCACCTACAGGGAACTGTCAAATAGATTGCTATTCTCCTCTGTAGCACCAGCAAATCTGTCTCACATCATTTACATACAGATAGTTATAGGCATTCATCATTTCATTATGCTGACTGCCTCACTATTCTAATGTATAATGTCTCTTTAATGAGCCCCCAAAAATACAATATTCCTTGATTTATGACTGCTTAACTGAAAAATTATACAGATTGACAAAAACTCATCATAAAGCTTTTGTGTTCCCACTACCTTGCACTTTAAATTTAACAATTACTCTCAAGTTAATCTCATGATTTGCTTCTTTGACAAAAGAAATTATCAAATTTTACCACACTAGGCTTCACAGTCATTGCTGTTTTAATAAATATACTTTCACTTCCATGAGAAAGCAGTATAGAATCCGACAAATTAAAAATGATCAGTTTTTGTCCAAGAAATAAATGTATTGGGCAATCTGTTTCAATATTATTATATGCCAATTACCGTACACTTCCTAAATTATCATGTGGAATACTGCTGTACTAGTCATGCAACAGTGACTCATAAATGAGCCAATTTACATGTTCAAGTAAATTGAACTATGGTTTATTGTATGAACTTCAATTATTTTATACACAAATGCTTAGCACTGAAAAACAACTCTGCCATTAAAAGCACACTGAAGTAATACAAACACACCTAAAACACCAAACAGAAAGCTGAGAACAAGAGGCAAACACTTCATTGATTTGACTGTACCCAGGCTTCTCAGCTCACCCAACTGCATCTCCCCATGTTTACAGATATACCAGCATTCCTCTGGTTTTGAATACCCAAGCTAAAAAGCTTTACAAACTGCTCATGGTGGCCATTAGAAGCAAGAATTTTAACTGAGAAACTTTATGATACCTTGTTTCTGACAAATCCACAACTTACAGCTGAATCCTTTTAGCATGCGAGAAAGTGTTGAGCTCTGACTGAAGTTTCTCCCATAACAGAGAACTGCAATTTTTTACTCCTTCATCTATGACAGTTTAAGCTTACCTTATAGACAGTCAGTCAGTTTGCAACTCCCTCCCCCTCTGCTCAGCCTTTCTTTTCAATTCAAGTTTTAGAACCACCACATCTTTTCAAATGCCACTCATTACAGAGGGCTCAAATGTAATGAGTGCAGATAAACAAATGAGCACTAAAGTAACCTTACACTGCCTTATCTCAAAGCATCACTTCCTATTTCCAGATCATGAAACCAGGCTACAAAGGCTATCCATTCAACGCAGTAGAGATGTTCACAGATTTAAGCAACAGATGGCAAGCCACCTTCCCTAGATCCCTGCAAAAAAGTCAACTTTAAGTGTAAAGTCAAACAAAATGATACAATACTACTGAATATTCAAGAGCTCTTTCAGTAGATGCAAGTATGTTGTGACAGAAAATCAAGTGCACAAATGACAATTATATGTTTGACAAAGGTAAGTTAAATGCTCAATACAGTAAAAATTTGTATTTCATCATTTTGGACCTCTATTTTAGTTCCTTTGCACTGAATATTCCAGTCAACATCAATATCTGAATTTCAAAGAGTCAAACTTGTAAAGAAGTTTGGTATATCATAGGAATATAGGTATATAATTCCTTAATCAGCACCATGTGTTTTTTCATCTAGGAAAATTCACATATCTACACATTTCAACAAGACAAAATGGCAACCTATCAAATAAGCCAATACAAAATTTTTTAGAATTTTTTTTTACATTAATAAATCAGAGTAATTCCAAAAAGTTGTTACTTTGCACGCACAACTTACAACTCTGAATGCAGAAAAATAGTATGTCAATCTAAATACCTGTTGGCAATGGAAGGCCTTAACTTACAAAGTTGAATACCTCATGAATTCAAAATATATCAAAATATCCATTCTTCCCCATAACAATAAAAAGATTTATATCTCAGCCCGTAGTAGTGATAAAATCCAATTTAAGAAATATTCAATATTTAATTATCACAACATATCCTTAGACTGTCTTTCTGACCATCTCAGAACTTTGTTTCTGTGTCCCTTGACAGTACCTATGAGGCACAGAGCCAAGGGCAGCCATGGACAATGTTTATGCTGTCTGTGAGTGTTCATATTGTGTATCTCTAGCTGGAAGAGACTATGACTACTTGTTATCTTAGTGGCACAGAGAGAAGTTGATAAGAATACAGATACCCCTATAATCCCTTCATGTTACAATTCAATTTCTTGCTTTTCTTTCCTTACAAATTCATTATTTCATCTCCTACAGTATACAGAGTTATCATTTCCAAAAGCTGGCTAGTAATGCCTGTGACTCAGATTTTCCTTCCTCAATCTGAATTTCAGAGAAGGCAGTGGAGGAACATCAGAACAAGCTTTAAGCTTTCACATTGTTCTTTCTTATGTGTGCATCTAAATATTTGTAACTGTTTCTCTGGTAGAATACTAAATTAGCTATTTTTCTTGTAGGGTACTGAAAAACACAGAAACCCAGCAAAATTTTATAAAACGTTTCCCACTGATTGAGCCTACTTACAGGAAGATGGTGTTGCAAATGGATTCAATACTTCAATCAGTGTAGTCTGCACATCAGAAGAAAATCCAGAGTGTGATCTGTTCCTGTGATCAATCTATCTTTCTGTAGCTACACCTAGGAAATAACCAGTACAGAGTCAGTACAACTAAATTGAGAAAATAACAAAAAACCAAATGATTAGAAATGAAAAACTGAGAATATGTTGAAAAATAATTTATGTCAAAGTCCATATGCTTATTCATCAATATGGAATTATAAAAGACAAATGTTTAAATTTTGTCTTCATTTAATTCTGTAGTACCCAAGTGATTTCAGAGTTCTTCAATCTCAAGACTACCAGGCAGAATCAAACAGATGTTATCATTACACCTAAACAGCCATCTGGTAGCCTGAGAGGAGAAACATAATGACCACAAGAGGGAACTGGTCCAGCTGTCCAAAACAGCACGCTGCATTTCCATTCAGCACGTAGAACAGCTGGAGTATACGGAATATATGAAGTAAACAGTCATGTTTATTTAACAGTAGAGTTAATTCATAATTTTTGTCTTTCAGTAGAAACAGAAGAAGCAGCTTCTCTTCCTTCTGATTCTCATTTACATACTTGGCAGGATTCTCCAGAAAGCAAAAAAGCCAGGAATAAGCCATTAAGATGGCCTGTTTTGGTATTTCTTAAAGGGGGCAGAGTTCAGATGTATCTTCACATCCAAACCAGCACTATTGGTACTGCTTCCTTTAAGTAGCTGAAGCCAAAGCTGAACCATCCTCTAAATAATAATAATAAATAAATAAATAAATAAATAATCTACCCCAGGAGATAACCATTCTTACTTTATCTTTTACATCTAGGCCTTACTGCAAATTAATCCCTCCTTCTTCTTGTCATATCTAAATCAGTTTATGCTGATCTCCTTTCTCAACAATTTCATATATTGCTACCCTCATTCTTCCCGTTTTTTAGGTTGAATAAACTTGGTTCAGTCTTCCTTTAATATTTAATTTTTTGAATGATCAATAAAAGGTACATTTTGTTTGTCCTTTTAGAAACCAAAGACAACTTGAGCCTCCAAGTTGTTTGATCCTTACATATTATGCTTCTAAAGATCTGTAGAGAGCAAGTGGATCTTGTTTCAGCAGTTTCTATCTCTTGTGCCTTTGCCACAGATTATCAACCCAGTAAACAGAAATGTTTGTCATGCCTCAAATCCATAAAGGGTGATAGAGGCATGAAGTGTTTTCAGATTTGTCAAAAGATGTCTGCCAGGAATTTTAGCACACCTTGAGCTCTGCTACTGCTGAAAGGAAGGAAAACACTTGTTTAAGGAAAGCAAAAAATCTGGAACTGGCCATACATGTAACAGTATGGCATGGTAAATATGCTGTCCCCATATTCCTCGCTGAAGCAGTAGAAGGAATATCCCATCTTGCATTTGTGCTGTTAATTATTCCTACTTAGTGCTTCTGCTTTTTCTCACCAAATTGAATGCCTATTATTTTCTAGTATTTCTACATTTTGTTAGGATTATTTTAAGCCTGGGACAGCAGCAATATTAGCATCTACTCTATTTCCAAAACTACCAAAAATGCCATAGAATAATATAACACCCAGTACAGAATTTAACAGAATTACCCTCCTCCCTTCCCACCCCAGTTACTGTGGAAAAGAGTGACTGCAAATAAATATTATATTTTTTAACCCAAAAAACTTAAACAATACTTTTAGTCTAATGTTATCTAGATCACAGTTCCCTCCTACCTTGCTTAAAAGAATGCCATGTGTAATTATCCAAACTGCAGTTTACTAAATTAAAGTCTAATATCTTCTAACCCTTAAGGCTTGCTGCAGTTTTTGAAGAGACAGAATAGGACTGGGTAATTCCCTAGAAATCTATGCTGTTCAATCTTAGTAACTCTTGCAGATGTGTAGAAAGAAGACTTTGATAATTTCAGGTCCCTCAGGGAACTTCAGGTAAGACAATTATGCACAATTCTGCGGATATTTCTTCAGGTCTTACCGTCAGCCCTTTTCTGAGCTTTTGAAGTTTCACCATCGTTAAGTTCTCAAATATGATGTTACTATACATCAGGTAAAGATTTGTTTATTCCTTCATGCTTATCTTATGGCTTTATAAATCAAAAAATATTTGCATCTAAGCCCAAATAAAAGACAGTTCTTTGTTTCTAGTTGAGCTTAACCTTGCAGTTAGATAATTTGTATTTAGTTTTATAAGAGAAGTTCATCATATTTTGTGTAACTAATTTTTTATATTTACTAAAATCATTGGATTCTCACATCATCAATCCAAGATACAAATACTGACCTCTAAATCTTCCACTACTTTTTATACAGAATCAACTAGGTTAGAAAAGACACTTCTTACCTCACACAAAGAGGCTAGCAGAATGTGAGATAGTTAATTAACTGTTTATGTTTAACTTTTAAGGTTTTACATAATTGTATGCAATTTGTCCCACCAGCTCCTTTGATCTTTCAGTGAAGATATCCTTTTAAAGCATCTTTAGCTGTTTATCTTGCATTAATTTTCATGCACAGAAGGGATTTTCCAAACTTCTGAGTATGTTGAAAAATGAAAATGCAGTCTGTTATGGTTTTAAGTACAACTGATTTTCAAAATTGATGTTTCTGTTTTGGGGCATCTGTACTAGATTGCTGGGTGAAGCTCTTCAACTAGAGAACTATATTCATTAGATTACAGAAAGTATTTTAATTATAGGGAAGAACACAGAAGACAAAGCCAGATAAATCTAAGACCCCTCAAAACGAGTGTCTCATTTGCCCAGGTTCAGCTCTATGCCAGCTCACAGGAAGATAATACAGGGAGTCTCAGTTTAACCACGTGTACACGTGTGCACGAAGACCTACATGACATAGCCTGTTTTACAGTTGATTTTCCTAACAAGCTGTACTTAATAGCAAGTTGTCAGGCATTCCTTTACGCTGTCACAGAAACTGGTGGAGGATGTTGTTCCTCTTGAATAAATGCATGAACTACATGTTCACTGCAGCAAATGATTTTATATGCCTTTGTTGCCCATATTTTTCAGCTTCTCTACTACTTCAGCTCAGTTGAGCCCTTCTTCTTCTCAACACTTCATCCTCTCTGACCTATAAGCCTAATCTGCTTTTTTTAATATAAGGATGGAAATTAGGGACTACAACTTTCCACAAGCTTTGGTGGGCATTGCACACTCTTTAAGGATTATCAACAAAAAATATAGTCCACTGTCGAAGAAAAGTTTAAAACAGGACAATAAGTCTAAAACAAATGTGCTGCTTAAACAAAGCCTTGGGATTGTTGTTCCTTTGGCATATAAAAGCAATGGGAAATATCAGCTATCCCTGGTGAGGAGACTATGTTAACATCTGTATCTCATTTTAAGTACTAGATTAATTTTTTTTCATAAGACTTTCTCTGGCTTCTCTGCTCTGTAATATCCCACCCTTAACATATAAAATGACCCTAAGAAAAGCAGTTCAGCCCTGTAATTCTACTACTCCCATGATAATAGCATCCCAGATAAGGAATATCTATCAAATGTGTCAGAACATTATCTGTTCATTCCAGTCTCCTTTCTTGCCTTATTTTTCTTATCTTCCAGCAGCACATGCCTTGGCTTCTACTCAACATCACTCAGAAAGCTCATAGATAAATAAATCAAACACATAAATAAAACCTAAAAAAATAAAATAAAAAAAAATCCCTACCAACACCAAACACACCCTCACACACTCTTTTTCCAAGTCTGGAGGTTTTTTAAACTCTATTATTTCCTTTTCCATGACAAAACTTAATCTGCCTAGAAAACTTTACAATCGTCTAAAAGCCTTGCAGTGAGAAAGGGATGTGCAGTGAGGCAGGGCAGTATGGGACAGGGCAGGACAATGTGTACTGGCTCTGGCTTTGCCAGGACTAGCTGTGAACCCTTGGTGGGTGCAGGAGGGAAAACGTTGTGATGCCGCAGGGATCAGTGGCTGGGAGCAGCTGCACACCAGGGGCAGGGAGGTGACGGTCACTGCCCTGTGGGACAGCAGGTCTAGAGACAAGCCATGTGCAAACAAGCAGCCATATTCCATGCCTTTTTTCCACTGGTAAGGCTTCTCCTCAAGCCTCCAGGATCCCTAAGCTTCTGAAGAGATGCTCTAGACATGAAGCAGCAGCTGCAGGAGACGAAAGAGCAGATCACTTACCTAACCCTCTTAGACTTATATAAGTTCATGGCCCCAATGCACAGCACCCCCAGAGGTGTTCATGGAGCTCATGTCTCTGTGACACTGCCTGTCCTTTTTGAAATGTTTCTGATGACTTGAAGGCAGTTGCTGTCATGCTCCTCTTTACAAGAAGCAAACAACAAGATCCAAGGAACTACAGGCTGGTCTGTCTTAACTGTGTTCCCAGAACAGTTGCAGACCAAGGTATTTGTAGAAATCATTTCTTCTTGCCTGAGCAGATCATGCCTGACCAACCTCAGTGCCCTATAAACTATGTAATATGGTTATTATATATTTAAAATAGATGGAAAGCCAACCCCCTTTGCAAATAGGTATTGCTATCTGAAATGGACACACACACAGATAATGGATCACATTGTACAAAAAGCAGGTGTCAAATTTGAGAAACTGCATAATTTAAAATTTGAAAATAGCTGCTATTTATTTTAGCAAAATGCTAAAAAAATTAAATTTGTTTAGATTTCTTAGAAATTCCTTTGATTATTTCTTACAAATTTTTTTTCAACTGTTTTCCATATAGATAATTAAGGAAACCTTCAGACACATTTCATTGGTCACAGCGTAAGTAACACATTTTCAGAGTTTTATAAAATTGTATTTATTGTTTCTGTCACTTTTGCCTTTTAAAATATGAAAGATATTAATTTTCTAACAGCTTATTTATATAGTGTATGTTATAAAAACACAGCATCTCTAAAAAAATTATGTTCAATGACTATGCTAAAAACATGAACCTCACTTCCAATAAGATCTATGAGAAAATGCTGTGAAGAACATGAACAAGAAAGAAAAGTCTTCTTAAGGTGAAAAGTGAATTCACCTTAATTGCTTGAAAATATCAAATATTTTATTTATGAAAAATCTAACCATACATCTTTACTGCTGCACACTTAAATGTTACACTTTCTGAATTCTTCATATGTTATACGTAGTCTCTGGAAGCCCACATACCTCACACATGGATACTATAAAAATACGCAAAACAGCTTTTAAACAACATGTATGTTGTAAGAGACATATATATATGTATGTTGAGAAGATGTCAGAGTTCATGACCTTGGAGCTCTTTTCCAACCTTAGTGATTCTACGATTTTATGATGCAGTTAATGCTGCCTAGGAAGAGAGTTAAAACAATAGCAATTTAATCAATATCTTATTATAAACATGATATGAGAACTTGTGAAAAAGGCTTGCTGCCCAACATCCACAAAAATATGAACAATCCTTCCTTGTAGAGTCTCAGAGCTTATTAAAACTAAATGTTTCTCTAAATTAAACCTTTTATGAAAAGCAGGAGGCAAGTTTCTAGCCATTTCTTTCCCTTGTAGATTTTTAATAAAATCCAGGTATGACTGAATGAATCCAGAACATTCCATCTAGCATGGACAACATATTTCAAGTACAGTGCTCTGACCTGGCTTTTAGCTACTGAATCTAAAAGCTGGATTAAAATGAAACAAAGTTTTACTTTTTAAAAGTTAAGTTCTGGATTACTGCAAATTGCATAGAAGAATATGGTGAAAAGCAGTTTAAAATGCACTTGAAACTAACAGCACCTTCAAATTATTAAGTAAGACTTTGTTTTATTCTAAATTTATAATTTAGACTGATTTTTATCATGTATAGCAAGAATTTTCAAGGAACTCTGGAAGAAAGAGAAAATACCCTTTAACTTACAGGGAAAAAAAGGAGTACTGGAAATTGTGGTAACGAAGGACTTATTTTTAGGTCGAAATGTCTATAAAAACTTGGTCAATGTGTAGGTTTCATGTTTTAATGTTTACTGTATTGTGTCAATTTAATGTAATTTACACTTGCAATATACTTCTTTTATCTGAACTGAACAACCGCTTCAATACAGTAATAGTGTATTTCACTAACTCTTCTTTTCCTCTAAAGATTTTAGGGTGAAAGAATCATAGGCAAGACACAAAATATACACATCCTGATCTCACTAACACTACAGTTATTTTATCTTTATTACTGAAGACCTTTGCCTACATGCAACAGTACATCATGATTTAGTTCACCAAGACTGACAGGCTACTCTTTATGATTTGACAGGATGTCACTGTAGTAGGTATGTTGACTATTTAATGGCCTTAGAAAGTCTCTTATGGCCTTCACTAACTCATAAAATTAATTTTCATTGTCCTCTTGCATGAGTACTGATGACAAAGCATAATCTTATTACAAGAGAGAAAACGTCTAGTAGTGTCCTAAATAAAACATTTTTCTTCAGTGATTTAATGTAAAAAGTTTTGCCTTGCATGAATTATATTCAGTGCTTTAAAGCAGATAGTAACCTTTCATTATTTCAATGGTCCTCTTTTGTTGTACTGTACAAAGCCTCAGAAGTGACATTGTCAAACTGTTACAAATCTACTTGATGCATGTCAAAGCCTCACTATTCAGAACTGGTGACTAGACACCTGAGCAGTAAAGAAGCCATAGCGAATTTTTGCTCTGTATCTTCACTACAATGTGTCCATGTATGACTACCTCAGCAAAGTGGTATTAGTTCTCGGCAGAAAGCATTCATCTGGGCTGAAAGGCTGTCAGCAGCAATACGGTAGATGTCAATTAGAATAAAGTATGCGATGCAAACACATTTACCAATTACATGCATTAGACCTCATAATGGCTGATGTCACAAATGTAGTTTGGTGATAAATTATCTTAAGGACACTAATTACATTCTTCCATCAGTTGAATATACCCATTTTGAAGTTACAAAACAAGATCCACAGAGAAAAGTCTCCCTTCAGACAACAGAAACAACCGAAATGTCAGGGTGCATGGTTGCTTGCTGTATAATTTTTCTTCAAGTTAGACCCAGATTTGGCTTCTAAGTATTCAGAATTAGGTTGAAGAGATTGAAGAATACATAAGTAACCAAAAATAGGGACTACAAAAAAAATTACATGGACCAGATCATTTGGATCCAGTCCAACTCCCCATCCAATACAGGGAGGATGGCATCTAAGCTAAGAAGAAATGAGAACAGTGATGGAGACAGTGGCAGTTGCATATAAAGCTACCTGGCAGAATATCCACTACTGGCAATTTTTAGATCATTAGTTAGCTCAAGATGGGGAATTGGACTCAATGATACTTATGTGTCCCTTTCAACATGAGATAGTCTATAATTCTATGATTTAACATTTCCTTAATGTTAATATCTTAATACAAACACCTTAGTTTAAATAGAACTCAGAAAGATTCTATAATCTGTGTTATCTAAATGACTGAAACTGTACTCTTTTTGCCTAAATGTGTATGTTTTATTTCATTTTTAAAATTAAAAGTGTAGTGCAATATGATACCAGACAACTGTTTCTGTCATGAATATAAGAAGTGTAAAGCTTACAGTAAGGATAAAAGGCATGCTGCTCGCTGTTGAGGAAGCCTCCCAGTCTCACAAGAGTCTCTCGGTCACATCCCCAGCACCAGCGACTTCCACGGCTGGGGCCGATCCCCTCCACAGCGGCGGCTCCAGTGGCCGAGGGGCTCCCGCTCGCCTCCCCGCACACCCACAGCAGAGTCAGAGCAGGGTTTCTCACCGGATCGATCCCAGGTTTCCCATGGCAGAGGCTCAGCTGTCTCATTCCATAAAGCCATTTGCTCACGGCGCAGTAGCACAGGAACAGCGCGAGCTGGTGCCTCCGAGGAGGGCCCCGAAGGAAGGATCCCCTCGGCTTTTCACCCTTCCCAGCCCAGGGGCAGAAGGTCTGGCTCTCCCTGCCGAGCACGGGGCCTTTGTGCTGCGAGGGCCCGGCGGGTCACGGCCTCTGGTCCCTGCTCTCAGCACCGGGGCTCGGCCCGCGCCCCAACCGCACCCCGGGATACCCGCACCTGTGCAGCCCTCGGCACCTGCCCTTCAGCAAACGGAACGGAGAGTGCAAATGATGGGGATATACTGGGCAAAGGAAGCAAAACTCTAAGAGCCCAAGGGAACTAAATTCTTACTAAACCACAGTGTTCATAAAGAGATAGGGTCGCTTTCATAGTCAGATCTCTAGCCTTTTATTATTATGAATACTCCCCAAAATTTAAAAAAACCCATTGCCTTCTATTGGCAGTGAAGAAGAGTCTTGGGGGAGACCATACAGAAAATCAGGCTATGAAAAGCCAGTGTCCAAAAAGGAGTCAGCAGAGTCCTGCATCTTTATCCCAATAAAGGCAGAGCCCACCGGGGCACACGCCCGCGGGGTTTTCTCGACCTTTCGGAGGGCGCAGCCTCCTTTCATCCCAACCTCCCGGCTGCACGGTGCCCTCCTCCTTTCCCCACTGCTGAGGGACTGGGAAGGTGCAGCCTTCTCAAAACGCCTGTCACATATGATAGGCCCCTTTGAACCTGCCTTTTCCCCCCAAAGATCAGAAACTCAGGCTTGTGCAGATGCACTTGTCCGTTTCAGGAGCCGAGCTGCCTGGGCTCGGTACCAAACCTGCTGCCCAGAGTTAGCAGAGACATTAAGACCCATTTCAAAGATGTGAACACTCACACCTTCATCACCCTTGGAATGGTGAAGACATTATGGTACTAATGGTAATGACATTAGTGCACATCTTCCCCATCAAGAACTTAAGCTCTGCATCTGCTTGCTTTCAGTGGTTCAGCAGAAACGACATTCAACCATTTTTCCTCTCCCTCTGAACTCAGCTCAGTTATACTTCATAGATATCTCACTCTGGATGAAAGCATATCACTAGGTAAAACTTATTACTGAGACTCAGACACATGTTGGCTTTAGAAAGAATAATACTCATTCAATTGTAACTGATTATAAGAGGTCTGGCTGGCCAAAATTCAAACTATGTAAAAATTACATTTTTTAGAAAAGAGCTATTGTAAACTATGTAATAGTATTTAAGTGAGGATGCAGTTATGGCATGCATAGACACATGGTAGAAAAAGGTATTTGTAAATATAATGTGCTAAAGTCGTGTAGTTTTTCATGAACACCTTGTCATATATAGTAGGAGTCTGACTTTTTCAGTGGGATATAAATATACATACATACACATACACACACATCTAAACAACAAAATCAGGGTTTAGGGTCTAGCAATTACAACTGCTGCCACATCAAGTGAAATCGAGCAGTATGACAATTACCTGTTGGCAAAAAAATTGGGTTAATTATTTCACTGATAAACTGCATCCATACAGTAGGAAAAAACTGTATTCATAAAATAATGAAAAAAACCTTTTATCTACCACAAAAAAGGAGCACATAAAAAACAAGTTAGGCCTAAAACTTCTAAAAAAGTGGTTAAACAGAAATGAGGCAGAAATTATTTATATTATATAGCATGCATTAACACTACTGGTAACATATGATGGACTATAAATTGAGCATCTAAATTCCCTATATAATGAAATGGAAAGAGTGTCTTTAAAAGACATTGAAGTTTAGGACTCTTAAAGTAGGTGCCTCAAGTTTGGACAGTGTGGCTAGATCTCAATGTACATTTCCATCTGCTTTTCATTTATTGACATATTCTGATCAAACTATTTAAAAACAGGTAAAGTCTTGCACCAAAACAAACACAATTTAACAGCAGAACAGCTAATGAGTTTAGAAGAATACTTAGGTAGTTAAAAAAAATAACTAGAAGTTATTAGAATATCAGATCTATCTGAGTTATTATTTTTATCAGAGCTAAAAATGTTTGATTTATTTTTGGGGTTTTAATAGGTACTAGATCTGTGTTGGTTAAGGAAGCAGAAAGAGAGGCAGACAAGAATAAATTGGAGACCACTGTTCAGAACAAAAATAACCAAAATATTAATTCCGATAAAACTATTGGAATTCATATATTGCATTTGGAAAAAATCCAAATGAAAGAGCAAATATCACATAGCCGAGCTAGTGTACATATAGGAAAAAGCTTAAGCTGATTTTGCAATACTGTCAGGAAATAACCTTTCCTAAAAAACTGGAAGTTTCCATGTCTGTATATGTCTATATTCATATTCTCCCAAACCATTTTACCCAACACAGGTCTTGGTCACTTCTCTATCTCCAACATCCCTTCACTGATCTTTCTGCATCAACACAAGCTTATTACCAAGTAAATGGCAATTTCTACACCTACTTTTAATAAATGTAATGTGCGGTATATTGATTCTATGCTAACTCAGAAAATCTATTTTTTTCTTCTAGATTCTCCTAATTTTTAATGTAATTTCATTTCTACACTAAAGGCCAAGTTGGGAATTTAGAAGAAAATTTCAATTTTTTTAAAGAAAGTCGTTTCAGGAAGGCTTGCAAAATGCTTATCCTCAACTTCTTTTTGGCAGCAATGGTTAGTTTTTAAATCCAACTCATGAAAACATTCTGTTGTTTTTTGGGTTTTTCAAAACGAGAGCAGGATAAAAGGATAAAATAGGATAAAAGAATAACCTCCTTCTGTGGAAGTCTTAACATATCCCTGCACCTGTTGTAGACCTCAGTCTGGAAGGAGAACAGTGATTCTGTGCTCAGTTTCCAGTTCCTACCAGATTTATATTCATACATTTTTAATAGGAGTACAAGGACATATCTGCACCTCTTTTTCCACCCTTAAGAGTGACTGTAAGAATCTGATGAGGGCTATTCCCTGGATGGATTTAAGTCACACAGCTAAAGGGGATTTTTCTACACATTGTTCAACTCAGAATGTAATCAAGTCAAGTCAAAGTCAGCTGATGTTTTACACAGCTTAATTCAAAAACATGACATTTTATGCACAAGTACATTATAACAAGGTAGAACAGTTGAATAGTAGTTCAGCTATTGGAGAATGAAATCTAGGTATTTGCTTTAAATTTAAAAGGGGTAGTAAGGGAAGACAGGAAGCAATTGAGTCAACAGCTTTCCACCACTTAAATAACATATAAATAGGTAGGTCTGGCTTCCTGAATGTAAAATCCCTTGTCCCAACTCTATTTAAAATACAGCATTGATTCATTCAATCACACTTTATCATTCTCAACATGAACTTATGTGAACTGTTTGCCACTGATTTGACTATTCTCCTCCAAAGAATACACCAATAATAATCTAACATATTTTCTTCTAATTCTTGCTATAGTTCTCCATTGATGTCACTTCTTTTTACTAGCACATAAAAGAAAGGTTTTGTTAAAATACAGCCAATAGACTGCTGTGTTAGTATTGACATAACTTTCTTGATCTCCCTTCTATAAACTGAATCTAGAGAATGAAGCACAGACACAATATATCTAATGTTCCTGAGTGGGAAATAACAAATGCACATAGTACCAAATTTCACCTCTTATAAATTAGTGACATAGGTAATTTGGGGGAAACAGATCAGTGGGTTTAAGTGACTGTTCATTCTAGGTACTTAATATCTCAGGGTATTTAAACATATTTGAAACACAAAACAAAATAAAATAAAACAAAATAATAAACCCCTCCCACAAGAAATCCTCTCCCAAAACCTCCAAACCAAACACCAAAAACCACCACAGATTCATTGTGCTGAGAGTTGAAATTGTGATAAGATAAAAGCTCAGATGATTAAAATCAAAATTATTTTGATTAGGAGATATTATGGTGAGAAGACAAAAACTAAAGGAAGGCTGGTGAGTGAAATGTGAGTATCACATGAACATGCTTTGAACACCTGTTAATTTCACAACTGGAAGAAAAAATACTTGCGTTTAAGTTTACTCATGTTTTAGTACTCAAAAGAATCTGTTTAAGATAATAAAACGTATGGAAGGTAAATTACATTATATAGCTTAAGTGATGTATCTGTGCAACACTCCATCTTATCGTACCAGTTCTTCTATCACATAGGGCATTTCTAACTCATCGACATTTGACTCTTACTCTGGTTTGTGCTCTTCACCTTCTTAGACTGCAGAGTCACATATACCACAGTTTGTGGGTAAAGAAATCCATTTTAGCCACCTTTCTAACGCCTTTATCATATTCTTTTCAGAGTCCCATTGAGATATAGTCTGCTGATGGCTATAAAAATGAGAAATCTGAAAATGACTGTATGTGTTATGTCTTGAAGCTATACTAAAAGTCATTAAAATTATCCAATAAAGAATGGAGTTAATCATTAGTTTCAGGTTTGATATATTAGTGGAAGGCTCTGTCATCACAAGAATCTTTGTTCTTTTTATAATCTATCCCTATGAAGTTTTTACATGAGCTGCAAAATTGGTTGTCTCAATGACAGGTATAGTCTTTTTTAAGGACAGGCAGCTTTTGCATTAAAATATACTTGCCTAATCAGGATTCTGGCGGGAACATATGAACACCAGGCTATATATAGCCACAAAAAAAGTTTAAGCAAGCAAAATCATTCTAAAATTAAAAATATTTTTTTCAAATAATGTTTAAACTATGAGAAATTCCTTAGCTTTGCTCAAGGTATTACGTTCTTGTTGAAAATTATCATTTGTTAAGTCATATGCTCACACCTGTTGTATTTATACGTCAACTTCACAATAATCTGAGGAAGAATACATGTACATAAATATAGCAAAGAAAATAAAAATACAAAAAGCTGAATTAATCTACAAATTACATTCTGAAATAACCAAGAGTTCTATCGACATTTTTAATTTTTTATGTTTTCACTGTCTAAGAAGTAGATGTATCCAGGTTCAATTAATTCTACAGTAGAGAATCAACTGGCTTGTATATAAGAAGTCTGCAGCAACACAATTGTGAAAATTCTTAAGCAGAAACTGTTTTCAAAAAGTATTCCCTTCTAGAGAGACAGCTAACTTTGAATACTATGGAGGTGAAAACACCTCATAGAAAAAACTGACCCTTCATTGCCAGAAGAAAAATAAATAGTCCAATAAACATGGATCCCACATGTCCTAGCATTAATGTCTTAAAACATTTCATATATTGGCCCACAGAATTTCGATAGTTGTGACTCATTCCAAACAGTTCTATGTGTTTTAGGTAGGTTATCTACATGAAAAGCAAGACTGAACATTTAGTACCATGTTATTTTGCCAACAGTGGTCTCAAAACAGGTTCATGATTCAAAAAAACAATAAATCTTTTTAAATAGGGTTGTTATTTACTCTAAAAGTTTAAAATTTAAATGGATTTTATCATAGCATATAAAAAACAAGCATGTACTTGGCAGTACCTTTTTTTAAAAAAGAAAATTCTTCACCTTTTGTCTTTTTTAATAGGATATTGGTTTCCTTAAAAATTATTTTAAATGTTTGATATACAGCTTCATAGCACATAAGGGTCAGAGACACCAACATACTGTATTTCAAAATTTCTCCAAAACTGATCATGTTAGTTAGATCATATTTTGTGACAAAATCATAGACAATGATACAGTCAATTGAAAATTAATGGAGGAAAATTTAGATTACTAGCACACTCCAAACGCATCTAAATGAATTGATTAGAGAGCTGAGACACAATATAGATTTTTTTGTTAGTTTTCCTGTATTTGAGTATGATTAAGAAAGCAACGAGCATATTAGAATGCATAAAAAATTACTTGAAAAATTACTCAGGAAATGTCATCATGGCACACTCAGAGATCATGGATACAATCCTCTCTGGAACTGGCTACACAATATCGATCACCTCCTCTAATACACCTCAGCGTTTGAACAGAGAGGAGAAACTGGAAGTGGAATTATTCAATTTGTAGAATTTGCAGGTAGTCTTGAGGCAAAGAATATTCAACAACAAAATCTGACATTAGTGTGGATAATAAAAATATTCAGTCTCAAAAGTTTGACAGAGACAAACATGAAACTCTGATAAACCAGTTTTGACATAAAAACTAGATCTGAGACAACTTTGTAGCAAAAAATACCCAGAAGATATCCAAATAATGTGTACTGTGTAACTCTGTGTACTGTGTAACTTAACATGAGACATAATCAAACATCATTCTAGGCATGTTATTAAGCAGTAAAACCAGACTCAATTCTTCCTTTTCTTACTCTTTGACAGTGTAAAATGGTGGAAAGAAATCATAAATCTGTAAATTGCATTTTTTAAAATATATCTAACTATCCTATTAATCTACATAAACATAAGCAAGGCCACCTATGTTTTGCCACACATATATGTGATCTACTAAAATGTATTTTTTGCTTGTGGACCTGAAATAGCTTTCATAGTTTCTACTCATATGGTTTCTTGAGTCAATATATTGGAGTTTCCTTTTACTACAATGGGGTTTGGAAATAGAAGAAGTAATGTTGTATTTTCTCTGCCATAACTCAGTCATGTAGGAGTACTTAGGAGTCTGGCAATTAATCACCTAGGACAGAGTTGGGGAGGGTAGGCAACAGCCTTTGATACTCTGCATTCATTGTCTCAAACATCTCCGATATCTTCCTTTTTATTTGGGTCACAAAAACACGTACTTCTAACATAAACACATGTTTTATATATACAGCTGCATAGACATATATTAAAAATCTATATTTACATTCAAAAAAGATGAGTACTTTAAATTTTTTTTTAAAAGCCTCTAGTAAATGTGCATTTCCTATCTCCATCTGATAATAGTCATTTAAGAACGTCCCAGAAAGAGGGATTTCAGGCAGTTCAGAGTACTTTGTTGGAATGCTACTTGTAGTACTTCTCAGAAATCATTCAATTTTATTAATATTTCAATTTACAGTTTTTCTCTGCTAAATATAGTCTTCTAAAGGCAAAATATTAATGTTTAAAAATAAATCCTGATACTATGCAGGCTTCTCTGTCGAATCACAGCCTTCTGTGTTTCTCTGAAATGTGCGAGTACAATACCTAAGTAATGCACACATTATCTTTCAATCTTTTATCTCACAGAATATAACTTCTCCAAGAACCAAAGCTCAGCATATTAATGTACAAATATGCTTTAGCTCATGGGTCAGGTGCAAATAGAATGGGGTGACATCAGACTGGTGACCTGTCACTAGTGGGGTTACACAGGATTCCATCCTCTACCCTCTGCTCTTCAGCATCTTCATAAATGACTTAGACACAGGACTAAAAGGGATACTAAGCAGGTTCACAGATGATACAAGATTAGGAGGAGCTGCTGACTCCCTCAAATGCAGAGAAGCCCTGTAGCGAGACCTTGATAAAACAGAGGACTCCATAATTACCAATCGAATTAAGTTTAACAAAAAAAAAAGTGGTGGATTCCGCACTTGGTGGATGGGGCAAGCCTGGAAATATGTGCAGACTAGGGAACGAGATACTGGAAAGCAGTGCCACAGGAAGGGACCCGGGAGTCCTGATTGATAGAAAGTTGAACACGAGTCAGCAGTGCCCTGGCAGCCAGGAGGGTCAGCTGTGTCCTGGGGGGCATCAGGCACAGCATGGCCAGCTGGGCAAGGGAGGGGATTGTCCTGCTCAGCTCTGAGCTGGGGTGGCCTCACCTCAAGTGCTGGGGGAAGTTTTGGGCACTGCAATATGGTCACTTGATCTCCTCAACCTGGAGGAGATTGAAGGGAGACTTCATAGCAGTCTACAGCTGCATGGTCACATCATCAAGCCTGAGAGAGTTCCAGAAGTGTTTGCCAATATCCTTGGGCACATGATATGATTTTTGGGGCTGTTGTGTGTAGGGCCAGGAGTTTGACTTGATGATCCTTGTGGGTCTCTTCCAACTCAGCTTATTCTTTTATTCTGTGAAAATACTGGCAGCAGTATTTTTCACAGTCTACTTTTGGTCTATTTGCTCTATGATTTCAGCAGTCATTTCTGCACAGTGAGGGATCTTCTACTTTTAGTAGGAAGTAGATCACAGAACCATTTAGGCTGGAAAAGACCCTTCAGATCATCAAGTCCAACTGTTAAACTAATGCTTATCCAGGTCCACTGCTAAGCCATGTCCTTAAGTGCCATGTCTTTTAAATACCTTCAGGGATGCTGACTCAACCACTTCCCTGAGCAGCCTATTCAATGTTTGGTCACCCTTTCAGTAAAGAAAGATTTCCCAATATCCAATCTAAACCTACCACTGTAGGAGTTAGGGGTAAAATGCTGTATGGGAAAAGAGATTTTGAAGTGGAGAAACATAACTGAAATAAATACTGAGGGTATAAAGGATATTTTTATGTGACAAATGTTACACCTTTCAATTCTAGATTTTAATCCCTTCACTTTAGAACCATCAGTACAGCAGGGCATATAACACAAACCTCTGCCCATGACTACTAACTACACAGTCCTTTATGACAAGGCCAATGACAGTACCCGTGCATAAGTAACAAAAGGTGATATGCAAGAACTGTAGAGAAATTATTACAACTGAACCTTACTTTAACCAATGTAAACAGATTGTTTAACTACTCTTCAAAAATATTCCCCCTCTGTATTGGTTCCAATTAAAGAGAAATCAGTGAGACAGAAATAAAGATTCCAAGAAGCTGAATGAAGAACTCCCACAGAGTGAGAGACTTTATCTTTTCAGTCTGTAATACTAAAAATATGAGCACTGGAAGAAATACAAAATAGATTTGTTTGAAAACTACTTGAAGGCTCTTTAAGCATTTTTTGCACTAAGGCAAAAACCGTTACTACAAACTATTTTCTTTAGCAGTACAGTGCCCTGAATTCTCCTCTTCCTTCTGACAGCAACACATTGTTCACATTCATTTCTGCAGAACAGAAATATTCAAAATATTGGTGCAAGAAAACCCCTACTTCCAACACGCTACTTGTAAGTGAAAATCCAGCAGACTGTTGGGAGGAACTGTGGAAAAAAGCTTCAAAGACCAACAGCTTCACATGAAAAGTAAAGTCTAGGTATTCCTATCAGTATAGAGCATGAGTATTAAAATTTGTACAGTAAAATAATCCACATACAGAAAACTGTATAATCATAGCATAATAAAATTTTCAGCCAGAAATTACTTCACATAACATGAAATTTAGCTTTAATGAAATTATATTCTTCTTTCATTGTACTTTCAAAGTCAGTGCTTCATAAAAATAAATTCTTGTTTATCATTCATTTAAGAAACACTTAAAAATATTTAGCAGGAATGTGAGGCATGTTTCTTGTATTTTATTTTTTTCTCATTTATATACAATAATTACCTATTTACAGTCAGTAGCTATATATATCAGCTGAGGTAAGCTACCTGAACATAGAGATGTGTCCTAGTGGCTCTTACCAACAAACAGGCCAAATTAAAAAGCCAGTAATTTTCTCCAAATTAAAAAAAAAAAAAATTGTTCAAAGAGAGTACATGTATAAATATGTGCATTTTATTAGAGAACTTCACTTACATTAAATATAAAACAAAATTTTAAAAACCATTGAATTAATAGTGACAAACTATTTTTAAAGAAAAAATGCAACTTCAAATCTCAAGTTCTAAACGACAGAAAAATCTTAGTAACAGTCATAAGTGGCTATAGAGATACAGTTGCCTGACATATAACTTTCCAGTGATTTTGAAGTGCCAAACAACATCTATGTGAATCCTATTCCTATGCTGAAAAACAAAAGAACCACACATAGTAAAGATTACAATTGTGTGTAATGAAGCTTAACATTGTATGGCAATTATAATATTTAAAATTACAACATTAGGAAAATTTACTGTAATTTTTCAAAAGCCATTTAATGAATTCTTCATTTTTGGTGTATTTAATTCTGCTCCAGCATATTTATTTCTCCTTGACTGAATTATAAAAAAGAGGAAATCTAAATATTAAACATTCAAACATAAATATTACCCTGTGTTAATGACTATATTATTTTTACTAAGCTAAACATTAAATTAACAGGTCGTGTTTACTTGTGTTTCCTATTTATGTGCTGGAAATAAAAATTCTAAATTTTACCTACATTGATGTTTACTCATCCAGTATTAGTTAATTGTATACAGTTGCAGTAGATCAATGCACCTCAAACAAACTACCTCAATCTCTAGGGAAAACATTAAATCTCTAATTGATGTTTGAAGCAAGAGAACTGGCTGTACTTAATAGATATTTCATCTATTCTGAAGTAATTTCCTGGGCTTCTACCTTTGAACCTGCAATAAATCTCTCTTCCCTCAGTCCCTCTTTCAGCACCTAAAATAGACCACATACTTTTGGTCAAACCGATGCAGAGCTAGAAGGCACCATAAATATCCTGGGAAGAGATGTGATTTACATTAACACAGAAAATGAGTTACTATGAGATCTCATATTTCTAGTATTACCAAATCTTTTTGAAAGAATTAATTTTTTTAGAGTTGGCAGGAGATCTTGCAAAATGAAAAAGGAGATCATAAATAGGATGTTCTTTACATCAAAGTGCTTTTCCTTTGACATCATCAAGTAGTTTCTACAGTAGGTACTGCTGTTGGCAGGGGTTAAGCAGGAAAGAACATTTTGCACACCAGTCATCTAACTTTTCTGATGGAAAAGTAATGAACGTAAGGTTTCGGGAGAAACAATACTACTCTGTCAGGGATTTTTATATTCTTCAGAACATACAAACCACTCAGGAGTTTCTACAGGAGGGTGTGTTTTTTTTTTTCCGGAAACGGTTACAGATACAGAGTTGACAATCAGTTTTATGGAGTGGTATAACCCAGGGTAATCTACAACCTTCATAATCCTTACATTGGTTTCATGTACTAAATTGCTTTCCAGCTGCCTTTTTTAGTTTTTTCATTTGGTCAGTAATTTCTACAGTAAAATTTTTTTTTTTTTGCTCATTGCTTTTTGTACAACCAATAATAATGAAGCCAAGAATAACAGAACTGCTTTAATGTCACCCAGAAAGTATTTTATTATATTAACTTTCCATGTTAAGAATCAGTCCCAAATGAAAAATTGTCCAAGTTAAGCTACAAGACCAAGTCAGTTGTATAAACTTAGTGTGGAGTATTTTGTTTCATGGATATGGTACTAGATCTGTCCACGTTATTATTGAGACAATATCCCTACTAAATGCATTTTGGCTGCTTTTAATATGTTACTTTGGCAAATTCAGCATTTGGCTTTCCTCTGTTAAATAATGAGGGATTTAGGAAGATAATCATTTATACTCAAGGATGCAGGAAATACATCCACTATGAATTTGTAATTTTAATTAGCTATTGTGGATATCACAATTATTTTTTAGGGTCTGGTCACTAACACAAACATAGTGAAATCAATGTGAATATGTTTCTCTACTTGTTATTAACAGATGATACAGTGCCGTTGGTTGTTTATCAATCGCAGCGCTAAATTGCTATAAATATTTAACCAGATTTTTCTGATATCAGAAAGGTCCATCTAAAGGTTCATGTGCAGTGTGTTCTGCAAGAAGGTTGTTTCCACAACTGTCCAAAATTAAGTATGCTGCCCATAAGTGAAATTGTTTTACAACGTGCAAATCAGCATCTATCATATTCTTTCTGATGAACAACTGAGAATGAAGGGGAAACTGTATCACAATTCTGTTTCTAAGGATTTTGCTATGAACTTCAACGATAATAGGATACCAGCATGAACGAGGAAATATCCTCTTCTGTATTGCTATTACAACCCAAAGGAATTAATTCCTACTACTCTCCTTGCTGTATTGTGACCACAAAGATGTGAAATACATACAGTTAGTCTATAGTTGGAAAGATACTTTAGACATGTGTACGTAGTACAAAGGTTTCAGGATTAAAGCTATAAAGGAAATTTGATCAATTTATGAACAGTATCAGAGAACAGGTTGCTCATTACAATGAAGCTTTAGATTGGGTGACTTACAATCCCTTTTCAATAGCATATCTTGAAAATTAAGGTAAGAGCTTCCATGTTTCTAAAACACTATTTTCAGTTGAAGTTAACATGGCAAGAGCAAACAGACTCTCACTGTGTTTTTCAGCACATTTATTCTCACTTCATACTGTGATTCATCACAGTCTGGGTGCAGTGATTTGAAAGTCCTATAATGCACTAATGCATTACTGATAGCTATTTTCATTTATTAAAAGCAGTACCAGAATTCTTAGAGCATTTCAAAGCCTTGTTCCTCTATAGCAACTTTGGCAGAGACCCTGACATAGCTGAAAGTAGCTGAAACACTTTTACAAAAAAAAAAAAAAAAAAAAAAAAAAAAAAAAGAAAAAGAAAAAGGCATCGACATGAAATGGAGTCTTTCTGTTCTCAAGATACTGTATATAGAAAGTATTGTCTGTTCTTGCTAATTAACAGGACCAGGCCTCCTCCTTCCTTAGATAAATATACAATAGAGAGAAAAGAAACACCCTGCTACACAGCGCCCTCATAAGGGAAGATAACCACACAAGACATCCATCCTTTATCCTGCAGTGTGAGAGAGAACAATTGCACTGAAGGAAAAAGGGTATTGAGGACCTGTGGTTGCTAACTGTCCACGGCTACAGAAAGAAAGTGTATGTCAGTGCTTAGGATCCAGAAAGCATTTTACTTTTTTTTTTTTCTCCTTTAAGAACCTGACAAATACTAGCTAGCTGAAAGATTTTGTATGTTGCACATCCAGGGTTTGCATGGTTCTATGCGTGGTGGTGTTGTTGGTTTGTTTTTTTCTTACACAAAATTCAACACTCGCATTAGTCTTTTAGTACCACAAAACCAAAAAAAAAAAAAAAAAAAAAAAAA
>VWYP01032090.1:50509-81722 GCA_013400435.1 Pycnonotus jocosus
TGTTATAGTGGGCCATCATTATACTCTGCAGTAAAGACATGAGGCCAAATTAAATTTTAATAGAAACCAATTCTTTTCATACCCATTAAGGAAGTACAGAATTGTAAATAAGAAAATATTTATCAAATAGACATTTGTATGTCATGAACCTAAATTGGAAGAAGTCCGGGAAAAATCATATCCTTGTGATCGCTAGACTAGTCCACAGTGAATGGGCACATCTAACATCAGGTCAGCGAGGGGATGTTAGGATCAGTAAAGCAAAGTAAAGGCCAAAGTAGAGTCCTACAACACATCTTAGGAAATAATCAAGGGTCTGAGCTCACAGCTGTGTATTGCAACAACACAGCTGTTTCACAGTGCCTAACACAAGGCAGCTCTGCCAGCTCCTGGGCAGCTGTACCCATGCTGAAGCTGGACACAGTTCAGCCCTGCACCTCAGGGCATGTGGGCAGGACGGTGTAGACCTTGGGGGAGAGGGCTGACAACAGCACTCACAGTCTACAGTACTTCTAAAGCTTCCTATTTTTTAACATTTTCTTTGCTTTAGATCATAAAATCATTGCAAAATATTGCAGCAAAAGTCTCAGTGTCTTAGCTAAGGATCACCAAATACCAAATGCAGTCTTCTCAATTTAACATATATTAGCATGCTTTACTGAGAGAACCTATAATACCACGACAAAATATAAGGAAAAGACATCACATCACTTCTTTCAGTCTGTAGTTTCATTAGGTTCTTAAACCAATTAAATAATTCCTCTTTTAAAAACATCTTCAAGCTAGTAGTAATGCTAGTAAATAACTTCAGCTACATTTAGACACAGCTCCACTCAAAATGCTGTAATAAATTAAGCATTTCTTTAGACTTGTACACATTTTATCCATTTTGATTTAGAATATACATCTCATTCCAAATTTCAGAAACACTACTAAAATTAATCAAGATATAAGTCACTAAAAAATTGTGCCTACACCCAAACTGTATTGTGAACCTTGAAGTCTGCTGGGTTTTTTCTTAATTTTAGGCATGATCCTGGTTTCTAAAACTGATTATTGATTTTGGTGTTTCAAGCTGAAATAACACAGACCAAATTTTCAGGAAGCAGACTGCAGGAGTTCTGCCCTGCAAATCAGTTTAGAATTCTATTATTTTTTATTGGTAGAAATTTTTTCTAGGCACTTGGTCATGAGACTCAGACATACAGCAAAACCCTTATTTGAATCCTTTGCTCTGTACTGTTATGGTCACTGACCAGTGAATCAGGAAATGTCTTTTGAAATCTGTTTTGTTTGTTTAGACAATCCCTCAGAGCAAGATGATGTATTTAAGAATACAGCTTAAAGCATGTAATTCAAACTTAATGATATTTATTTCTTAATATCCTCTGTCTTCTTTTTAACTGTAGACCACAGCTTCAAGCAGATTTCATTCATTTAAAAATAAATTTTTAGTTGTTTTAAGAAGTTGAATAAACTCTACAAAGCATGCCAACTGGCAGGCACAGATGCCCACAACACATACACTGATATTTATAAAGCACTTCACAAATAGTCACAAATAAACCCCCAGAAATGACCAAAAGAAAACCTCCAAAAACCCAACCAAACAAGCTGACAATACAAATTTAATTTTGATTCATGATTAGTGATACTTTCTAAATAACATAAAAGAAGGTTTTGTTCTACCTGCAGATTAAAGGTGGCAAAGGAGAGTATAGTCATACAATTTAGATACAGGAAAAAAAAACAACAGAAGCAACTGTAAGAAACCTCATATTTTATATTACAGTGCATATTGTCATTTCTATCTACTCTAAGTATTTTGTTTCAGTAATACAGTATATTTTGTTTGTGTCACGTAATCAGTTCCCACATTCACAAAAACAACATGGAAGGATGTGAATGGCTGAAGCCATTTTAATCCACCATGAAAGACAAATGTTCTTCCCCAGGCTTCAACATTTGAATCCAAGTTCCTAATTGCTTTTCATGCCCTAACAGTTTTTCGTTTTACACTGATGTACTTTCCTGGACTCCTCATCTCTCCCCTAGGCCCAAAAATCATTATGGAGTTTTACATATTCTGTCCAAAATGCTTCTTTTCCCGCTAATTATTTCCCTACTTCATTATTTGCGACATTTCTACAACTACAGCTAAAACAAAATAGGTAAACTTGCAATATTATCAGTAAATGATAATCATATTATCTAGTTTTGGGCAAGATATTTTCAAGATGTTATACAGACAGTATATTGCAACATCCAGTTTCAGGTAATATATTGCAGTGTGTGGGTATTTATGTATAGTGAATAAAGTGTCCTGGTATCCTTAAAATCAACACTTAATCAAGCTTGTATTTGATGGAACCAAAAGATCAGAAAAACTCAAAATGCAGCTCTTTGTTCTCACTTACTATTATGTGCATCTGTTTGACTAAACATTTAGGCTGAACGCAGTGTCTTTTATTGAAGGTGAGCTAGCAACTTATAGAAATACACAGAATACATAAGAAAAATATAAAATATCACAAGTATTAAACAAAAGCCAAGGAGATAATTATTGTATATCAACTATTAGCACAATATCCTGGAATTATGTTACGACATGCAAACAACAGCAATAGCAGCTGTTTAACAAATAATACACTTCTGAAAACTATTTCTTGCAAATAATAAATACCTAGTGGAATCAGTAGTAGACTTTCTATTGATATTTATTAATTTTCTCAGAGGTCTCAGATGATCAATATTTCCTGTGTACTCTGTTATTATTGGTTCATATGAACTTTTCTGACTTCTCTTTGACTTATAGTATTTGTAAGCATGAAACACATTCGACATTGGTCTATAGCAGGGGCCAAAAACCTACCTGTAAGTGCTCAGAGTAAACCAACTCTTCATCACCACCACCCCTGAAACTAAAACCTCAAAACACAGGCTTGCATTTTCTCTGTAGCATATTATGCTCCTAAAAAGATGTTAACTTCTCTAAAAGTTTTGTTTACTTCAAAACATGTACACTGCAAGACTTGATTGAGCAACTTAATGAAGATTGTATTAAAAAGCCTGAACAGACTCAAGTTGGGTCAACTCCCTTACCACATTCCTAAGAGTCTGATCATAGGATATGTCCCACTGTGGTTCAAGCATACCAACACATTCTCACCTCCTTTTAAGGCTGCATTGTACATGTCATTAGTTAGACATTGCTCACCCTAAGGATTATCACCAGTCAAACAATAAAGAAATAAATAACTTCGGATGATGCTAAATGTATAGAAGTGAAAGATTGTACACAGTATACACAACATTATAGTTATGAAATTTAGCAGCATATAATTTGACAATATATCATTTCTATGTTGCTTTTATTCTGTACAGGCTAAAGACAAATTGAGATGTATTTTATAGAAATGTGTTTTGGGTGCATTAAGTCTCCTCCATAGACAGCAGAACGAGTATTGTGGGGTTATTCACTTGATTTTGTATTATCTAAAGTGCCAGTTTTGCTACTGATTGATGTCTTGGTAGAGTTCAAGATTACACTGGTAAACCTCAACTCTGTTGGATTTTTTTCATTTGTTTTGAACAACAGTAAGAAGTGTTTTTTTGCTGCTGAATACTAGATTCCTAACTGTGTGAAATTCCTGTTAGATTTCTGTGGTGTATGAAATTTATCTTGTGTAGCAGCTACTGTCTGTTTTCCACATTAATATATTTCATAAGTTTAAGGAAAGAATCTGACTTTTATGTGATCCTTTCTTGGATAGATTTTATTGCATAGAAAGGGAGATGAAGATTGCAGATTAACAGGCTTTGAACCTGCTGTTTGATACAGTTATCAGTTTTACAGAAATGTACCAAAACCCTGAGTATTGCAGCAATATTAAGCATATGAAGTATGATCTTTGTTTCATCTCCTACTGCAGTGTGTGTCCCTCATCTCCTTTCCAGGTCACTATCTCTGTTCCATCTTGATCATTATGTTTAACTATTATAAAACCTTAACATGCAAAAGGTTAAGGAGGTTTCAGTGCAATTATTAAGTCTCTGGGATCATTCCACCCTCTAAAATAAACAGATCAGAAAGTTCTAAATTCTTTGTAAACATATTTTCAAGTGTTTAATTCTTCGTAAACATTTTTAGGCAAGCCTAATTTTCCTCTGAATATTAAGTACAGAAAACTACATGGCTTCCCACTCCTTCCCTTTTTTTAGCCAATAAATATAATGCCTTATATGAGATTTGTTGAGTACTTATTGGAATGAGAGTAAAGCAAGCTGGGGACAAAGGAAGAGCTACAGACATCATCTACCTGGAATTCTGCAAGGTATTTGAGATACACCCACAACACCCTTCTCTGTAAATTGAGAGATCTGTATTTGATGGATGGACACTACTGAGCTGCCAGGGTGACCTTAACGGGGCCTTTCAGTATCTAAAAGGAGGCTATGGGAGAGCTAGAGAGGCACACAGTGGTAGAACAAGGCTTTAAACCAAAAGAAGGTAAGTTTAGGTTAGATTTTAGGAAGAAATTCTTTACTGTAACAGTGGCAGGACACAGGGACAAGTTGCCCAGAGCAGCTGTAAATGCTCTATCCGTGGAAATGTCAGTCTAGGTTGGATGGGGTTCTGAGCAACCTGGCCTTGTGAAATTTGAGCCACAGGGCTTGGAACTAGGTGATCCCTGAGGATCCCTCAAAGCCAAACCATTCTATGATTCTATGACTGTTTGGTGGATAAGAAAGTGGCTTGATGATTACATCCAGAAGGTAGCAGTGAACGGCTCAGCATTCAGATGAAGATCAGTAATGGGTTGTGTCCCTCAGGGGACTGTACTGTCTAAGGTCTTTATCAGTGTGGGATTAAATCAATTATTCATTCCATGGGATTGACAGTACCGCAGCATGTTTGCAGACAACATCAGGCTCAGTGGTGCAGCTCACAGGCCTGAAGAATGGAATAACATCCAAATGGATCTGCACAAGCTTGAGGAGCAGTCCCAAAGCAATCTCATGAGGTTCAACAAGGCCAACTGCAAGACGCTGCAGATTCATAAGTACAGTACAGCATGTGATTCACTAAACTATTTTACTAACTTAACACTAATATACAATATTAATTTTAAACATTTTTGAAGTGTAAGGGAATCTAATGGCTTCCAGAAACTCCTAAAGTTCATTTCTTTATTGGTTGCATCAGTCAATGATGACCTTACAGAATGGTGAATGCATATTTTGCTACTTTCATGTAGCAAATTTGTGTCCTAAGAACATTAAGTGTCATGCCTGAAATACATTTTCATGTAAATCACCTTAACAAATTTGGATCCCTACTACACAGTCAATAATTGTCATTACATTCTTCTGTGACTGATATAACAATGTCTG
The DNA here is from genome assembly GCA_013400435.1 of Pycnonotus jocosus. NCBI lineage: Eukaryota > Metazoa > Chordata > Aves > Passeriformes > Pycnonotidae > Pycnonotus > Pycnonotus jocosus. The sequence continues at coordinate 55,904 of VWYP01032090.1, forward strand.
CAACTGGTGTCGTCTTCTTAGACCTAAAGCATTTAAAGATTATGAATGTTTGAAAAGACAATCAGTCTACAGAATCAGTAAGCTTTGGAGTCCTCAGGCATGTCAACATGTGACAAAACAATCAGTCTTTTTAAAACTTCTCTCTTCCCTCCTTACTCCCCCTTCCAAAAACTCCAACTTAAATTATATGGGAAGTCATGGTTACTTGTACACTATAAAATATCACCTGACTTAATCTTCATAACTTACTTAAGAAAAAAAATCAAATTTCTACCCCTTCAAGTAATATCAGTCTTGAAGAATATATAGTTTTAAACTACTCAGAGGTTCTGGTTTAAAAAAAAAATCACTCTACATCCTACTGTGTCAGAATGTATCACACTGACAGTTTTCTTTTTTTAAAGTATATGCTCAAAAATAACATCACTTTCTATTTTCACTAGTTCTTAGGCATAGTAGGAAAGGAGGACAGGGAGAGAGAAAGACCAAATATGAGTCAGAAAATGTAAGCAGCATATAAGAGTGAATAATTCATCTGCTGGACAGCAATGTAGCACAGTCAGACTTCCCTTTTGTACCTCAGAATGCGGCAAGACCAAACCTTACTCACTTTTCCTTCATTACAATCATAACTTAAATCCTTCTAGTTCTCCTTCTAAGGAACTGCAGAAGTATCTGCCTCAGACAGGTATAAAGACTGACATTCACTTACAAAGTCAGCAAATGAGCAAAAATTGGTTGTTCTTATATAATATCTATGCCCTTGCAGCTGTGCTAGATGCTTCCTGAAAACACATTTTAGATATCAAAATCACGGGATGAGACTGTGATACAGACTGAACCAGCACAAGTCTATTACTTTTCTTGCAAGTTGCATGCAAGTGTGTCAGTGCAGGATGTGCTACTGAAATTGGCAAGAGCTCTAATATTGTGAACACTATCACATATTTGATTCTGTGCTGAATGGGTTAGATGCCATATCTGTAAAATGCCACAGTGAGAGAGGATCCTTATAGTCTTAAGAAAAAAAAAAATCATAGAATGTTAACTGATACACACTGAAGCTTTATTACAAGAGATCATAACTGATTAATACGGGTCTCATTATTTATCCACTATTGGGATGTCACATTAATGCCTCTAGAGATACATGATAGGGAATAATAAAAGTAACAGGCATGACCCAGTATGACAATGGCTACTTGCCAAGGAGAAAGCACACAGAAATGAAAATACTGGCACAATAGTAGTTTTTCACTTGGTGCATTTATTGATTCATTATCTCCAATTCCTCAGGTTCCACTGGCCACTGTGCTACAGGGTCCCTGGCTCAGATGTATCTTTTTAGTTGCCAAAGCCAAAAGATCCAGGAGAGGAGGTACAGATACTGGCTAAAAAGACCTTTTTGTTTCTGTGTAACTGCAAGTGAAAAATGGAGTTGTACAGAAGCACGCAGAGAAAATGAATCAAGCATTTAATTAAAAATCTTTCAGCTAGATTTGAGCATTTCAGGCTGCTTATATTTTTTACAGTGCACCTTTTCTCTCACTTTGTGTAATATCATAAATTATTTAAAAGAAGAGGACAAGTACTAATACAAATATATTATGTAAAGTATATTGCTATACATCAACTCTGTTAATATATTAAATTTATGAACACATAATAGAAGCAACTAGTAATAAAACTGGATTCTGAACTCCAGCAGAAGAGGGCTCACTTCGAGTCTTAAGAAACAATTTTTCACTCAAAATCAGCCTTTTGAATACATGATAATTTGAGATTCATTCACAATTATCATTCCAGGTGTCTGGAATTTACCTCATGCTTCCAAGTCTAGGATCCAAAATTCAGAAAAGAAACAGAAAATCTAACACAGATGTCTCAGGGAAATAAGTCTTGAGTTCAGTCACAGTTACACTCTATTTACTTATTTTCCAGAAATGTAAAGAGAAAATGCTCCAGAGAGAAGTTGTCCATTTTGAAGATGAATCATTACAGTGTAACTAACTTTGATAGGAAAATTAACTGGCAAATATCAGGTTTCCTCCATTAGTGCTAACTCCTGGCAAATATTCAATAATAACTTAAAGCATTCATTTGAATTTTCTCTAAGTTCTGTCTGTTTCTCAAAAATTACCTCTGTATCACATCACTAAAAAGTCTCCAGGAGGATGTTTGCTGAGAGTATGCCTGCTATTACCATGCTTCAGATGGTGACTGCTCATCCTGACATGAGATGTACTTCATTTCAAAGATCCCAGTCAAAATTAGAAACACAATGTTACAGTCATTTGTGTGACAAGCCTTACCTTTGTCTTCCATAATTAGCTCTCACTTTCATTCTTCTCTCCACCTTTCACAGAAAGTTTAAACCACCATTAAAAAACCCAATCATAATCCTAGTTATCTTCCATATTAATAATCTATCAATCTCTCCCAGCTAAAATTATTAGTTTTACAATTCCTATAGAAAGGAATTCTTTATTCTGGTCCTCAGATACTTCCAATTTTACTTATGTCTCATGCACTTTATTGAAAATATTCTATTCACCATCTTCGGTAATCTATTTATTATGAAATCTTTTAAAAAAACCCCCACTACTCAATCTTCATATGTGTTTACTAAGCGGTTACCTCAAATATACTAACAGACTTTTGCTGGAATTTAGTCCTCTTTCAAGTCTAAAACTTTCTAATCCACTCAGTATTACTTTCCATTTGATTATGGTTATCCCCTCAATGTTCCCACCATGTTCTCTAACACAACTAATAGAATTCATTTTCATAAGTAACTCACATTTCCATATATTGATAAGGTAAGTCACACCTTGAGCTGGATTGTTACTCCAGCCTTCCAGGCTGCCCTTTTCATTGGAACTCCCACAGATTAACAGCAACTGTTCCATTTCCTCATTTAAAGTTCTTCTTAAAGTGGGCACAAATTCCAGCTGATGAAGCTACACGGCTTTGGGCCCAAACCACCTTCCCAGCCAACCCTATCAGAGCCCTTACAAGCAGGCTTGCAAACATACAGTCACTTTCAAGCTGCCTATGTAGTTATAACTCCAAATTACCATTGCTTAGAAATGCCAGTGCCAATTCCTTTCAGTTGTCATGATTCCTACACTACTGAAACTTCTGCTTTTACATCATCACCTAGAGTTACAAAACAAAACAGAGGGACACATGAGTGGGACAGAGGGTGCAGATAATCCTGACCACTGTGGATATAACACACTGTTCCAGCTTCCAGGACTATGTATCTGGCTCCTACCTCTAAAGAAATTCTAGTTAACTCTGGCAGTGTAATTATGCACATCTGAAAAGAAGCCCAGTCAAAACTTCAAACTGGTTTTAATGTTTTCTTCACAATTACAAGGCAAAGAATGGCATTTTAATTGGAAAAAAACTTTTAAGAGTTGTACTGCAGATCGTTTAAAGAAGCTACCATCAATCAACTTAAAGATCATAGTCCTAAGTAGGAACTTCTATTCTTACAGCATAGCAGTAAAGAGACAAGAAAAAAAAGTGCGTAGATTTATTTTAGAATAAGTTACTAAAAATTAGTTGGTCACTGAAACTTCAGTCAGTTTAAATGTCTATACTATTTCTTCCCACATTTTCATCTTTAAATTAAGACTCCACTGCTTTCTTCTTGTTGAAGAAATAGTACACATTCCTGTTTAGCTGTGTGTCAAAAAAATCAGCTTTTCAAACAAAAAGAGATAAGACATTAAACCTAGAGTGAAGAGATCTTTGGGTTTCTTTTCTCATTCTAGAAATATCTCTAGTGGAAAATGAGACTAAATATTTACATAGAGAGCAGACTAGTATCCCTAAAGTTTCTATTTAGTATTTTCATATATTAAGAAACAGCAAAGCTTAATATAGCTCAAATGAGAAATTCTTCATTTCTAAGGTAGCAAAAAGAAAAAGTAACACTCAGTGACTATCTGGTTCTAAAGGAGTAGAACAAATGCTTTAAATATAAGAAAATATATAGATTTCTTATCCTCACATTTCAATGTATTAAATCCTAGCTGTTTACAGTGGATCCAGTACTTACTAGACCACATTGTTTTCTTCTAATGAATGCTTATTCAACAGATATTTCATTTATTCTCTTCATTTTCTTTCTTATGTTTTGCTGCTCATCTTTTTTGAGCAGTTGCAATACAGGAGTTAACAGTGAATATTATAAACATTATTTTATGACCAAGCTTTGAAAAGCCAAGAAAGTTTCTCCTCTTTTCATTCAAAGCAAACAAACTGTTCCAAAAACCCAAAACCAACACCACCCAACAACAACAAACCCCCAAACAGAAACAGCAAAAAGCTATGAGGATGTGTAGTTAACCTGACATAGGTTATTCTTTTCTGTGGAGGTGAAAATACCAGTGGGAGACATAGGAGCTTAGTCTCTAGCTTGGTGCTGAATGTCAAACAAGAGCTGGGAAAGGTTACAGAGAATGGACACTAATGCATTCCAGCAGTTCTCCATTTTGAAGTGGTTTTGCTTCACAGGGAACAGATAAAGAAATGAAAAGAAATATTTTTAAGCAAAAAGAGTATGTAGATATTTTCTTCGGAAAGAGAAAAGTTTTCTAAAACATCTTAACAAATACTTGCTGAAAATAAAGCCCAACTGCTCAAGACCTGGTATAAAGCTTGATGAAGCTTATACAGAGTCACTAGCCCTGCTATTGCATTCCAAAACCAGCATGATGAAAAATGATGTGCCTAATAAAAAAAAGAATATATTTTTTTAAAAAAGTACCAAGGTAAATCTAAGGATTGGGTGGTTTTCACCCTAAAAAAAGCACTTTGTCAATAGGGGATGTTATTGTAATGAGCTAAAGATAAAAAAAAAAAAAACCACTTGGAAAATTTATTTTAAATTGATTTTTTTTTCTTTGTCTCAGCCATGGTAAAAAAAAGGCAAACAAGTGCATTGTTTTCTAAGATACTCAGATTTGATTACACAGTTTACACATATCCAGTCATGTGTCAGTCATTGGAATTTCTTAAGTTGCAAATAAAAGCACTTATAAAATATATTACATACTTAGCAGATGTGTATTAGAAAAAACAGTATTTGCAACTAAAATAATGTTTCCTTGTCTTTCCCACCAAGATCCCTTACATTTAGATAATAAGATAATACTGAAACATTAACTGAAATTTCCACTTGTCTTTAAATTTTTAATAAAACTTGCCTATAGGATAAACACATTAAAAAAATCCAAAAATGATAGAATATTTTAAGTCAAAATTTTCTGACTTTGGTCTCAATTCATATTAATAGAAAATAGGCAGCCTATTCTAGTTACAAAAAAACCCCCAAACCCATAAAACTGTGTAGCAATTACATCAAAATCACAATGAACTCAACTTCGTTCAAACAATAAATCTCTTAAAGTACTAATTCTATTCACTGTTATAATACAGTCATAACTATGCATTAGAAAAGTCAAAATTGCTTTCATCTTTAAAGAAAAATAACATGTCCTTTGAAATCAAGCCCACCTTCTAAAGATATCAGCCACTTCACTGGGAAAGCTTTGCAACCTAGGCATTTGTGCCCGAGAGAGTGCTGCCAGCCTGCAGTCTGATGCCACTACAGAATTACAGCTTACAGGACATTATCAATGCCTGCTATGTCCTTGCAGAAAGGAAGCTCTGCTGGCTGAACTTCTCAATTTACTCCCAAAGGCAGAAGAGCAAAACTTCCTGAGACTACATAGCAAATATTTTTTAAGTGTTCTATAGAGACAAGATTTTACTTATTAGCAAAGTTATCTTGTACTTATTTAGATTAGAATGAATACTAAGCAAAGTTTCTTTGTGTTTAATTAACATCCCAAACAAAAAACCCCAGCCACTAAGAAATCTCTCAAAATTATGGGCAATACATTCAAGACAAAACAGTTTTAAAACAAAGCAGCCCAAAAGTAATCCAGATCTCAGTCACAAAAATTCTCCTAAGCAGGATTAAATATTATATCAACCACATCACATCTAAACAACATGAAGGGGGGTTTCATTACTGCCAAAATCTCATTTACCAGCACCACCCCCCTTGAAACCACTGATTTTAACCACCTTTAATCCTGTAAGCATTGACTAAATAGATATAGCTGTATTTAAGTTTCAAGTTACGTGTTTAAAAAGAACTCCATCTTTGCTGGTAGAAAGATGAATACAAGGTATTTTTCTTCTGTTTTGTTAAAAGCCTCAATCTCAAAAGATTTGCAAGACTGAAAACCAGCAAGAATAAAAATGTATTTGTTCATCACTTGCTGACATTTTGAGTGGGTGAAAAAGGGTACTTGTTATGTCTTTTTGAATAAATGCTGTTGTGATCAGAATCTATAATCATAATTAAGTTCCACCTTTCCTATTTCCTGAATTTAGACGGAGGTGAGTGGGAAGATGAGGTGCAAGAAAGGTAAATAAAGCAGGAGGGCATACTGAGAAAGTGGGACTGTTACTGGTATATGAGGATTAGTATTCCATCTGCTCAGCAAGACTGGCTTTACCTACAAGCAGCAATATGGGCTTTCAGACGGTCCTTAATCGATTAAGTACTTTTATAGAGTAGCTTTATTAGAAACATTTCGCTTTTCCAGTTGCTTCTTCTATTGCATATTTTTGCATTCTTCAGTCTTCTTCCTTTAGATAGACTGACCCTTCACAGGACCTGAATCTTGATTTTGTATCAGGCTGTTGTTCTAGGATGAATACTTGCAAGAACGATGTCAATTCATAACTCAAACACCTCTCTTTGGATCAAAATCTGAAAACATCAGGCATCTCCCATTCTTTTTTACAGAACAAAGAGCTACAAAAGACTGATCAAATTTGTCACCTGTCTTTTTCTTTCAAGGAGAAAAGTTTTACTCCTGCAAGGTATTAAAAAAAAAAATCCAAAAACTTCAGTATGCTTCCCAAACCCTTTTACTTTACAAAAATATCCATCATTTGTCATAAATGTCATTTCTTCTTTAATGGATAAACCAGTAAGTCTTCTTCCTACTCAGTTAACTTATTAAAAAAAATAAAAACTAGGCAAACGTACTCTTCTCTGAAAAAATACATATTTTCCCAAGTTCCCAGGAAACTTATAATGGCATTCCAGATACTTTATTTCTTCCTACAAAGAAAATAATAACACAATATGCATTTGTGGTTTTAGCAGAATAGAATCTGGAGGGGAAACAGAACAACTATGGCAGCAAAAACTGGCAACTGCTGATTGATCTTTCTGCCTGAATGCATGAAAAATAATCCTGTATGTCTGGATTGACACTTTCTAATGAACAGACAGTATTACATCCTCTGATTTTTCTAACTTTACTGTCATTTGTTTGAGCAAGCCAAACCTGGTGAAGAAAAAGGAATGAAGGAGAGGAGGAACTGGAGAAGATGAAGGAAAATAGCTAAGCTGGAAGATAGTGACACATTATTATTCACTGGAACTGCCACTTAGTTTACCACACTCAAACACCCTACAATTACAGCAGTCTGCTGTAACTTTAATATGAATAGATCAAAACAGTTCAGCTTTGCTCCATATTAAGTCCATTATGTAACTGTATGGGAATGTCTATCTTTATTTTGATAATTCCCTGTGAGAGCATAAGACACAGAATAGAAACAATTGTAAATTAGTCCAGCTTTAAGAAGTTAAGTCTTTAGTGGGGCTATGATTTTTTCCATACTCTTGTTCACTTCTCCTGAAATCCTGGCATGTGACATTAGCAGCAATAACAAAAAGGGTTTTAGATGCTACTAATGACTAAACTGATACACGAGGTCAGTGCCTTGGCAATTTCCAATTTAACAAGTTAGTGAAACATAAGCACTGCTAGCAGATACCAGAGTTTCAACACTGTTTTTTCCAGTGCAGGCTAGCACACATCTGAGCAGTTTAACTGGGCTACAAGTTTTAGAGCTCTCAGAGAATATCCTCATGTAAGAGTAAGGTAATAATCAAACAGCTTTTGTACAAGTGTCAGATTATTCTCTAATTATTCATGTTCTGCTTTTATCTCCAATGTGAGAAGCCACCACTACATTCAATGGGACAAACTGCAGGCACTAGTCCTAACAAGACTTCCACGTGGCTGATTGATCAAGCAGTAGTTCCAGAGACAGCTATCCAGAGAAGCATCACAGCAGTTCTCAAGAATTACTATATTCACTGAATATTCTCTTCAGCATTGTTGCAAATATTTTTTCTTGAAGTTATATAAATACCTTCCTTATATTTAACTACAGAACTATGCAGAAGTTTCACTGTTTTTCATTTCAAGACTTCAGATTGATAGTATCTATCTACAACTCTTACCCTTCCGAGTATGTAGTGTTTCAATCGAGTTTTAAGTATCCCTTAAAATCTGCCTGCCAGTGTAGCTTGCTCCCTATAGAATTCCTCCTGTTCACTTAAAAAAAAATAAAAGCAGCAATAGCCATCCTCAAAAGAAAGAATACTTCAGTTTTTCTAATTTTTACTTTTAAAACAAAAATAAAATCAAGCAAAAAAGCCTTTTAGAATTCCAACTAAAATCAACAAAATAACTGAGGTAAGTCATATACACACTTGCAAAGGTGCATTCCTGTTTTGCATTCCAAACGGTACTGTTTAAACAAATTTTCAATTAATTTTCATTTCCAAATAAATCAATGCATGTCCATCCTAAATTGTGTCAAATTATTCTCTCTTTTCATATGATATTCCCTTCTTCAAAAATCCTCTTTAGAACGATAGTTTGAAATTTTTCTCTGAGACTTCAGAGTTACTTGTTTTAAAAAAATATTTTTCATATATAATTTAACATTTTTGGTTTTCCATCTTACTCAGAATAAACAACTCTCCCTATAAACCAGCTTCCTCTATGAGTTGTAACAGTGCCACTAAACAGCCGAAGTCTTACAGCTGCGACCTTTTAATAATTAGCTGAGATATTACTATTAATTTGGATCCCACCACAGCTAAGCAATTACCACAGTTTTTTAAAGAATAGGGTTTTTTTTTCCTTTTTAATTGCTAAGTCAATCAGGACTGGATAAGCAACATTTTTCAAGCTTTCCTCTAATGACCCTAATACACAGCTCCATCAAAAATCTGACATCTACATTCCTGAAGACCTAGAAAAAGAGGACCATAACTGTAGTCCATACAGATGACAATCTCTTGGGAAACAGTTACTCTAGGTTCTTGCAGCAATGGATTAAGTGTCCACACTTTGGATGTTTCTGTCAGAAAAAAAGTTAGAGCATCTTCCTCATGAACTTGGCCAGCAAAGCTGCATGGTATCAGGAAAAATACTTTGGATCACATCCCTCTGCTTTACAGTATTACAATAATAAATTGTAGGAGGCAACAGCAGCAAACTGACTTCTGACAGAGTCAGGAGTGCTACGGACACTACTGCATGCTACAGACAGTACTGTATGCACCACTGTACATAAAGTGGTAGTTTTGCATAGGAATCACTCAAGTTGGCTTTATGCGAGGATCACTCAGTGCCCATTGACTATACAGTTGGAACTACTGAATTTCTAGAAAACTTCTCCCACCAAAAAAATCCTTTGAGAGCTAGTGGAGACAGCAAGCTTTTTCTATTCTTTTTCAGTTTTCATGACTCTTCAACATCATCAGCTCCACAAGGACAGTGTGCTCCTTTAGTACAGCTGTATTAGCAGGTTAGGGTACAATTTTAGTTCAAATTAAATCTTGTTTTCAAGTTCTTCAGTATTCACTCAAGCTCACCACTGATGCACAACCCCCATGCCCCCCCAAAAAAACCCAAAAAACTAACAAGTAAGACTGCAATCTTTCTTTTTGCCCCCAGCCTTTAATTTCCTTGAGCTCTGCTGAGCTGTAGACTTCTGTACTGAGGAGCATCCCAAAATGATTATAGACATGATGCTAGATGGGACAAGCTTTTGCAATATACGAATTTTCAGAGGTAGTTTGAGTGGCTTTAATTCAAACAGTAAAATTATATGCACAAACAAAAATTGTAGATTCTGCTAATAATTTAGAGAACCATTAAAACTGCTATTAAGATATTCAGATAAATGAAAAAATCCAGATTGATGCTTGACATGCCAGAATTCAAACCTATCATACACTAACATTTCAGAAAAAAAATCTACCCGTGTTTAAGAGCGTATGATACCCAGTAATGCATTTTTATGTATTTGAACTGCGAAATATCAATGACATAATTGTTGTCATTATTGACGCATAGTATTGTTGTGTACTAATACATTAATATATTTAGGCATTTGAACAACACAAATGAAACCGCTATTGTAAAATAGTTGCTATATGCAAGTGAAACAACAAACTTGCTTGCTCTAGTTCATCATGCCCTTGGGGTTGTTTACTACAAATTTTGTCATACTATGTTCAAATTTATACCAAAGATAAACCCGGCAATGTAACAGCTGATTTTCAACTCACACACACTCCAGCTTTTCCAAAGTGACAATACATATATCAAAATTTCCCATAATTGCAGGTCTGTTATTTGGATTCTTCTTTCCCACAAACTCAGCTTTCTTCTCCCATAATGTAACAGAAGTTCACCTACATTCTCTGCTTATTGAATCTCTCAGCTAGCCTGTGAAAGAGGCAGTGACCTTGGGAGCACTTTTGAAATTCTCCTGAAAGAGTCACCCTTCAGACAAAGTGCAGCAGGGAGGTGTGGGGAGTAACCAGTCTCACTGATACCCAGGATAGACCTTTATATTGATTATAGGCAATAATCACTGTGCTATCTCTTCAGTTCTCACTTATCATTTGTCAGGCATTTATACTACCTTTAAGTGAACTGGCTGGCACATTTCCAGTGGTAACATTTTAAGGCTCCCTGCATTTCAAGGTGTTTTTCCCTTGACTAAACCCTAATGCAAAGAATAATGTTCATGTAGGAAAAGTGCTCCATCAGAACCACTAAGAGGAAACCCTTTTCTAGACTTCCAAATTTGATTCTTTAAAATTCTTTACCACTGCGCTTATAATTCTGCTTATAGCACAGTAATGCCTCAGAAATCTCCTTTAATACCTCCTCCCTACAAAAAGCAAGTCATAATTTACTTTACACATATTCAGCCAAAGTAAGACAGATAAATTCTACAAAGACTATGCTCATTCATCTTAAAAACCACAGTTCAGGCCCTTATTGTTATAAACAGAAATAAACAGTACTTAGCATTTTTGTTATGGCTTATAAACTGAACCTGTTTCTCAGTCTGGTAATTAGACAAAAATTTTCTTGTTTCATATTTGAAGCCTAAGCACACAGAAATGTAACAGAGCAAATGATCATATTAAATCAGGAAGATACTTCACTATATGTGCCATGACTAAGAACTGACTGGAGATATATTTTCACCCCCACATATACACTTTTGAAATACAGAAGGCATTTATTACTCACTGTGTGAGTATGAGGGACACACATTAGCACCACAGAGTTTAGATTTACGTCTTCTTTTCAGTACCTTTTTTTAAAGCAATTGAGTTGATTGCTTAGAGGTCTTTGGTAGCACTGCTAGTATACAGCTTCCCAATACAGTCTTAATTTTCTTTCATTTTACAAGTAGATTGCTAAACACTATCATTTGACAATAAAAAAATAGAAACATTTTCACAACTTTTTTTCTAGTAAGAGCTGTTTGCACCCCAGAACTCCTATCAAATTTCTGACAAAGTTCTCCACTAGTCAAATTATAACCATGAGTCTCTCTGACACATTAAATAAAAAAATACATTCTGTTTCTGTAAAGCACGGTAGAATATTGTGATAATAGAAAGGTGCCTTATATACTTCACTACACTTATTTCTAAAGGTATCATTCTTCAAGCACAATAGTTGACATTCACTAACAATGCCTAAATGCCAGAGCTTTTATATCCAGCTCTGATACTGAATGTCTATGTGTCTACAACCTCAGCAATCAACATCTTTAAAACATTTCTGAGTTGAAAGCTAGATTCTAGTTCTAGCTCATAGAATTTATCTGTTAACTATATGATAAAAAAAAAAAAAAAAANAAAAAAAAAAAAAAAAAAAAGCAGAAGCAATCCAATGGTGCATCCAAGACATCCTCTCATATTCACTGGATTTTAGAGTGATAATTTCGTGGTTATTGCTCTCTCAAAATTACTTGTTGCACTGTAAAAATACTAACCTCCTGTTTCTGTAGGATACAGGAGTTATTAATTGAAGATGACAGACTAAAGAATTAGTGTTTCCCCTGTCTGCACAACCTCAAGCACTAAGAAGTGCCTGCAATCACTGTTTCTGCCCTTTTAAAGAGAGTAAGCACCTCTCATAGGTGTTTACTCCTATAAAAAGAACATGAGGTTTCTGGCTGCTGAATGAAAAGACATTTCAAATGTAGAAGCCTGAGTCAGTCTTCCAAACCCTAAACATATGTGACATTTCAGACAAAACACTGTACACCTGACATTTTCTGTTCACCAGCTTGCTGCAGCCACTCAAGGAGCAACTAGTCTTCCGACCAGACCTCAAAATACTGCTTCTCCACAAAGCACAGACAGCTGAAGTGCTCTAACCTGGCAGATTAGATTGGGCTGCTTCATTTCCCTGAATTAAAATGCATGCCTGACCATACTTGGTACGTCCAGAAAAATCTTAACCATACACAACAAAAGCAGCCAGTGACAAATATAAATTTATTAAAGAGCATCTTCAGCTCAGTTGAACACTGGCTTCAGCACTATTGAATGAGGAGAGCAAGGACAGTCAGGAAGCAAAATATCTTGTAAAGCAGTATTAAAAATGACATTATAATAAAGTGATAAAGGGTACCTGATAAACAACAGAAAAAGCTATTCAGACTGTAAAGTAGATTAAATTAGCTTCCCAAACCTGTGTAGTAACACGCTTACCATTAATCCATAGAGAAAATATCAATGACAGATTGAGAAGACCATAGAGCCAGGAATTACCTGTCTACATTTATACCAAGAAATTGATTCACCACATTGCTGGATTTCAACCAAATAACTGGCCAACCTAAGAAAATTCCTCACAATAAAGCACCTTTATATGATAATTCAGCTACAAGGTAGGATATATGTCTATTACATAAAGTGATTATTGACTACGAGACGTTTTCAATTTAGCAGAAAATTACTTTGTATTAGAGCTCTCCAGAGCTAGTGACAAAGGTTACATTTTGCTCTTTTAGCACACAATAAAAGAGAATGAGGCTTCCACTGGCCTGCTTTAGATCAAATCATCAAAAAATAGAAAGAAAGTTAAATAAGGATAAAATTCTTCACACAGATTTTCACATTCTGTCCAAAAGTTAATTCCCTCCACCATCCCCTTCTCCCCCAAAGAAATGCACTGGAAATAAAATTACTTGAATCTGAAATTCACTGACAGTATTTTTCTCACCAACTACACATGTACTTTAACCATGAAGAATTCATGTTTATGAAGATACAAAACCCACTGAAGTAATAAGAAATTACATACTAAATTTTGTTAACTTTAAATCAAAAATAAACTATTTTAAAACATTAAAAAATTATATTCCTAACCCATTTAAAGTAATTATAAATTATTTGAGGTTTTTACCAGCTGTACTACAAGAAACTAAAATATGGAGGATAGATAGGACAATAAGAGAGCCTGATAATTAAATCTAAAACTTATTAGCTTGAAATATTAACAAAGGCTTGAAAATTTAAATCCACTTACAAAAAAACAAATTCCACTTAAAGAACATTTATTAATATTCTAATAACTTCAGGGAAAATGTGGAAAAAAAATCAAACCAAAACTTCCAAGATTAAAATAATGAAGAAAAATTATTGGTCCAGCAGGAAACTAAAACCTTAGCTTCCAGTCTGATGTAGTTTAGTGTAGTGGTGCTTTTTCAAGTTATATTCTAATTTTGTAATCCAGTTCTTTGTAATTTTACAGTTTTATGTACCCCAGTTCTCCCTATGGTTCATTCCTATCTCCCCCATGTATTTTCCCGCCTTTGAATTGGTTTCCCCCATCAATCAAAGTTGTTTTTCCCTCAAACCCCCTTGTCAATCCCCTTAACCCCTGCCCCTAGGGCCTGCCTGTCATTCCAGAGACTATCCCTAACTTCTGGAAGGTTCTGGGAGAGGCTCTAGGTGACTGGACAGAGCTGTGAGGAATCCCCTCCTTCCCTTTATGATTTGTGTACCCCTCTGTCTGTCATATCTGAGAGCCACACCCCATTGTACCTAATTGGCCCCTTTCCAAATCCACCCCTTACCTCCTCCCCTGAATAAAAGCTATGGTGACCGCGTGTCCCGTGCTCTCCAAGGCAGACATTCTGAGGTTGAGGAGGTCCTGTGAGACCTTACAATAAATCTCTGCAGCTGTTCCCTCTGAGAGTCCCCTCTTCTTCCTTCACCACCACCGTGCTTCTCCCGGACGGGGGCCAAAAACCCACAAGGAAAGGCGAGGTCCTTCCGAAGACGGAGCCCTACCCCCAAGTGCCGCCAGTGTGCCGGGGCTGGCCAGGCCGGCAAAAGAAGGCGCACAGCGACAGTTTAGCATTCAGCAGTTTCATAGTAGATTTCAGGCTCAATGTGCTAAGAAAATATGTGCATATAGATAACTTTTTTTTAAAAAAAAAGAGTTATCTATATGTTTATTGTTATCTATATGTTTTTGTTTACTGGATATGATTTAGTTTAATAATGAGATACTAATAGAAGTGAAAGATTACACATCTGGAGTAAACATGGCATTTCCTTCAACTACAAATGGCTTCATGAAGAAAAGTCCTGAGAAAGAAACCGAAAAGAACAAGGCATTTGATAACTATGTAAGAAAAGGATATTTTCAATAGTTTTTCATCAGCAGTCCTAGCCAAAATACGTCGTCCACACTGTAAAACCTCAAACCCTGTAAACTCTTAAGTAATCAATTGAAATTATTTTCTCATTAAAACCTATTTGTGCTTAGCCATTTTCACAGGAAAGACAATAATAAAATTTTAAATAAAGAGAACCTATCACTAGTATCTACAATATACAGTACATTTGATAGCTTTTGTTAGTTCTGAGGAGCAGAGAGTAAGCTGCAATAGAAAAATCACACAAAAGTACATGCAATTTTCACTTTGGCGTGTTACACTATCCTTGTACTTCCTTGCAAAAAATTATTATAATGGGAAAAGACTGATTATTGATTTTGAGGAACTGGAGGTATAATATAATATATTAATTCTGCACATTACATAGCATAACCCCTTAGAAGACAGTAAATGTGGAATTTAGACAGGTTTGGTATTCTTTACAGAGGACAGCACAAAGATGAAAGCTTTTATTTTGCAAAAGTGAAAGTTCACAATAGAGGCTTGAATGCCTAATTCCTGAAATACCTTGCTTATAACACATATTTTCCCCTCATTTAGCAGGGTTTCTACTGTGGTTATTGAGGGCTTTAAAACAAAAAAATTCCTATTGACATTTAGACTTCTATTCTGAGTCCCCTCAGCATCCAGACTTGGCAACGTGTTTTACTTTAAACATGTAAAGACATTTATTCACCACCTTAAAGTACAGAAGGAATGTTAGGAAAATGCAGAATAATTTCAAGAAGGAGGTTTTTTTGTTGTCAACTCCGTTTGTTTTTCTTTGAAACTATGGGAGGTTGAGTATGCAATATTATTTTCTGCGGCTTACATTTCACTGTGTATGCTTTGTCACTGCAGAGAATTTACAAACATGATAGGCATTTCAAAAATGCTGTCATATAATAAGCAATGATATCTTCACTGCAGTGAAGAAAGAGAAACAAGGTACTCACTGAAATGCAAATTGACATTAAACCTAGAAGTGGCCTCCCAAAAGTAAGATTGAGATGAATTACCACGACAGTGATGAAACAGTCTTATACCTATGCACCCAGTGTGCATCCTTCCTAGGTAAGTTAACAAGTGTTTCACATCACTAACACTCTTTACTGGCTTCAAACTGACTTTCAGGGAAAAAAAGGAGGCATATGCTTCTTGTGTTATTCGGAACAAGTGTAACTGCTGAGCACACCTCTTAAACGGACCATAATTTGTATACTAATGAAGAAACAATTTTGGTCAATAGACAGTATTTTAATCTAAAAAAACACCATCTAGCTCCCTCATCTTTTCCTCGTGATTTATTCCTTCTATGAGAAACTTAAGAAAGAAGAGCTGCTACACAGGTTTCACAATAAATCTTTTCTGAGACTTACTGGTTATTCACAAAAAAAGATTGCCTGAGACTCAGATTTGGCTCCCGAAATACCAATTTAGGAGTATTTCTATGGGGAGCTAAAGGCAATGACAGTCAGACAAAGGCTCAGAAGAAAAGACAGCCACTCAACTCACAAAGCTCAGGATAGCTGCCTCCTGACTCAGGGCTGATCACACTGAATTCAATTACAAGTTGTAAATGCAGATAGCTACAATAATAGCAGGAATACAGTGACACCTGAGAAACAGGTGTGACCAAAACAGAAGACCAACAGGGAAGACCTGTTGGCTGGCTGGAGAAAGTCATTGTAGTAAAAAAAAAGCAGCAACAGAAAATTTCTGTAGCAAAAAAAATTACAATAGCCAGCTGCACACTACTTATTCTATTCCAAGCTTTTTATTCTATTCCAAGCAAATAGGATCCCCAGTATGTGATCTGAAAGCCATGAAATTCCCCATCCGAAACAGGTCGTACAATGGTGCATGGGTGAGTGAAAAAAAAAACAAACAAACAAAACCCAAACCCAAGATAAAAGTGAGAAAGCTTAAAGTTTAACTACATTTTTTAAAGTTCCAAATAGCAAAAAAATACTGTTACATGTTTTGTTAGATGGGATACTTACACAAATGCATACATTTTGACAAGACAGAGGAGCCTTAGGTCCAACATAAGGATATAACAGAATCTGTACTCATTAAATGCACATGCCATGTAGCACAAGAGCCCTCTCTTGCTCTCAGACTAGGTCTCCAGGCCTTACAGAAGGAGACAGCAGATAAAAGATAATAATGAAACCATCACAAAACCTTCTGATTACAGAATATAAATGACATCAAGCATGAGGCAGAAGTTCTACACATCTTTCTTCTAATGACAATGGTGGCTAAAGCAGATTTCATCTCCACCCCCACTTTGCACCAGCAAAACTAACTAGAGACATTGAGGTAATTCAATGTGCTTGAAAATGTTTCGGGGGGTTTTTTTGTTGTTTTTTTTCCTCCTGCCCACCTCAGAATTACCCATTTTACATCAGTTGAGTATAGTCCTCTCAACAATTCAATTGAAAAGGTTGTTAGAGAACAGAAATATCAGCCAAAGAAATTGAAGAATTTAACTTTTCCATGAAGAAAAATATGTATAGTGTTGCAGCAGCCCTCTTGTTAGAGAGTAGAAATGAGCTAAGACACAGACTTCTTGTTTATCACAGCATCCTGACCCCAACTACTCACTGGCTCTGGCTGCAGCAAGCTCCTCCTGTAGGTTTCCCTTGCAGCCTCTGACTGCTGATTATCTCCTGCTAAACTCTGTCTGCAGGGATCAGTTTGCAGACTCTGAGTGCAGGCTTGTACCCAGCTAGACTGTGACTGCAGGTTCCAGCAACAGGCTCCAACTGCAGACCCACACTGACCTCACAGCAGGGATTCTCTCTGCCCAGGAGCCTTCTTCTTCATGATCCTCTCATTCACTCTTCCTCAAGGTTCCTCCTCCATGATCTCCCTCACCAACTCACCCACTCCCTTTTATCGCTCTTATCTTTATTGGCTACAGCTGTGACCCATCAGGGGCGAGGCTGTATTGGATAATTAACACAGCTGGTACTTATCACATCGAGGTCACCTGTATTCCCTTCTTCTACAATATAGAATCAAGGATTCAAATGTCATGTACAGTTTTTGAAAATCAGTCACAGATATTCAGTAAGGAAAACATACTACATGAAAGTTTTATAATGAGAAAAAAAAAAAAGCTTTGGACAAATACCAGCTTTCCTTTTGCTAATAAATTTCCCATTCACTGCCTGAAGATACATACTCTTTCTGTAACTATTTACCATTATGACAACTAGTAGCTGAACCAAAAATTGACAGAATCTTTCACAATATTACTCTACATGACACTAGCAGCAGTGTGAAATTGAGTGTGATCACAGCACCAGTCAATTCGACTGGTTCAGGGAGTTTTCAGTTTAGGTCAGTTTTATGTTCTGATCCTCATGTTCTTCAATCCCAGGGTAAAGAAAACAAAGACAGGGAAAAAGATAGTAGAATGAAAGACTTTAAAAAGGAAAAAAAGGCAGAAAATTGTAGAAATTACTAAAAGCTCTTCCAGTTCTCCAAGAACACAAAGCCACACAGCATAAGGTAAAATCTGTTCATATAAACAGGAGCTCTCCCTGCCAGCTTAAACCTAAAGAAGCTACACATTGTTTAAGACATTCACTGCATGTCCTCTAGAGCATATCACAAGGTCTTCAAAAGACAAACTTCATACTTAACTTGTCCTACTCAAAAAAAAAAGGGCATTTTTTTAATAAAAATAATTTTAAAAAAAGAAATCCAAACTTTTCCCCCTCCTTGGTAACTAACCTCTTTACCCCAAGAACTTCTGACAAGGTGGTATTATAAAGAGCTCTCCATTTTCTTCTTACTACTCCTCCTTTTCTTCTTAAATTTAAATCCAATCCTCACTCCACTTCTACTAAAGAATAACTACTTGTCTTTCCCCTTGATTGTTTTAACAGCTGGTGCTAGTTTGCCAATCAAGTCTCATGTGATCTCTTATCATTCTCTTTCTGTAATTTCTTCCCCATTTTTTTGCATGGCAAATCAGAAAGCATAACTGAGAAAATACTCACTAAGTTATGAGTATTTACTAGCGAGTCTAAGTACGGGTGGTAACACCCAACTTTTATTCCAGCCTCAGCATAGCTAATCCTAGCTACTGCGGAATTAAACCCTAACTAGTCATCTTTAAGAAAAAAAATAAAGTAAAATCTTCATTCTTGAGCACTTTACAACAATCTACAATTCTTTTTCCCAGGGCCACATAAGCCACAGTAAATCTTTTGCAAACTGAAGTAAAATTAATTAGTCTTGCAGCTGCAAATGAACATATTTTACTTCCTACTGAAATGGAATAGGAATACACTTGCAAAAATCCAATTAAATTAGCAGTAGCTTTAAAGTGAATGGACAGTACCTTCTTACCATGGTACCTAATTCACAGGCTATCCTGTGCCTGTACCTAAATGAGCAGATTTGCTGAAATTAAAAAAAAAAAGAAAAAAAAAAAAAGAAAAAGTATGAATCTCTATTGACTACCACCTTTTCACTTCAAAGCTTGATTTCCCCTTAGACCATCAGCTAGTCCATTTTGATTCTCATCCACGTATTTTATCCCTTTCACTGTAGGAAATAGTTAGAAATGCTTAAAAATTATGGTGGTAAGACTTGTATGTTCCTTGAATATAGACTTTTATTCCAGTCTAAAATTAGGTTTAGTAGTCTCTGCTGTCCATGAACAAGCTATATCCCAATGATTTACAGGGGTAAGCATGTAACTGAAACAGTTTTTTAATGGTTGCTGAGGTGGGACTTATTGCAGACGTCCAACAAAATGAAAACAGTACTTTTTCCAAAAAAAAAAAAAATCATGAGACAGACTTTGCTTCCATAAAGATTATGCTTCATATCTCCTGTTATATCAAGCTGTAATCCTAAAAATAGAATCAGGCCTCATCATCAGAATAAACATGAATGTAGCATCTGCAGGAATAAGTTTTGAATAGGTTTTCTCACTCATAACATAAATCAGAGCAATTTCTGATAATTTTGCTAGCAGTTCAAATTCTTTCATCTGAAATCACACAGATATCTAAAGTGAAACAATGTCTTTCAGAGCTGAGTTGGTGGTGCTTCAGTCCAAACTTCAACCAGCTTCACTCTTGCTGTGACCTATGGGCAACATCCACTGTCAATTACCACATTCTCCATCCTTTCTTCCTCATCTAACTTGCTCTAAAAGTGGATAAATAGTTGTATTTATCAATCCTTACTGGCTGGCTGTCTTCCCCTGACTTTGCCCTGCTCCCTGCCCTTGGAAACAGATGATCTTCTTTTGAACATCATTACGGCTACACCTCAATGTTACCCTGTCCTAAGGAGAACAGGCTTACAACACAAAGGTAGAACAGGTGTGCGAGCAGTACCTCAGCCAGAATGATTTGCCACTGCATATTTCTTTAGAGATTAAATCAATTTTATTTTTAACAACTTTAAAGATGGGGTGACTCCTAAATACACAGAAGAACTGTCAATGCATAGGTGTACAACCTAAAGGAGTAGTGACTTGATCACTTCCCCTCATGTTCAAAATGCTCCTACTCCAGCTATTTCATAGAGGTCCAGATCACGTACAGTGAAATGACTGCCAATCTGCCCTCTGCAGATCTGCACTGTCAAACAGTCACGATATTCGAGAACACAGCTCACTGCTCTTGCTTTCTTTTACTCCTGGAGGAGGTAAAAGGTTCAGCTAGCAGAAGGCAGGTCTTGTCTTAGGTATTGGTATAGACTAGGACTGTAGTAGAGAGCCACCAACTGTGTGACTCTACAGACTTCTGTAAACTGTCTTTGGATTCATTCCATGAAGGTAATGAGATGCTGCTCTCATTAGATTGCTACAATAAAAATATGACAACCACATTTCTCTGGGAATCTTATAGGGCACTATTTAGGACTTTTGCAGAAACACTTCCTATTGAACAGGCAAAGTTGAAATATTCTTGTTCCCTGAAAGTATGTTTGCTTAGGCATAGAACTTCTTCTATTCAACAGGAGACCATAATGCTGTTGTAACATTTCATTCAATTTACATTACTGCCTCATTAACACTGGAACATTTAGCAGCTATTAGAAGAGACATTCTCAAGAGCTCTAGATTTCATCAGAGCTCCCAAGCAGAGTTTCTTTCATGCAATACCTCACAGTTAAAATGTGAATCAACAAAACTAAATGCTCTTTGATTCAATTTGTGTTTCTACAGGAAAAGCCTTTGCAAATATTCCATGCTGATCTTTCTATGTACTACAGTAAAAGACATTTCCTGTGCTTTAAAAGCATCTTTCTAAATTCAGTCTTGTCTTTTAATAGATGAAGTCCAAGTTATTTGGGGTAGAAGGTGCTAGATAAATTAAATCTCTAAAGCAGTTTGTAAAGCAGATAGTGTCTCTTGCTAAGATTAATTAAATAAGACTAGTTTCCACACAGGAAGTATATATAAGCATACTTAGATATGTAACAGTGCATGTGTGTGTTACACCAAGAACAGTTTCCCCGTTTGATAAAATGTTAGTCTTCAAAGCACCTAGTTCTTGGCCATCCATCACTAAATTCCTGAAGTCATAGTCCAGAATAAACAGGTCTACATATAAGACTTGGTTTCTTTACAGACCTGAATGAAAGAATACAATTTCAGAAGCGAGAACATATTTATGACTTAACAGAGTTGCAAGTTAAGTTTTGTATGAAATTATCTTTATTGCACAAATAAAAGTGTAATTTAATGCTTTAGTCATTCTGATAACTTGCAAACTGTGACTCAGCTAACCCTATAGAATGTATTAGTTTGTAAGCTTAACTGCTATCTTTAATGAAGTAAAATGCTGTTGTAACAGGAAAAAAAAAAATCTAAGCATATATGAAGCCAATATATTTCAAAAATCCCCAAAGTATTGGCTTCCAGAACTCTTATTCCAGTGTCCATCACAGGTAATAATTATTACTATTAGCTACACTAGAAATATTCTCAGATACTGAATTTCACAGACCCTTCACCTCAATGTATTAAGAAACATTTTGCTTGTTTCTTAAATATGTGTTTTACCTGGTATGAGTTGCAGCTGTAGCTTCCAAGGTAGCTACAACCATAGGGTGTTTTACTGTTATGATAGAGGCATGTGCCCAGAAGCTGACATTCCCTCATTTAACAAGCAATAGAAGGTAATTAGACAGCCTTTCTCCCAGTATTAAAATTGCATTTTCCAAGATTAAAATTTTCAGGTTTATCCATATGGAATTGTCAGTTTAGTAAATACAAACATTTCAGAAAACTGCATAAAACTCTGGTATATGTTTTTTAGGTAGTGCCAGAAGAGCAGAAAGGATCTTTCATTCTAGAAAGGGCAGTAAGTTTCACATTAGTATAACAAATGGTAGGTGAAAGAAAGATTTCACATGCTACAAATTGGAAGCAACAACACAAAAGAATATGCTTAATAATGCCAGGGAACCTTCTTACATAGATTTACAGAAAGAGAACTGGGAAAGATCAGAGGGAACGTATCTACATGTTATACAGAAGAAACATGTCTGCATTCCACTAGAAGTACTTTGAAAGCAGAGGTAATTTTTTGTAAAATGTATGCTGGTATCATTTTAATGCAATATGTGGAAAATTTACAAATAACCTTCCCCCCAGCCAACACTGTACTATCCAGTACGTCATGGAGAATACCTTTTAATATTCCTTTTGTCTCAGAGTTGTGGGGTTTTTTGCCCTCAAAAAAACCCAACCCCCTTCCCCAAAAAAACCCCAAAACCATTAAAAACCCCTCTATTTTCTCACGCTCTGTGTTTTATTAAAGACACATAACAGTGTCTTAAAGACATCATTGTTTTGTAAATCTCTGATAACACATTCAGCTATATATTTACCAGTTGTGTGGAAAGTCATACTTTTGTTCTGGAGGAAATCCAATCTTAACATTAAACACCATCTTCATTTAAACTAACATTTTTACGGGAACAGAGGAAAAATCCAGAAGTTCCATTGTTATGATTTTTTAAGAACATTGGTTTGGACAGCACAGACTGGAATTCAGGTTCAGAAGTCAGCAGCAATGCTCATAAGAAATATTTGAATACGTTGGTGAGCAAGAATAAGGGAAGTGTTTGAGAAATGTATCTATAATAGTGAAAAGAGCAAGGTTGGGATACAACACAAAAAGATTTCTAAGTGACAGCTGTAGCACCCAAGACAAGAAGAAAATAAATTAGTTTCAAAATTGTGAATGCAACTTCTGTGAAGCTGTTTTCACCAGCCTGGGAGACATGCATTCCAAGCCCATTCAGTATTTAGGCCAGCATTTCAGGAGCTCCCTTAGGCACTTTTATACCTCAGAGGAGCACAAAACTATACTGGTGACAAAAACTCATGATTGACTGAATAAAGCATAGGTATGTAACAGTCCAGACATACTTTACAATTTTAATTATGTGCTACTCTCTACAGTAGTTCTCAATATAGAATATCCTATTTAATTTCTAAAGTTAATCTCTTATTAAATTCAATTTCTGGCACTTTCCTTAAGTATAAGTCTTTGATTAAGATAATGGAAAGCATTTTGTCTCTGGAAAAACAATACTGCAAATGTAAGATTACATTGCTTCTTGTTATGCCAACTTTATTACATTAAGAAAACTTTTACAATAAAATGCAACAGTTTATGCAGTCACTGCATGAGTTTCTCACAGAACACTTCCAAGTTGCGCAAGAAACATGAGAAATGTGAAGAACCAAGAGTTCTGAAAATACAGTTTAGCTGCACTGTTGATTTACTTACCACTTCATTACTGAAGTAAAGTGTTTAACCTGGAATGTTGTTATTAATTTAAAAAAAAAAAAAAAAACCACACAAAAAAAGCACCACCTTAGCTGTTTAGTAATGAAGGCATGACAGGAGAAGTTACACTATCCCATATCCAGTCCTCACAATATTAAACAGTAATTATTTCTGATTAGAGTAAGTGAAACAAAGAGACATAAAATGCAAATATTAAGTGGTTAGTAGCATAAAATTCAAGTTCAATTGTCAGTTCAGTCAAATTATGTCAGTTGAAGATGGAAGATGATTTAACCGGACAATATGTAAAATATTGCCACTCCTTTGATTTGTTTCACACAGATGTCTACACTATTTAGATGTGTTTACCTATTAAAGGAAAAGTGATGAAAATCCAGCCTTCTTTTAACCAATTTTCTCAAATTGGGCAAAGGCTGTCCCAGTGCTGCTGGCCAAGCTAACGCCTTAAGATCTTGCAGAAGTGTTACCATCACAGTAATATAATTATTTAACATTCTAACACTCTATTCAGCTCCCTGGAAGAGTGGAGCTTCCTATTTTAAGAAAAGCTGCCCATTCAAATGTCATTAACTATCCAATTAGTACAGTCTGTTCCTTGCTAGCTGCAGAGTACTGGGATAATCTTTTAATTGTTAACCACTATTGAATAATTTTAGCAATTACGCTTTTATACATTCTGTGATAATTAAGACAGAATACCCCTGGAATCTGATAATTTTCCACTACTCAGTGACAAACAGGACGATCGATGGTAGTAAAAACACGCGTGTGACCAGGGGTAACGCTACCACCGCAGGGCACCGTGTGCACCTGCAGCGTCCGCAGAAGGCGCGCACCGCCCGGCGCCCCCCGCTCACCGCATCCACCTGAAGGACCCATCCCGGCCGCTGTGCAGCGGGCTCAGGGCTACCGGGCCGCTTCGCACCGCGCCTACGGACTCCGCCGGCCACACCGCTTCAACCGCGATAAACCATCACCGCGCCGCTCCCCACGGCTCCACCTGCCGGGCGCCCGCGCCCCGCAGCACCGCGCCCGCCCGCCCGCTCGCTGCCTTCCCCGGGGCGCCGCCACCGCGGGGCGGGCAAAGCCGCCCAACGCGCATCTGCCGCGCAGTCGGGTGGAAGCACCGCATCCGTCCCTCCTGAGCATCGGCAACTTTCTTTGCTTCCTAAGAGGCGGCGTGCCTCCGGGGGCTGCTGCTGCCAGGCGCTCCCAAGCAGCCGCATGGCACAGGCTCCCCGCAAGGCAAACCCCCGGAGGTGCTGGAAACAAAGCGGGATTACCTAAAAGGGCACAGGTCTCCTGGCGGCCGCCGGGAGCCCCACGCCGGCGGCAGAGGCGCCCTCTGCCCTCCCTCCGCAGGACAGTGCCTGTTGCACGGGCCCCGCGGGCTCCCTGCAGGGCAAAAACCAACTTCGCTCCGCCGGGCGCCCGCGCCGCCTCCGCGCCGCGAACTCGCGTGGGGAGAGCGGCCCCGGGTTGCGGCCCCGAGCGGCGGCAGAGGCGAGCGGTTCGGACAAACCTTCTCTCCTGACAGGGCTGAGCTGTGCTCTGCAGAGCGGGACCCCCCTTTCCCGCGCCCCGCGGCTTCCCTCTGCGCAAAACCAATTAACCCCGAGCGCTCGCCCTCCCGCAAAAGGCGAGACAGGGGTGCGGGAGCCGACAGGAGGCAAAGTTTGATAAATGAGCAGCTCCTGCAGTGACAGGTGACTACGGAGCGGAGGCACCCTCCAGCCTGCACCGGGCTGGGCAGAAGTGCGGCAGAGAAGCACTCACCTGTCCGTTGCCCTCCGGCAGGCGCGGAGGGGAAGGCGGGCAGGCGAGAGACACAGCCCCGCGCTCCTCTGCCGTCCGTCGGCCCCAGTGGCGGGCAGGATGCCGGGCGGGGGGCCCGCAGAGCAGCGGGGCCGCCCCGGGCAGGCGCCCGTCAGCGGAGCAGGTGAAGCGGGGCGGTCGCCTCCGCCGGAAAGCAACACGTTTGGCTCTGAACTTTGCAGCTCCAGTCACAAACAAACAAATAGAGCCCAAGAAGGACCTCTCCCATCCGATCCCAGCCTTCTCGGCAGCCGCTGCCTCTCTTATTGGTGCGGAGGTTATTTATTTATTTGATTTCTCCCCCCTCC
>VWYP01032090.1:89537-102541 GCA_013400435.1 Pycnonotus jocosus
GAAAAAAAAAAAAGAAACCCAAGCAATGTGACCCGTGTTGTGAAAGAGAAGTTAATAGAATGGTGAGGTGGGTTTCTATACATAACAGTTCAAAAGCTTTGAGTGCAGAGCATTACTGCTAGAATTCAAAGCAGAAGGTTTTTGGAAGATAAAGTCTTGTCAAACAAATGTGAATTTTACTTTGAGAATGTTAAAGTTTGTCTGATAAAAGTAAGTGCTTTTGTACATCTGCCTCAGTAGTTGTATGCTTAGAAATTAGATACGTAAGCAAAACTTTCAAAATTGGGATCATACCCTTGAAAATATCTATTATCATAATAATTAAAAGGTCATAAAATAGATAAGTCATTATCACACATACACACAACACCACATTGCATTTAAAAGGGTTTTTCTGTTTGTTTGTTATATGTAGAAATAAGACGTAGTTAGGAAAACAGAGATTAAATTGTTCACATGTATAGTATAGATAAAAATCATAAAATAATATTGTATTACCTCTTTATGCCCAAATAGTAAAATGAAGCCGAAAAGTATAAAACTTATAGAAAAAGAGCCCTAAGTGCTTGGAAACTGGAGAAAATGTCTAATTTTTCTTTCTAGTGGAGAAACACTTCATAGCCTTTCTGAAGATTGCCACTAAAACTCCTTACAATGTAAATACAGTAGGTATTTTTCATTTTAAGATCAACTATAGAGCAAAGTCTGAGAAACAGTGATAAATTCTGCACCCCTTCAGGTTCTCAAAGAAACCCTGGATCTGTCTTTTAATTAGGTGCAGACTATGCTTTAACCAAATAAAACATTTCGATTTAAGTCTGAGGCAAATACAAGGGCCAATGATACATCTGATTCTTTCTATCCTTGAATCTCTGTTCCTGTAGTTTTTAAATATACAATTTTAATTGCTTTAAAATAAATCTGCGTGAGTCAGGTTTGTGGAACAACATGAGAACACGTTAGTTAGCACCAAATGTACATATAAGACACTTTTCTTGTACTGATATGTCTAACACTAATTCTTTCTCCTCATGCTCCCCTTTCACCTTCTAATATTCCCTTAACTATTTTTTAAAAGATTTTAGAGGATTCTAAACCTTACACATGTATAAAACTGATCATAGTTATGTCCATATATTCTAATATTAAATTAAAATAGGTACTAAATATTCTAACATTGCATTAGAATGGATACTAAATTATTTTATAGATATGGTAAAGTTTAAAATTGAGAGACAGTTATTACATTTTTAAATTTTAGAACAAGGACTTGTATTAGACGATTATAATTTCACTTTGAATAATATGAAAGTAAAATATACAGTATTAGATCAGATAATTGTCATAAGATTTTTTTTTTCTCTCATTTTCCATCAGCAAGAAATATCATACTGGGTGGTTGCAATGTAAGTTCTCCATAAAGGATGTTTGTTATTCTGCTGATACCTCACCCTCAGTAATGAAAAGTCAAGGATGCCCAAAAGCCACATGGAAAATCATGGTTTACTTTGCCTTTTTTTGTATTTCTTTCTTACTCCTATTAAGGCATCTTTGTCCTGCATTTTCTAAATTTCTGTGCTTTGTCTCTTTCCAATGAACAGTGGCTTAATCAATGACAAAACACTTCCTCTTCTCTCCTGAGCAGTGCCAGGTCTTACTGTCAAAAACATTTGAAAACAAATAATCATGATAATCAAAATTATATTTTTATATAATTTTTTGCATAATATAATGTCAAAATATGTATTTTAGCTCTCCTTAGTAGAAGATATTCCTGCTGCACTTTCAGTGCATAAATTAGGCAGAAATTACTAATTGGTTTTTAATATTTTCCTATATCATACCCTTTTAAAAAAGCAATCCTTTTTGACTGCTGTTATTCATGATTTTGGGGTCACAGCTAGCCTAGGATAAGTAGATTTGCTACCCTGCAGCCTTTTTTTTTTCATTTTCTCTAAACTACTGCATTAGAGCTCACAGTTCAGCCAGATGACTCCAAGACTCCAGCAGAATTCATGAATAACTGGACCTAGACCTAATGAAGTACAGCTCTCAATTTATCTGTTTGTTCCAGTATTTTCTTCTTGCTAGTGTTCAGAAGATTTGTACATTACTTATTCCATCTTCTGAAGAAAAGTGACAAAATAAAGTCTTTACTTGTTTTTTTTTTGCCATGTTGCATTTTAAAATCCAGCCGTACCACCAATCTTTTCTTAACTTTCCTTTGTATTTTATTTACAGTTTCAAGAATTGTTTATGTCTTTAGTTATATGTTTTTTCATGGTCTGCTGTGGAGTCCTCCTAATTTACATCTTACATTTTAACTTGCCAGAAATTATGCTCCTTTCTATGGAAGAAGGATTGAATTATACAAAAGAAAGATTGTACCTGTCAATGACAGAAGAAAATAGTATATTTATGGCGTATAACATATGGATCAGTATATTTATTCATTGATTTATAGTACTTAAGTATTCTTAACAAGAATTCAATAACTTTCTAGACTTCCCTTAGACTGAGGGAGGGAGGGGTATCTGGCTGGAGAACATCCTTTGTAATATGACTTTTCCAGGAGACACCAGATGAGCCTTTATTTCAAATTCCACTCACTTCATTTATTCAGCTCCACTTTGGGGTTTTCTACAGAAAGAAGAGTAAAATTGTGGTAAATTCATCTCTAGTTGCATTCAAAAAGTAATATTTTCTATATAGAACCGTTATGCACAAATTCATGAGGTACCTTAAGAGATTGTGTACAAATCTAATCTTTCCACATTTGTCCATAGATCGTATAGACTGACATTTTAAAGCCTTTTTGAAAGGCTTTAAAAAAAAACAAAAAAGAAAAAATATCTGGACGTAGCGTAAAAACCTTGTGTGATATTTGCTATTTCAATGGCAAATGGAATTTCAGGGAAGTTTGTTTGTGGGGAATGACACCTGTAAGTCGGTAATATCATGTCTTTTCCTTATTTGTGGGGTAGACATAATTTCTGTTTCATCTTCCCTTCATCATTCTCTTTATAGTCTTGTGCATAAGTTTTTTCATTGAGCTGTTCTCCATCTGTAGGACAGTGCTTGATGTACAGAAAAGAACATTTTTAGTAAAGTTTAGAGGAAAGCAGAAATTCTGCTAGTAATTATGTTATTTTTAGAAAATATCAATACAATATTGTCCATAAGTAATGGTTATGCCTTGTAGATCTCAAAAAACTGTTAGGACCTGATATATTCTTTAGAATGAAGGAAAATAAATATAAAATAGAATATATGAAATTGAATTAGTAAATTGCTTCAAATATATAATTTTAGCCCAAGGTAATAATTTTCTATCTTCACAGAAAAATGCAAGAAAATGACAGTATTTATCTATATTATTTGTGTATAATTACTTGTACTGCCTTTTGCAATTCAAAACTGGTTTATACAAATTACATGTTCTAGCTACATACTAGCATTTTTCTGCTGCAATGATTGTACTCGTATAGTAGGAGAGGAGTGTGAGGCATATTTAAGGTCTTCTAAAATGCATGTTTGTATTTTTATATATGTAGAAATGTTTATGTATATGTATATTTATAGCTCTTGCAATTTTTAGATTCTTTGTTCTTGCAAAGAACTTCAAATGAAAACAGAAAATTAATTAAGATGTACCTAAGCTTTTGGCTGGATCCAATGCCATTGTATTGCTGCTGGAAACAGCCATATCGGATAAAAGTGTGTTAACATGGAAATAAATGCTTCAGGTCTCTAAATCCAAATTACAATTTCCAGTGTCACTGCAAAAGCCACCAGGCAAACATGTAATATTTAAATTGCAGAAGTGTCATGTGCATGGCATCCACAACGTTGTTAGACCTTTCCCCTGTAAATGTTCACACAAGTGTTGAGATCAGCCTAGTCAAAGGTTTTGGTATCCTGGTACTTCTGTTGATTTGCATTGTTCTACAGATCAGGCTCTGTGTTAATTGCTGTATATAGTGCAATGAGAATTATTATAAAGGAATCGTGGTAGTAATGGAAATAAAAGAGCTGGTTCAGATTTAGCACTAATTACAATGGCTGTAGTTGTTCTACACCTGGTACTATTATCAGATCAGGAATTTATATCTAAACTCTGAGAGCTCTCATTTCATGTGTCTGTCCCAGTTGCTCTACACTGTTCCATATGACTGCTTTGCATCCATGGAGCGTGAAGCATCTGGGATACATCTTTAATACAATCACTGCTTTGGCAGAGTGGCAACAGATAGCTTAGAATTTCCTCGCTCGGGTACTGGTGATGCCATAGCTGTGTAAGAAATCCCTTACTGCTTGGTACAAAGTTGATTATTTTACTTCAGTAAGTTAATTGCTTTTATCCCCTTCTGTCCTTACCACCTTTCCACTGCGTCGAAGTATGAAAAAATCTGTCATGGACAAGAGGAACAAAAAATTAAAATTGAAAAGCTTAGAGGTGCTCTGAGACAATGGGAGCATTGGAGTGCTCAGCACTGCATTGCTTATTGTTCAGGTAATTCGTAAATGTATTAAAAAACAAATACTGAAAATAATGTACTATGGCCAATGATTATGCAGAGTATAATGAAACAATCTCACTTAGCAATTATTTTTTTAGATTGTTATCTGATTAAAATTAGATAATAATTTTCAAGCTACTACATTCGGTAGTAGTTGGTCATTGTCTTCCTGCACACTGATCCTTCAACTAACTGCTTTTCCTCCAATTTCATATGCTTTTTTCTCTTTACTCTTTCTTACTTGTTTTCTCTAAGAAGGTAATAAAAAAGTGTGAATCCTTTCAAAACCTGTCACATGTTGATTGATCCTGTCTATTTACCAATTCAAAATACATTTTTAACACCTCCAAGATACTGAAAAAAAGAGGTTTATATTAAATCTATATATTGATACCCAGCTCTGTTTTTTTTTGTAAAGAGACAAAGCTGTCACTAGCTGCCTAAGTGTGCTAAAGAAATGAGAATTTGAGGGAAGAGCCACTTCAAGTTTGACCCAGGCCAATGAAGTTATGTGGGTTGAAAAGAGATACAGTTTAACAAATTGGCAGAGACCATTACTGTTTCTCATATCAATGTTATTTGTGTTCTGACTTTCAGAACGTTGCGTGTTGCCTCCAAGACCCAGTGTCTGCCTCCCAGGAATTTTCCTGTGTCTGTCCAAGGCTGAGATAGATTACAGAAATAAGATAATTTATCTTTATGTCAAAACAAGTGTATATATTTAGCATATTACATTTTCCATTTTAAAAGTGGCTAAAGGGCAAAATCATATAAAAAAATCAAAATCAATAGATAAAGTGGTATTGATTAAAACCTTTTAAATATACTTTTAAATAAAATTGTAGATCCAATTTTATAGTACTTACAAAAATATCAAAGGATCAAGTCATTAGGAACATTCAGAACCTTAAGAACATTTAAGAATTTAGAAATCATGCTTAGGATTTCTTGGAAAGACTTCTTTATCTTCCCACTGGAATTTATGCTTTGCAGAGCATTTCTTTTTTCTTTCACAGAACAGGGAATATGACATAATTATCACACATTAAGGAGAAAAAAATGTTGATTTAAACCCAGTACTTACAGGTGTTAAGACACTTTTGTCTCCCTTCTCTGCTTTTTACTCTTCCTGTAGGTGGAGCTACAGATCTGCATGTGAAGTCATTAGTCATTAGTCATGAGACATGTTTTATTAACAGCTAATAATACCTTATTTTTTCAATTCTCTTTTTTGGTGAGTCATTCTTTATTTTTTAATGACTAAAAAAGAGATTATTTTTAACTATTTGATTAAAACAGGAAAACAAATGAAAAATATTTTTTGAATTAAATTTCGGAGCACATACAGAATATTGAAGAGTTTATTCAGTTAATTTTGAATAAAAGATATAGAAAAAATATGCAACCATTCTTAGATTCAAAAGGTTATCAAGGTGCAGCACATACTATATTTGTTTGTGTTTTAGAAGCAAATAAATTTTCGGTCAAATAATTGTGGACTGACTTCCTGTTCAATTTAGATGTTTGCAACACAATGTGAAGGAACATGTTTCTTTCACTATTTGTCTGCTTTCTGATGTTATCACTCTGCAGATTATAAGAAAGACTTTATTAGACTCTACTTTTCTGTTTTAATAGGATTTTTTAATGTGATGGGACTGGTTTGCTGGTTTGTTTTATTTTTTTCCCTAAGTGTCAAGTCTCTGGTTGAAAACTCCTTGCACTGACAATTTAATTTCCTTGCTTCCTTACTGGAAAACATCAAAGAATCACAAAGACGTTTGTCTCTGAATATCTAGAGGCAGCGGTAGAACATTCTCAAACACTTCCTATTGAACCTGTGTTTTCTTTACTCACTTATACCTTCTTACCCTATGAAAAGAGAGCCTCACAGAGATTTAGACAGTCATTAATTTAAATTAAATTTCAAAAATCCTCAGAGAATCTGGATGAGAGTCCTCCAGAATTAAGTGTGTATTGCATGTTCTAATGCAAGGAAGCTGTCTTCAATAAAGTTAAAGGGGAAAAACCCCCTAACTTTTGGGATGGAATGACTTTCTTCCTGATATGAAACTAGCAGCTAAGAATTCTGTTTCTTGATTTTCTATTGATTTCCTGCATGGTTTTGTATGAATAATGCTTAAGTTGTGCAGAGTGCAGCCCTGCTCCTTATATGCTCCTCACATGCTCCTCACCTGCTTGTATTGACTGTTTGTGAAGTGCAAACTCCAGTCTCTCTGACATCTGAAAGCTGTAGAAGATATAAATTCTGCCACTTATTTATTCTGCTTTTATTTAATGTGGTGTAAAAGAGTACTGCAAAACAGTATTCAAAGACAATATGATGACTCTTAAGAAGCGTGCAGCAAGTATTGGATCTGAAATTCTGAATAAATAGGCATAGATGAGACAAACAATACTAAATGTAGCAACAGTAATGTTCAGAATCTCAATGTACCTATGTCTTTGTGTTCAGGAATTTTCAGGCATCTGAAATTTCCATATAAAGGAACGGTGCTTTCTTAAGTGGCCTAATTCCCCTGAAAATAATGGGTCAAATTATAATTGAAAGTACTGCCACACAAACTTTGATTCCTTGACAGAAAAATTTAGGTTTTCAGTCATTCACTAGGTTGATGTAACAATTCATACAATAAAAGGGAACTTATTTAAAACAAACAAGCAAACAAACAAACAGAAAAAGAAAAAGGAAAGCTATTAAACATCAATATTATTGTATCACTCAGAAAAGAGTTAGCGACTAAACATGGATAAAAATGATTTGTCAGGAGGAATCAGTGGTCTAATCTTAGAAAATGGTGACTTCATTCATTTAGACTATAGAAGTTTTTTCACATGCCTCAGAAGAGTGTGTCTGGATTTTAGCTAAGTTAATCCAGAGGAAATGGAATCTTTAACCTTTCAAAAGAATGGTCCTTCTTGCTTTGTAGTCACTAATACCAGGAGGTAGTTATGGTCTGGCTGACGGACATGTGTTGCAGCCAAGCTCATTAGCTCTGTTGTCTTTAACAGAAAGGTTTATTACTTAGGGGTTGATCTGTGGAAAGAGAAAAGCTGCAAGAAAAGTACTAAATGCTGTGTTGTGTTTTGTATGACTTTAAGCTTCTTTCAGATATCATTGGGTATTTGGCTCATGATCACTAGGAGCCCTCGGGCCATCCCAGCTGTTTCGAAAGAAACCCCATTTCTCAGTCTGTGAGTCACATCAATGTCA
Source organism: Pycnonotus jocosus (assembly GCA_013400435.1). NCBI lineage: Eukaryota > Metazoa > Chordata > Aves > Passeriformes > Pycnonotidae > Pycnonotus > Pycnonotus jocosus. The sequence continues at coordinate 97,293 of VWYP01032090.1, forward strand.
CAGGAAATATATTGTAGCAGAAGAGAGGAGGACAGTCCAAACTTCTGTGCAGCTCTTTTCATTTGGAAGGGCTACTAGTCTTTATACAAGGCTAACTGAAAGCCCACCAGTATCTTCTCTTGCTCTGATCAGCCCAGTGAATGCAGGAAAGTTCATTCATTTCCATTTGAGGAACACGGAAGCCTGTGGCACTGTGGCGCAAAATATAATTATGAAACTTTAGAAAGGCATTATAAGCTAAAAAGAATTAGCCACAAATACTGAATCTGCTATGCTGTAAACTGCCTTATGCTCAGGTGTGCATAGTATACCTGTATCATGTTGCAATGGACAGTGCAGTGTGCCTTGGCTATCTTGGAAGAAGGCACCAAAAGATAATCATAACTATCTGTGAGTTGGGCCATATTGTCTAATCATTGTTATAGCCAAGTTTTTGGGATCAGGACATGAGTTTAAATAATAACATTTGTGGTTATTTAGTGATCATGCTGTTAGGAGGATGTAGTCACTCAGTTTTCCAGGTATAGTAGAAGAATTGCCTATGCAACTGAATTTCCCATATGGGGAGACTGAACTGGGTCTCATGAACACATTGCAGGAGAGAGAGAGAAAGTGCTCAGTGCATGTCTGGGGGCTGGCACTGAAGCTACATGATCTCTATTCTAGTATTTAATGGATTTATGCAATGTGGCAGCATTTTCACAATGTGTCTCTATCTGAATGATGTCAAACTAGAAGAACATACCATAGGCTTGAGAAAGTTTCCTTAGTGCAAAAATGCCAGTGCATGTGCTTGTGTCACTGTGTTGGTTGGTTTGGTGTGTCCATTGTGTTACCTTCACAGAAAAAGTAGAGGATAGTGTGCCCAAGGAAAGTCATCAATAGTAAATTGAATGTTATTGACTGAGTGAGCTACCAATTCACAGTCATCAGCAAAAAGAAGCTCCCTAATGAAGAAATCAGCCACACGTGTCTGCAGGCTGAACAACTTGCATCAGTAAGAAACCGAATAACTATAGCTCTGCCAGTGGCACAGAGTGCTTCCATCTGCACAATAGAGTAAATGTATAAAGGAGTAAGGAAACTCCTGATAATATTAAAGATATCCTTCACTTTTCTACCTACCTAACCATCATCTTATTACTGAGACTTAGGTATGCCAGAAATAAAATTTGTAAGGCATTCATGGGTCTGCAAAAGCTTCAAGAGTCCCCTATAATTCATTGTCAAAATGTTTAGTTAGGTCAATGGTCAGCAAGCAAAGACAGTAATTTGAACTGATACTATTTGAAAAGGATTGTGTGTGTAGTGCTACTTTCTTAATAACTTTACATGCAAGTTTGGGAAAGACAGATTGCACAAAACAGAACTTGAGTCCATCACTTTAAGTATTTTCCTAGCATTGGGGAAAAAAAATGACACAATAATTATTACAATTTGCATCATGATTATTTGTAATAGATATTGCTGGTGCCTTTGAATTGCGTGAAATTGCCTCCTACTTTCAGATTATGTGAGAAGACCATGTGGTGTTTGTGTTGCTTTTTCAAATGCAATTTGCCATCATGTCTTTTCCAAACCTGTATTGTACAAAGTCACTGAGTGTACTGGTTCAATGTCAAGACTTTGTAAAAGAAAGAAGGTTTTTGATTGAAAAATTTGACAAGCCGTCTTGGCATTTTGAGCACAGGAGACTACAAATTTCAGTCTATGACAAATTTCTGTCATTTTCAGAACTGTGACTGAGGATATTTTTACTCTACACTCCTACTGCCAAAGTATGGTATTAAGTTTGCTAAGGGTACATCCTGTAGCAGGTGAAAAGATATGTGTGCTGTCACTCTCTTACCTATGCAAGAAATATATACTACAGGTAGAGAAACTGCATTGAGTTGGTTGGTATTGACAAATACAGATCGAGTTTTGAGCTTCTTTTCTCTAGTTAGTGGTATTGATTTCTTTAGATTCAATGTTACTCCAGAGTGCTTTCAGGAATTATGTTGTTTTTATGTTAATTTAAAATGTGTTTATACCATTTTGTCACTACTGTGTTAATGAACACCTTCTTCCATCATGACCAATACGGTCTTGGGAATCTGTCCTATATGTAATTTATGCTACTACCAAATCTTGTTACCTGCAACTGCTGGTTTGTTTGTATTTTCAGCTGACAATCCAAAATCCACAACAACGCTTGAAGACAGAGGTATAGTTTCTGAAAATTGACAAGAGCTCAGGATAAGTCAGAGGAATTGAAGAGGAAAATAACAGCAAAGTAGTGTATTGGTTTTTAGAGTTTTAGACTGAGGAAATAGTCTCGGGTTTTTACCACAATTATCTAAAGAAAAACAGAAAGAAAGTTAATCTTTTGAAGTCCCCAAAAATAAAGCAAAATGTAATTTTAATTCAGAATGAAACATTTAAAAAATAATCAGTGTATATCTGGTACAACTTAAAAAAATATGTATCATCCATATATGTTCAATGATATATTAAACAGTTCAAAACTAAGTGATTAATAATTTTTTTCTGACAGTTTATTTAAAACAAGTGGAGAGCTATTGTAAAGCTTTTCTAACATCAGTTTGGCGAGTAAAAATTAATTTAGGTTTTATATCAGAGTTGTCTGGTCTCTATAATTTTCCCCAAAAAGTTGTGAAGCAATGTGTCCATCTCTGTGCACCTTCAGAAGATTGAAGCAGCCTTCCAATCCTGTTACTCTGTTGCTGGTCAGTTACTGATGAGGTCCCTTCCAGGTGCAGTAGAGTAACACACTATGATAATAATATACAGATAAAATACAGTAAAGAAGCTTGCACTGTGCAGGTAATGGATAATATGTGTATGTAAACCATGTTTAAAATTATATCCTGTCACCTTTTTGTATAACTCTTTTTCTTTTGAAACAACAAATTAAAACACTTAGGTTCTTGGTGCTATCTCCAGACGCTGAGTTATCAGTCCTCATCTCACTCCTTATATTTTTTATCATTTCCATTCCCCGTCCTCATTCTCTTAGATTCTTTCTGAAAACAAAACATCCTCACTGGGTATCAATCGCCGTTCCTTCTTTCTTCTTTCCTTTTCCCTTCCTCCTTTTCCCACTCTTCTCCTTCTCTTTCTTCTTTTTCTTCTCCTCTTCTTTCTCCTTTTTACAGAAATAAAATATTATGTGGACAAAATCTCAGAGGCACTGAGTGGTAAGGGGTTTTTTTAACAAAATGGAAGGAAAAACACCAGGCAAAGAAATAGCAACACATCCTTTGATGAATTTCAGAATAAACACCTGTTATGACAAGCTGTTCTTATTAGTAGGAGAGATAAGGCCATGCCTTTCTCCTGCATAGCTAACAAGTGAGATTTCACTTCTGCGACACACCTGAAATGGGTAATATAATTTACAAATGGTATATGTACCATCTTATGAGATTACATTAATTTTAAAGTTTTTTTGTATTATTATGTATTTAAATAACTGATTACGTATGTTAGCAGTTCTCAAATGGTGTTCTGTAGTCCATAGGAAGCCTCTTGATCACTTAGGACTCTTGTCCTCCTCTCCTCCTCCAATCTTAACCTGGAGATGGAGGAAATATATTAGATACTTTTCAGTAATACTTTACCAGACAGCTAATTCTTATATTTATTCTATTGTCCAGCTCTTGGTTGAACTGAATTGGTATATGCCGTCAGTAATTGAGAGAAAGGGAGGGAGGGACAATTCACTACAAAAAGCGGTTTTGAGGAAGTGAGTAAACTTTCCAAGCAGGGTCACTGTTGCCATAACAGCCACAACAGCTGCACTTCAGTTCTTCCTTTGGACTCTTGGACTTTTATTAAAGTTGCAGTTCATGGCTCTGCTGGGTGATACCAACATGGGCAGAGCCAACGTGGGCATGTGCCTCTTTCTGGATTTCATGCTACTGCCATTCAGAAAGAATTTTTTTGAGCTCTGCAGGGGTACCTTTTCTCTTTCTTATTCAGCGGGACCAGTTTTGTCCACCCTCTTTGCTTCTTTCCTCTCCCTTCCCACTAGGAATGTAGAGGCAGTGACAGTACCACAATGAAGTGCTTGGCTGCACCAGCAGCAATTAGCTGCTCAAATAGTTGCTTCTCTTCCCTAGAGCAAAGCTAGTAAAGCAGATGAAAGCATCCTGTGGTCCTGTGATCCATGGACTAAATGTAGAACCTGCAGAACTCATTAGCATCTTCTCTATTGCTTATAGTATGCTAGGTGTAAAGGTATATCTAATTTAATTTTGAATTTTATATTCCTTTAATGGGACAGATTGTGTTTCATAAGGACATTACTTGCAATACAGAGAGCAGTTTTGTCAGGCTAAAATGATGTGTGTCTTGGACATAAAGTGCTTATTAGAGGGCTTAGTGGAATAAATATTTCTACTGCTAGAGAAAGCTGTAAGAAAGTCTACTGGTAAAAAAATCAAAGAATACACCAAGTAAAATCTTAAACAAGGCTGTATTCAAAAATACTAAAATTTAATTACTTAATTTACAAGCTGCAAAGAAAGCAAAGACACCATGTTTGTAAAGATTCTCTTTACCTATGATTTATTATTTCTGAAGACTGAAAGGGCAGATCCCAGAACATCAGTGGAAGTTACATGCAACATTGTGGCAGAATTATACTCCAAGACAGTAGTTAGCTACCTTCTAAGGTGTTATAAAAGATATTAGAGGGTTAAATGTTCAGCTTGTTTCAGGGAAATTTACATTCAATAAACATCCCTGCTAAGTTCTTTTCAGAAAACAAGTCTCATGCATTTTTATGTGCTCCTGTATTATTTAATATGCTACACCTTACTTAGACTTAGTCAGGGTTCTGAAAGAAAATAAAAAATACAAGTGGGATAGTTCTTAGATGTAGTCTGCCAAATATTATTTTGCCCAGGTCGTGTGTAGCGTGCTATCATTAGTGCTCTGTGCTGGAAATTTTGTTGTTGTTTGGGTTTTTTTGGTTGGTTGGTTTGTGTCCTTTGTTATGACCTTGGGTCTCAATCAGCTCATTAAAAATTAAATTGCTTATTATAACCTGGCTTCATTTTCCACTTTGATCAGAAAGCACAATAGGTTCCTTAAGTGGATTTACCCATAAAATATTCTGGTAATGAGAATAGAAGAGGCAAGTTTAATAACTTTAATATCAAAACAAAAGATACAGAAATACCACCCAGAGGATAATAAGAAAAACTCCTTGACATATGAAAATTCTGTTTTCTAGCTTATTA
>VWYP01032091.1:0-30735 GCA_013400435.1 Pycnonotus jocosus
CCCATAAAACGCCGGGGCCTCGCGTGCGGGGCGGCAATGGCGGCGCCCGGGCCCGGCTGCGGTGGTGCCCGTGAGGAGCCGGCCCTGGGCAGCCCGGAAGCTGCCGGGGTTGCCGGCAGCGGAGGGGCCCGGCAGGCAGCGCTCAGGCCGTCTGTGGTGAAGGAGAGAGGGCGGGCGTCTGGCGACGGCGCCTTGTTGTGGTGCCGTGCGCCTTGGTAACCCTGCCTGGGCTGGGATTAGCCGTGCTGTGGGTGCCGGCTCGTTTCGGTTTCCTGACTGGTTGTTAACCATTTTCCCCTTCTGGATTTGTGTATATTCCTTGGCTGGTATGCCCACTCGTGTTTGTGCTACCTTTTGCTAATACAGCGATAATGCTCTGCTTTGGGCTTTATACGACTGTATGAGGCTTTTCCTCCTTTTTTGTATTTGTTGTGTTGGTGCTCAGCTGATGGCCTCAGAGCAGGAGAAAAAAAGTAAACGAAGCTAGCTGTGGTCTTTTTCCTTTTCAGGAGTCACTTAATAAAATGGATGGCACAACACAAGCAGTACGGAAGAGATCTCTTTGTAGGGTTGCTCAGGAATCTGCTTCTAATGCTGTGAAGGTGGGTTTGTGTGGAGTCCTACTTAAACCAAGCTCTGGGAGCTTCTGGAACCAGGGCCCTTGTCTATGCCTGAAAAGCAAGGGTGTTATCTGGTATAAAATGTAAATAAATGATGGTAATTAAAAACACATTAGGTAGGAGCTTGTTTCAAGCTGACAAATGAAGGTATGATAGAGCTAAAGGAAATGGTAGCTTTTAAAAAGAAAAAAAAACTTTAAAAACATTTATATTTGTGATTCTAAAGGAAATGACAGTGAAATTCTAATTCTCAGTTCATATTAGACCAGATATAAATGTATGAGAAATCTCAGTAGTTTTTAAGGAGCACTTTTTAGAGTTAATATTTTGTTGCCTTAATGAGTGACTGGAGGAACAATGGAGGATGTTTTTCTGTGTCTTTGGAAAGTAATTCTTGCCAACCTCTCTGATATTAAGTGAAGAAATAATAAAGTTAAGCTCCTGCAAGAAGAACTTTGTAGAGAAAAAGAATATAAACATCAGTCTGTTTAGGGCCAGTTTCTGTCATAATAATTAGCAGGCTACTGTACTGAACATTCTGTAGAGCTACATAATTACATGTAAATATCATTAAAGTATTTTTATTTTTGGTAGCAGCATTGTGGAACTGCTTTAACTCTTGACTGGGAAGAATAACCCTACCCTAGTATTGTGCTGAACTTACTGTGTCATGGTTAAGGTTTTTCTTCCTCCTCACTGAAAACTTCTAATCTTTGAACTGTATTTCAGTTGTTTGAATCCATTTCTGTTCTAATTGTGCTCTCTTCACCAAGCAAATGAATTCTTGTTGTCACAAGATTACCTGAAATTTCTCAATGTATATATACTCCAAATTTTTAGTACTCTAAATCTTTGAATGCTTGTTCAAGGATGGATGACAAGCTAATTTTCACATAGAGCCTTCAAGAATCTAAAGGTGCTGATACTAGAATAAAATTTGATTTAATTGAAACAAACTCTAAACTTGCTTAAGAAGTCTTGAACTAGTTTGAAACTGAATGGTCTCTTGGCCTACAAAAACACTTTCTGTAATTAGCTCCGTAAAGTCCAAAATGTACTCTCACTGACAACCAAAATACATTGAGGGCAATGTGTAGAAGTTATGCACAAGTTTGGGATAAATCTGAGTTGATACCATGAGAACCTTATGCTGAATAATACAGATTTGATTCAGTTACTCAATAAATTACTGGTGCAAAAAAAAGTGATTCCTGTAGGTATTCAGTATCTGCTTACAAGGCATGGAGTAAAGAAATACTTGGAATGTTCTTGTCTGACATTCTTGGCTGTGCTTTAGAAGGCCGGACAAAGGAAAGCCTGAAAACCCATCAAAACATTATTGACTAAATCTCTGTATCTCTTCTCATAGCTGTTAAATGTATCTAATCTGGGACTTGGTCATAGTTTCAGGGGTTTTTGTCAGTCTTTAAAATGTTCTGCTTAGCCATCCTGTGTCTCCATTGCTGCTGTAAAGTCTCTGAGAAGGAAAACACCATTCTGTGATGGGAACGGCACAGAAAGCCCAAGTTAATAATTTGGGCTTCATTGTATTGACCACTGTGGAAGTGCTTTAAGCCATCCTGTATGATGAGCCATTCCTGAATGTGGATGTGATTTATACTGGCAAGATAATTTTGCCTTTGTCAAGCCAGCTTTTTGTTTATTTAAATTGGGATAGGAAGTGGAGCTAAACTGTACAGTGATCTTTTTGCATAATTGTCGACAATAGAAATGCTTGTTGGGCTGGTTATGTTGGCCACAAATCACCTTTTGGTGACCCTTGAACAGCCTCACATTATGAACAGAAAGATGTAAGACCTGGGTGAAGAGCTTGCTTGGAGCATTTATAGCATAAGCAATTTGGACAGAGTTGTCAAGTGCTAGCTCATCATATTCAGACCATCTTCTAAGCTGCACTGAACTTCAAATGTGTGTGTATTTAAATGTTAATGATAACTGGTTCTCTGTTTCTTCTTGAAGAGTTGGCTGCTGCTTTGAAGAGATCACCTTCCTTCCTGCATGGAGGAAGAGATGCCACAGAGTGCTTAGTGATAACAGTAACTTGCTAATTATGTGTTAACATAGAATAGTTAGAGATGAGGCAGCTTCACAGGGAGATGTAGTGCAAGTTGTCATGAAGGGGATTCCTGTTTGTGAGGGTGATGTACAGAGACAGAAGAGCAACTGAGTCAGCTGACTTTCTCTAAAGTGAAGACAGTTAAAACAAATATCAGGGTAGTGAATCTGTTTCTTTTTTAGAATCTCAGAGTATTGCTGAGAAATTAGAGGTGGTGAGGTCACGGAATAAGCAAGATTGGGAAATTACTGTGGGAAAGTGTAAAGTGTTAAGTCAGCAAGGCTGATTGAGGCCAGGGTGATCTGCAGGAATCACCACTATTTTATTCTACTTAATGTATAGTCTACTAGCCACTTGAAAAGCCTTGCTTCAGAGCCTGTTAGAAATATTTTGAATGTGGGACAGATTCATTTAAGTTGTCATGATCCATCCTTACCCTGAAGATACAGGTATTGCTTTAACAGTTGGTCAAAACAAGTCTAGGATAACAGATTTCAGTGAATCTGTGAATTGCTTCTGAGGGGTTCACAAAACATAAGTAAGGACAGACTTCAACTTGTATATGATGGCCTAAAACTNGTCTTCTCTCTAGCTTTTGCTTCCTAATGTTTGTTAGAGAACAAGAAATATTTTGAGAACATGGTTGGGGTTTATTATACAAAGCCCACCACAGAGCCTTTAGCTACAGCTTGTGGATTTGAACAAGAAATACAAGGAGTATTTTTTTTGTGCTTTTTAATCAATTCAAGTGGTTTTGCAAAGGAACCACATGTCTCTCCCTCTCTGTATGGATGAAAGTGAAGCAGAAAGGGCTGAAATGACTTGTCCAAGAGCATTTCCAGGCTATTAACAGGGCTATGAACAGAACCCAGGGTAAAGGAGTCCTTATCTAAGGCTTTCTCCATGGTGTCAGGTTACTGCTTTCAGAAGTATAAGAATTTTGCCTATTATTTCTATCCATCTCATATGCTGCTAATGTGTCCCTGGACTAAAAATACTGCATTGAAGATTTGGGACTGACCCGGTGTGAATTTCTGACTTGCAGCTCTTTAAACTTAGAGGGTTGTTTCTCCTAAGATTGGAAGATGTGGGCCTTTCAGAAATAGCTATCGATACCCAAGACTGGTTGAACGTGCTTGCTGTGCAGCTCAAAAATTCCAATGTCATTTTGTTGCAATGTCTCTGACCCTCAGTTCCTCTTAATTGTGTTTTACAACCCGTCTCGTGCAGCTAAATTCTTCCCACTCTTGCAGAGAAAGACTACTAAATCTCTCATCTTTTTACCTGGAATCCATGTCTCCTGAAATCCAGCTTGATGTTAGCTGACCTTCCTGGGTTGCCTTCTGGGTGAAAATCTGTGGCTGGGATGTTTTCTGTTGCTATACCAACCTGGTTTCTGCACTAAAAATAAAGACCTCAGGGTGGGGAATGTATGTTGTTTCCTATAAGCTCACATGACTGTTGCAACATGTTTATCTAACATGTTAATTCTAATTCTGCCCTAACAAAAGCTCTCTGGAAGCGTGAGTGGTACTTCAGTTCTCATTATTTTTTTTTAATAAAAGCAACTTCTAAAAAAAGTCCTGGAGGGATTGTGTCTGAGTTTGAAAGCATTATTAGCTGTCTTGGTAGAAATTTCATAGCTAGATAAGTATCTACACAGCTGCCTTCTGGATTTTCTGGGAGTATGTTCAGGGGAGGGAAAGTAAAGTATGGAGCTGTTTCAAGTATCCATTCTGTATTTTCAGCCCATTTTTCCTGATAGTACCCAATGAAATCCCCAAACTTGGTCCTCTGGATTGTACTGAATTTAGGTGTTTCAGATAGTCTGAACTGATACAAAGCTTCATTTTTAAAATTAATTAAAATAGATCGGGTATGAATCGCATAATTTTATGGGTGATGAGATATTATTTTGACTTGGTGGTTCTCATTCACTCAAGGTTTGCTTCTTGCTGTTGATTTTCAGACATGCATGTACAAAGATCAAGTACAGGCTCCACTTGGTTTTTATTCCTTGGAGCCTACTTTTGGTTTGCACATTGCATCAGGAGTATGTGCATATTATGAGTTCTGTCTTTACAGCTGGGGTTTTCTGCCCCCCAGATAAAGCTGGTGTGGGTGTTACTTATATTGCCTTGGAGAGGATGCAGCCTGAAGAGATCTTTCAACATAATGAATTGAGTCAGGTCCCAAATGAGAGATGTTTACAAGTACATCCAATACTCCCAACTGGAAAAATCAATCATTTAATACCAGGAGGCTGGAGTTACATGAGGGCCCGGATCCAGATTTAGACCTACCACAGGAAAAGAATGGCTTCTTTATGAATTTTTTTTGCTGGTTTTGGGGGTGGTTCTTCCCTAAAAATATCTCAATGGGATTCTGAACTCCTCACTTTTGCAAAGTACTTATGTTCCTGAAGCTGGTCTATCACAGGCTTAGAGGGGCAGGAGCAGTTAAGGGGCACTTTGCTTTACCTCTGTATGAACAGCTAAATATGAAATGAGTATAAGGAGTTCCAGTCTTCACTTTCAATGGGTCAAAAAGCTGGCAGCATTGTAGAGCAGCCAGAGGTGGGGTGCTTAAATGGGATTTTGTATCTCCATGCAGAGAGGAGTCAGCAGTGAGAAGTGATGCTGCTTTCAATCCTGAAGGCAGGAAGATAAAAGTGGTCTTACCATCAGCGCATGAACACAGCTGCCTTCCCTTCAAATCTGGAAAGCAGGTGGATGTAGGTTTTATTGGTACTGACAGTTTTAACCCTGACAACAACTGTTTTTGTTAACTGGTGGGAGCAATTTCTTTATGGTAAAAAGAGAGAGATTACAGTTTTTCACTTTGCTGCCTGGGAGACAGATGCCATTTAAAATGTCCTGCCCCAAAGCTGTATCCTTTTCTACCATAAGAGTTCTCTCAGTATGGAAAGATGGTGGGAAAGGATGGCCCTTAAGTGAAGGAAGCTTGCAGATAAGCTCACGGTGATCCTGGAAGCATGCCTTTAGTATTTCCCTGGGCCAATGGGTGAAAGTCATTCCTAATTAGATCTGTTTTATTGGAATACTCTCAGCTGTAGCTGTGCTGCTGTGGGACTTGTCTGGGCTGCTGCTGAAGCCCCACATTCTGCTGTGTGGTTGAGCTGTGCATCCACGCAGGTGGCAGCACGTGCTTTAGAGATGACCAGCTTGGGAGCACGCAGCAAGTAGAGACTTCAAGCTACATAAGGACTTTAAGCAGTTAATGTGTCTCTGTTGCCACGTGGTGGTGATGTTGGTTGTTGCCTTCAAGGAGCTTTGGACTTCTGCTGCTGAGGGCATGTGACAGGTAGGTTGGCAAGAAATGTCTTACAGGCCAGTACCTATGGGTGACTTTCTTCAGTGCTGTGTGGTTTGTCCAGTTATCCATATGGTGGTGATATGTTTGCTTCTATTTATACTCCATTTTCTATGTTCACATTCCTACACCTCAGCAGGGTCAGCTAATCAACAACAGGAGGTGTTTTCCTAGGAATAACTGACAAAACATAATAGATATTAAGGGTAGCATGCTGTAGGGTATCCCCTTTTAAGTCTACTCAGTTGTCATCCTAGGTTATTCTAGATCTAGAAGGTTTTTTCCTATCCAATCTTTGTTACGTCAAAGGCTTGGTTGTGAGCTTTTTGATTCCCCAATGACCCTGTTTCTGTAGTGAATCTCTAATGTGTCAGGTTCTTATCACTATCTTATTTTATGCTGATAAGCAGACATGGGGGACAGATCATCCTTTCAGAACATGTGGATAAATGAGATCAATGGCACTGTAAAATCCTCTCCCCCAACTCTTGGTGATGAGCATGACTGTGGTCTAGGCTTTAACAAAATTTATATAGTATATGTAAATGCACATTCACTGTCAGGACAGCTTACAGAACAACTGATTTAAATATGTTAAATAAAATCTGTTTTTCTTCCACTTGGCTGTGTCCAGTACTACAAGCTCAGATTTACTGTGTCACTGAGTCTTAAATCTTGTTGCTTAAGTTTTTATGTTGTTTGTTGGGGTTTTTTTTTTTTCCCACAGCAAATCATAAAAGAAAAATTAGAAATCAAGATTATCGTATATTTTCAAGCCTCAGCTAAGATGAGAAGGAAAACTTGAGTAGGAGTAGTATAATATTCTAGAGAATTTTGCTTTTAGGAATTGGATAAAGGGAAGTGATGTCTCTATGCTGTTTTATGGAAACAGGTTAATGACTGTCACTGTAAGTTCATGGTCAACATCAGTAGAGAATCTGTTACTCTAGAAGTTTATAAGCATTCAACCTTTGTTGTTTGTTTTGTAATCTTTGTTTCTTAACGGCTGAGCTTTGTCTTTGTTTTTAATCAAACTTGTCATCTTATTACTGTGTGATTAAATAGATGACTTTTTCTTGCAAGCTGCATGGCAAAACTAGGCATGTTTTGATCCAAGTTGGGTTTTTTCAGATTTACATTGTGTAGATTGCATTTCTTCTGTGAACCACTTTGTGTATGGACTAATTAATAGTTATTCACAACAAAAAATGCAGTCAGGCATTTTACTTTTTTGTTTTGTTTTAGTGAGGCAGGAAACAACTGAGAAGAAGGAAAATTTAATTTTCTCTCTCTGTGCTCTGTTCCAACATGATATAAGGTGCAGTAGTCAGTGTTGGGCAGTGCTGGGCTGTGGCTGCTCAGTGCTGGAATTTTGCATGCCTCTGAACATGTTTGGGTGGAAAGGGGAGGTCCAGCTCTCACGATCACAGTTTCCACAGGTCATTGGTTCTGTTGCACCACACTCTTTTGGGCTATGTGTATGCAGGATTTCCATACTCAGCCTGTGAGGTGTGGAAAAAGAAGGTGGCACTCCAATCTATGAGTCAATTTTTGGAGGTGTGGAAGAGTAGTCAGTGAAGAAACATAAAAAGGTGAAGATTGGGGAATGGAATGTTTGGCGTTGGTTTTAATTAGAAACATCCTGTTCATCACTCATGTGAGATAAAAAGGGAAGAATATCCATTACTACAGTACACTGAAAGAGGAAATATCTGTATTATAGTGAGCAATTCTAATTGTGCTGCCAAGTATAATTGAATTGAAATAGACCCTATTCCAGCAATATTTCCCTTATTGTAGAGTATGAATGAGAGTCAACTGGCATTGTATTTATTCCTAATCTTTCTGCAGCTGATTACTTTTGTCTAAAATCCAAAGTATTTCAGTACTAACTCAGTATTAAACTTAGCAATTACATCTGTCAGCTAGAAGATGAGTAAAGCTCAACCAACAAACCTTTCTTTCATAAACCCAAGGCTCTTTGTGCCTGTCCCCTCAAAAAGGTACCAAGACCATCTGGCACTTGTACTGTGACCCAGAAGAGTGACTTTGTAAATCAGAGGAGGAAGCTGATACTTGCAAAGCTCAGAGCTGAAGGTTCTTTGGGTTTTGGAGGGAGCCTTTGTTCTTGCCAAGGAGGAACCAACCACTGAACTGTGCTCAAGTTCTCCTAGGTGTGGTGCTGTGACTCCAGAGAGAGGTATGTGCTGCCCGTGACTGCAGCTAATCACCTAAAGTGGCTTCTCCTCTCCCTTCCTGCACTGTAAACCAGCTGCACTGAGACTGTTACTTCGAGTGTTACTGGAAATTAGATTAAAATCTACTGCTCTTGGATTTGGTTAATTAGGTGGCAGTACCTTTAAAATACTTTCTGGAGCACTTGGAGAGTGATGTGAAACATCATTTTCAAGGCTTAAAGCTTACTAAATCAAGTGAAACAATCTGAGATCCTTCCACATGTCAAAGGGAAAAGTTTAAGAAGTTTAAATTCAGTGTTCTACATTATAAAACTTAACAAATATCAATATAAATGGACACAAGTAGTCCTTCCACTCTCCAGCTGATACAAAAGACTTTCCTCACTTTCTGTGAATGTCTCTATGTAGACTGAAGCTTCCTCTGAACCTTTTTTTTTTTTTTTTTGGCTTCTGATTAAAAAACATGTGAAGAGATGTTGCAAAGTAAATACTTTGAATTACTGTGAAGCTGTGACATGTCATAACTAAAAATAGTGGTAGAGAAAACAAAACTATTGATTTCTAATTTTTTCTAAAATACACGGAAAGACATTTTTTACATTATTCCATTCAGGTCATCAAATTGTTACAAGCTATTTCACTACAATGTAAGACATAAATTTNTAATTTCTAAATTTTTTCTAAAATACACAGAAAGACATTTTTTACATTATTCCATTCAGGTCATCAAATTGTTACAAGCTATTTCACTACAATGTAAGACATAAATTTTCAAAGAATGAAAAGTGCAGGAAGTTTGAATGATGCATGACCATAAATTTACTCATCTTTTATATAATGCCTTCTTGAGGTGCTGACATTTTCAGTACATTAATTGTTCATAATGAATACTCTTGCATAAAACATTCAAAGGTAATTTTCTGAGGCCAAAGAATGACTAAAAAGTTATTCACTAAAGAGCAATCAATAATCTGTATCCAGAAGAACACTTGTGGGATGTGAAATAAACTGATGTAACAGGTAGAGGATTTTACAAATATAAAAGAATCTACCCTTTTTACAGGTTTAATGCCCTAAAACAGAAGCCACAGAACTGGTGTGGACTGGTGCAGAGGCAAAATCATTATCTTCTAATCATGCTTCATTGAAGGCAAGCAAAAAAACAGCTTTGGGTAAAATATCCATATCTCTTGTGGCAGAGATCCAGGAGGTAGCCACCTCTGCTGCAGGCAATATATAATCACTTTTGTGCTGTATACTTCAGGATGGATAATAATAATCAACGAAAATATGTTTAAAGAATATACTAAAATATCTGGAAAATAAATCAATTGATCTATCAGGCTTCTTCCAGGCAATAGATTTTAAACAACTTGTCATATATTTCTTGGCTGTTTATACCCTCGCATAAGAGCTTCCCTGGTTCATAAAGAAAATGAATGTGAAATCAATAATGGTATTTAAAAATTCACCAAACACTTCCCATCCAGTGAAAGTCTCACTATCAGAGTGCCACTACTGCAACAGGCAGAGTGGGAAAACCACACAGACTTGGCCTTAGTGGTTAAAACAGAAGCCAGTGCAGATGGAAAGTGCAGTGAAGAGATGCTTTCAAAAGCAACCAGGAGGACCTGCCTGCTTCCCCACAAGAACAAACATCTAAACAGAGCCACTATGAGCATCAGTTTGCAAGTCTTGTTTGAAGATGCAGTTGACATGCTACTCTGACTTCTGCTGGAAGATACAAACTGGCCTGAACAGATAAAAACTCTAAACAAACAAAAAACCCCAAAACAAACTAACAAACCCCACCAAGAAGTATCATGTAAAAGTGAAAACCACAGCAGAAGAACAGTAAGATAAACTTCCTATAACATGATACAATCATATGAGCTGCCAGATTTCAGACAACAAAGAGGGAACCTTTGCTACTTCAGGTTGCTTCATTCTACTCTTGCAGAAAAACTGGGATCATTGTGGAAATGGGAAGAAACAAGCCATAAATTAGATTTGTATATTATTTTAGATTTTTAGTGAAAGCACACAGAGGAGTAATACAGTAGATGATGATTTTGTGGCTGTATCTGCGTTTAGGTGATTTCTTTTGTGAAGGAGATACATTGTAGTTACGATTTATGTAAATTAATACAATTGTAATTACCCACAGTTGCCATGTTTGATCTATGAACATAAACAGGATTTGTCAGTATCCACTCTTCTCCCCCTTCCTCCCCTAAGTGATTCAGAACTGTTTTCCAGCCTCTTGCACAGGGTTGTTCAGCAAGAGCAGAAGGTGAAGTGCAAGCCTGCAGAATTTGGGGGCGGTGGTCTCTCCTGAAAGGTTGATGTACTGGGCTGCTGCATCCAAGAGCAAATTTCAGTGTTTGTTCAGTATTGTCATCTCTAGGCATCCATGCCCACACTCTCTCAGTGGTACATTCACAAAAATTTTAAAATACATTGCTTTATTACTCATGGCGGTATCTAGTTTGAGGACTTCACACGTCTTACACCTCCCCAAGCTTTTTTATCTGAACTAGTTAAAAATTTGTTTTTCTTATTAGGTTAGAATTCAGATTCACATGAAAGCACTTGACTCCCAAAGCTGCATCTTCAAGGAGCAGATAGGAGATGCACGATAGAATTGACAGAATTGCACTGCTCTAAGCACTTTTGGAGACATATGCTGCTTGTCCCACTCCTGGAAGTAGTCCCACAGATGTCTCATGATCATTCACTTGAGTCATGGTTGCAGACTTGACTTTTTGGTGGTTTGGATTCCCAGATTCCTACACTCTATATTTAACAGAAAAGCAAATTCTGACCGAAGACCTGCCCGGTTGAAAACAGAGAGGATACATTTAACCAAAACCCAGCGCTTTGAACGTAAACTAAATCGCCTCATGGCTTAGAGCGCTGTTTGGTGAAAATGAGCCATCTCCAAGGAGGAGGAGACGCCAAAACCACGCAGACAATGGGTGCGCGGCATCGGGGGGGTTGTTTTGCTCCGCGGGGCCGTTATCCCGGCGCCGGGCAGCAGGTGGCGCTGTCCCGCGCTCGGCCGCGGTTCCGGCGGGGTTTGTGTGGGAAGGAGGCGCGGGGGTCACGGAGCGGGACGGCAGCAGCGTCTCTGGCCCGCTTGGGCCGGGGTGAGCTTCCACAGCGAAACCGATCTGCGGAGTCTGCGTGTTGTTTTCTTGGCCGGGGCTGCTGGAGAGGGCATCGCCTGTGTGCCATTGCTGACCGGCTCTTCTCCCAGGTTCATGCGCTCCGTGAGAAACGTGGAAGCGCTGAGCCTGTGCCTCCCTCCGTGCTGCAAGGCTTTAATATCCCGCGTATCACCAGAATAATGGCTTTTTACCCGCCACCCCCCGGCTGTGCTCTTGCTGTTAATGAATTATTGCGTGCTGCACCATGAACAAATGTTAGGCAACCTGAAAAAACTTTAATTGGCTTTGTCTCTTAAAAATTCCATCAATTTGATTCGTTGGTTTTGTTTGTTTGTTTGTTTGTTTTGTGGGGGGTTTTTTTATGGAAAAGGAAAACAAATTCTGCCCACAACAGTCCTTTAAAGACTTCAGAACATTACATATACCCTGCAAATGGGGATTTAAAGATTCATTAGATGATACTAGAGATGGTCTGAAAATGATAAACATTTCTCAGTGCTTTCTCTAAATTTTCCACAAAGTTTCTGGAACATTTGAATCCACTGACTGTTAAGTCAGTTCAGCTTTCAGGCAAGGAAAGTTGTTTTCTTTTTCCTTGCTAGCAATATTTTTACAAGAAGTGAGGAGAAGATCAGGCAGACGAAAGGGAAAAAACTGTGAAGGAATTGTAACATCAAAATCTTTAAACCTGCGTTATTGGTTTGAAAAAATGAAGACAGTTGTGTAGCTTTTGCGTCTAAATTACAGAATGTTTTTAAAATGCCATTTTAGTTTTAAAATTTGCTGCATTTATTCAGAGACTGCTGAGAATGAAAAGTATTGATAAGCTTTACTAAGCACTTTCATATGGAATCTATTTTCAGCCACATACCAGAAAATGTCTTTGTTATTTTTTTGAATGAGACCCTAATCTCGGAATGACTTTTCATTTATCAGAGCCTTTTAAGTCTGCTATTGTGTTTCCAGTCAGATCCTTTCCACTCACTTCTTTTTTCCTGTGTCAGCCTCTTACAAACTTGCCATAGGGCAAAGTTCGCAGTTATTTTCCACAGGCACAAGGATTTCCCCTCTCAGGGGTGCACTTGGGCTTTATGCAGTGGAAGCCAAGCACAGATTAATGCCAGCTCTAATAGTTTGTGATAAAGTTTCTTGTGGTATATAATACTTAATAGCCAACCCTACAATTTGTGATTTAACTTGTTAGCAATTCAAAGGCTTTTGTTTCTTGTGCTGTTTAGTCAGATGAAATGGCTTAGTGGTTTTTTGCTTCACCAGCATTGGCATTTGTGTCTGTGTTGGTGTTCTTATTTAGCGTTGTGTTGGTTCCCATTTCAACTATAATTTAATAATGTTCAAATGCCTCTTTCTAGAAAAAAAAAAAAGTAAGTTCTGGCATCTGCAGTTGAGAAGCTGGAAAACGTGAGCGCAGTATGCCAGAAAAATCCCAAAAGAAATATAATTGACTCCTCTTAAAATCTGATTATTTTTCTGTTTTGTTTTTTTTTGGAGGGGGGAGAGAAGGGGTGGATTACAAATGCTGTAGCACTTCAATTCCCTGAAATATATTTATTTTAACTTTTTCCTGGGTGTTCAAGTTTATTTCTATGTATTTTATAGGCAAGAAACAGCTCAAATTCTCTCAAGGGTTTAAATCAAGCACAAAACTTGTTTGTTCTCTCCTAATTCACTCTTACAGATTTTATGACTCCTGGTATCAAGGAGGATTTGTGTTCCTATCCTTGGCAGAAACTGCCACCTCTCCATCCTTCTGCAGTGAGGATGTGCCAGCTGTCAGCCTGGCTGCAATCTCCCACCCTCCTGCAGCTGAGCAGAGCTTTTAATCAGTCTTGGAAAGTGCTTTGCTGACCCTTCCCTTCTGACAGAGGCTGATGTTCAGGCTGTAGTTCCTGGTATCAAACGTGCTTCTGTGTCTCCTGCTGGGTATTCGCTGCCTTCAGCTGGAGCTGGGACCAGCAGTTGTTTGCCTGTGTCAATGACCAGCTAATAACAGGAGAGAGCAGAGGATGCCTGGGTCAGAGAAAGAGCCAAAGCTGTCCTGGTTAGTGGCACCCTGGGCCCGGATTTCTCAGTAATGGTTCACCAAGTATCAGCATGAAAAAAATAATCAATTGGTTTGTTTAGGTAACCTAACTTATCTGTTTGAGAAAATAGACATCAGCATCACAGAGTGCAGGTAATGGGCAAGAAATCTGGGGATTTGTGCAAGTTCTGTTTTTTGGAAGAGCCAGCCTGGTCAGAGTTAGCTCTCTGGGAAAGTGGCACCAAGGAACCAGTGCAGATCAGCCGGGGCTCTAGGGGCCTGCAGCCAGCACAGCCTGGCTTTGCTTGTCCTCCTGACACTGAGGGGACCTTTGGCTGATTCCCTTCCCATCTTTCCACGTCTGGTCTCCTCCTGCCATTTGATTGCTTTGTCCTGTTGAAGTTGAGCTCCTGGGCAGGGGGAGGCTGCAAGTTCCATTTATTGGGTGTGTGAGAAGCCCTCAGCAGCGCAGGGCTGAGCCTGGTGAACATCTCCAGGCCACTGCACCAACAGCAGCTGGTACTGGTAACAGCAAAAACACTGAGTTGTAAAAGAGTGTGGAAAGGGGAATAGCTTGCCATCACTGATGTCAGGTTTAGAGAGTAAGAACTGCATTTGTGTTATTACTGATCATCCTCTGGAGAACTGTAAGCATCTCCCTGGATAGGGATCCAGTTTCTGCCCTTACCCTGTATAACCTCAGCAGTTCCCAAACAAGATTTAATGTCATGAGAGCAAATTGGCATTAAGGCAAGGGATTTTGCCCAAGGAATTCAGGTTGTCTTTACTGATTTTTCTAAGCACATGGCATCAGAAGGATCACTGAGAAATTTACCCAAACTAACCTTTCTTCCCAGCTGTTTCAGGTCCAGCTTGTGTCACCAACCTTTTTGCCTATTCTGTTTTCCATTCTATTAAGTGGTAAACACCTTCTGAAACATCTTAGTATCCTTCAGGATATTTTATACTCCCTTTGCTTGATCTCATCCAAGCACAAGGGACAATTGGGTGATCCGGTTGTCAACTGGGAACTTGGACAAGTCTCTTCATAATTTAAGATTGCTTATAGATTAATAATTCTTTCTGGTATTACTGTGAATAAATTATAACTCAACAATGGACAAGTGTATATGGCTAGCATTTAGTTTAGGCATTTCCCTTTCTTTTCTACAACATTTTTCTTTTCTGCAGTTTAGTATGGGTACCTAATTGCATGATAGATTGTGTCTGGAATTCCTGAAGGAGTGATTTAGGCTACTCTACTATCATTGTCTTTGCTTGCACTTTAGCACTTTGAAATTTATGCATTTCAAGAGATGGAAGAAAATTCCCTCCAGTATGGAACTGCTTGGATTTCATTGGTAGTCTTTTAGTGTTTCAGTCAGTACTTTTTCTCCTGGTAGGTACAACTCCTCTGTAAATGTCTCTCTAAAGTCCTTCAGGATACCTCCTAAAACAATGTGGAATTAATATGACTTGCAAATTGTTTTAAGTGATTTGTTTATTGGGTAGCCCGGGCTCAGTTCATTCTCCTTGACAAAATGCAATCAGTTGCTTTGCTTCGTTCCTCATAAGCTACAGTTAGAATCTTCTTTTGTTTTTTCAGAGAAGGATCTGAACCCTGACCCCAGCAGCGCTTTGAAGTCTTCCCTGCCAGACAAAGATGAAGCTTGAGGTATCCGAATGTCCTGGGAGGGACGTGACCCTTCAGTGAACAGGGACCTGATGGGGTGGGCTTGTTGCACAGGGCTAGAGATGGGGAGGAGGGTGACTGCATGGAAGTGGGGCTGCTCTGGAGCCCCTGCAATTGCAAATTGCAGCTGAAAGCAGGGGAGAAGCCAGGAGGATGTGAGGGGCAGTGTATAATTTCCTGATGTCATTGCAGAAGATGAAGAAATATGCTTATGGGGAAAGGGGTTTTATCTTTGGATAAATACACGTGGATACCCTTCTATTTCTTGGATGTGAAAGAAAACGAGTTGAAGATTTCCACTATGGTATTTTGATTCCTAGAGAGAGTGGCCTTGATAAGCAATAAAGAAACAAGGCTTACTGTGATTCTTTCTTCCTGTGAAACTTTCAGCAGAAGAAATAGAAATAATATTTAATATTTAATAATTTAATAATTAAAATTTAATATTATGCAAATAAATAAGAAAGGCAAATAAGAGGTTGTGATATAGGAGAAGATTAATTCAGATCACATAGCAGATAAGGGTGTTCCCAAAGTTCAGGACATTCTTCTAGGAACATCCCCACATAAGGAGGAAGTGTCAGATGCCTTAACAAAACTAAATCAATCTTCATGACATGAGGTATCTGTGGGCATTTAACATCCTTGCTGTGGCACCTTTGTAACTGCACTCTCCTGTTGCATAGATGTGTCCCAGGCATAAAAAGTTGAAGAGATAAACATTTCATCTTTATTGAAATGTAGGCTGTATGAAAGATGTTAAAAAAGACCCTGGGACTTTTTTTTTCAGAGAGCTAGAATACAGGAGATAATGCCAGATATAATGAAAAATTCTTATATTTGCAGTGAGAATATTTCAAGTGAAATGTTTCCATCTGAACCCAGGAAAAAGACAGAGGAATGATAACAGCTGATCTCTTGTCAGAGTAAATCTTCCATCTTGAACAGATAATACTTACTTAATGGCATCCAAAATAGAAATTCTCCAGATCAATTTGCACAGTCCCTGTAAAAATAACAAAAAGAGAAAAAAATTAGTAATTAAATACTTGAGAGGTTTACGGTGACAAAATGCAAGATGAAATAAGGCTCTGAGAGATTAAATAACAAGAACAGTTATTTTGCCTTTTTACTCTTTATTTTCCTTCCACTCTTCTGCTTCTTCTTTTCATTTTTTTTCCTAAGGCATATGCTAAGAATGTTTCCAGTGAGTCATTTCAGACAGGTTGAGCAGATATCTAAGGGAGCAGCCTATGGTAAATCAAGTGGGATCATACAGGTAGAAGTGGAATTCAGTGGCCTAGGCTGAACATCCCTTGGTAACTGACGGGCTTTGTTTATTCAGTCCCACACGTGCAGCGTGGCAACAGGGATGTGACATATTGCTTATTCAGAGGCATGTGCCAGAAATTGTGAAGGGCAGATCAAGCCTTCTGAAAGAAAATCAAACCAATTAGAATCTTATCTCATGTTTAATTAACTTAAAACTCAGTCTCTTATGTCTAGAAAGGAGTGCTTGTGGGAATGGAGGTACTTGGATACCAAATCATCTTCCAAACCATTTGGAATTCACTCTGATAAGAGTGGTTTTTGACTGAGCTTTATTTTCAGCTAAATTCTAATGTAGGGTGCCAAGCAATACAAACCTGTATGAACTGAAAAGAAAAGGGGAAATCCTACTGGTTTCTGATAGCTGTATATTGAGCCAGTCAGTCAAGTCGCTATGATGTCTGAACATCTCCGTCTTTAATATGTGTCACTTCAAAACTTCTATATAACTAAAATTTCTTTTAGACGTCAAAATCAACTTCTTAGAAGCCATTTAGAATCTGAGAACCCATTTCTAAGAAGAGTTTGCATGCATATAACAGGTGAAGATATATTGCAATATGCTGGCTGTTTTCTGATTTTTTAATTTATAAAATGTATTTTCCCAAGGCTTACAACCAGCACGAAATCAAATATAAAATTCACCTAATAAGCTGTTAAAAAGCATAACATCATCCATGACACTTCAGTCTGTCAGTTCTCATATTTTTTCCCCCCACTTAAGCTGTTCTCAATACATCTTTTTGCCTGGGGAAAAATACAAGATTCATAATATACCAGGAAAGAGAAAAATCTATTTCTTCCCACACTAAGGTGAAAGCTCCAAGTAAAAGGATCATCTCCCAACATACCCTTGTCCATATTTATTTTAGTCTAATCTACTCAGATTTTGTATATTTTTAGAGGATCTTCATCATCATCATAGTATTTGATCATTACCTCCTACAGACCACATATGGAAAGAAATACTCTGGTATGTGGCTGGTAGATATTCAGGAATATATGGGAGTCCAAGAGGAATAAGCCTGGATGGCTAATGACATCTTTAATACTTGTGAGCATTTGCTTGAAATGCAGCCAGTTCTGATCTTGCTTCAGGAAGATCCACACCTGAAGCCTGAGTGCTGCTGGACAATAAATGAAGAGCAGGATGCCTCCCCCCACCCCATTTTTTAGTTCCTCTAAAGCTATAATGGAAACTTGTAGCTGATCTGTGCTGTCATGGTATGACTGGGTGGGGCAGAGCCAGAGGGGGAGATGGGGAGCTCTGGTGATACAAGCGCCCTTTGCTTGTGTATTTAATAAAGGGAGCACAAGGAGCATCTGTGCCTTGGCTGCAGGAGTGCCTATGAAACAGCTCTGAGGAGCCTCAGCCCCACCCACAGAATGAGCTGCATGGAGCAGCTGTGCCCAGTTAGGATGGGGGAGAGAGGTGCAGTGCAAATCCATAGGAACATCATGGAATAACTTTTAGGCCTTGCATGTTGTTGGCATTCAGCTACTGAGTGAATGTATCCTACAGGAGTGAATGTATCCTGCCTTTTGAATAGGCTGCACAGGGCTGGGAGAGAAACAGCCCTATCTAGTCATTTCCTTAATGAAACCTGAAAAAAAGATGAAGTTGGACTCCGTAATGCCATGCTGACAAGTGATATAATATTCTTATTCATCTTTTAATCCTGTTCTTTCAGGTGTCTAATTTGGTGCTTCCCCTATTAACTTTCTCATTTCTTCCTGTGCGGTACATCAGAGGTCACTGTGCTTCTTGTCATAATATTTCCAGTTTATAAGAGGGCAGAGGGAGCAAAAAGTAACTACAAGGTAGTTCTGAATCTTTCATCTTCATTTCTAAATCCTGTAATTTCTTTAAAGTACATACTCTCCTTCTTTCTTGCCACCAGAAACAAGAACTTATTTGAATGTCAAACAGGGCTTTAATGAATCTCATAAGATAATCATAACAGCAGCTGTCCAAGTTAGTTTCTTTAAAAAATTCTGTATGATTTCACTTATGTTTTTAAGTGCTAACTCGAGAGTTTGCCTTTTTATTCCTCTCACATATCCCTTTGAAAACAGAGATGTTAATTTACTAGTTAATGCCTTTTAAGTGCTTCTTCACCTAAGATACTGAACACAGCTCCTCAAATGTGCCAGCTGAAATGGAGCACATACCATTGAGGAGAGAGGCACGGAAGTAGCTGATACTGCAGTCATGACATTGTTGATATAAATATTTAGAAATGTCTTGAAATAACGTTAGTTACTGTTCAGCAAAAGTTGGCACCCCTAGAATGGTGATTACTAAATATTTTTATGCTTTACTAACTTGGTTCAACAAGGCCTAAAGGGTTTATTTACCCTCCTCTGAGGAAGCACTGAGCACATGCAGGGTTTTTCCTGTACTCTACCTTTTCAAAGTCTCTCCTATGAAGAAGGGCAGGTGACAGTAAGTTGAAGTTTTGTTGACTTTTTTTCTAACATCTGGGGGTGTCTTGTGCATCGCTAGCAGATGCTTATGCCTTCCTTTGGGTATAGAAGGGTGTTCTAAATTTGAATCACTTAACTCACACATACATCCCAGTCCTAAATTGAGGATGTACAGCCAACATGTAAGGCAGTTCCTTCATGTAGGAGTCCTAGCTCAACATCCCTGTCTGGTTCCCAAGTGACAGCTCTTAATGCCAGAATTACTCTAACGAGAAGCAAGGCAGACAGCCAGTTTCCAGGCTGTTCACATTGCCTCCTCTTCTCCTGAGCCTGCCAAGGTACAAAGTCCTTGCATAACCCAAACACTGAACAGCAAGATAGCAGGTCTCTCCAAGACATGGAAACCTGCTTGCACACTGTAAAGGTAACATCAGAAGACTTTGTAGTGATGCTACATGGTGATGCTTCCCGTGACTATGTGCCTGTTTACCTGTAAACAGAAAACATAATTGTAAAGCTTTAGCACTTTGCTTCTGGCCAGCATTTCTGCAATTGAGCTCTTATCCTATTAATTGTTTCTGCAAAACAAGTAGGAATCAACTTTCTCATAGTGCACTGATGCTGTTACAATTTATCTTTGAAAATTATTCAATGTGTTTAGTGACAGGTTTGTTTTCAACGATTTTCTTTCCCAATGTGATCAGTTACACAAATCGGGACATTTTTACTTCATGGGGATATTTTGTACTTCATTTTGCTTCTATCAGTTACTGACGTCTTGTAGGGCATCCCTCAAGAGTGCTGTGTTTCACACATGCTTTTCTCAGAAGAAAAGAAGAATTTAAGTTTTTTCTAGCATCTCAGAGCTGGCTGTCTCTAGTCCTACTTCACCTTTTCCCTTCAATTGTTTCAGATTTGCAAGTAAGATGCCACTAGTAACATAGGAAGGCTGCAGTCACTTCCAGCCTGTTCTCAGCACTGCCTACAGGCTGATGCAAATTGGCACATTTAAAGCCCAGGCAGACAGCAGCTGTGTAATCCAGTGGCATTTCCTTCTAAAATTTTCTGCACAGAAGAGGAGCTTGAAAGGAAGCAACAGTTTGGGGAGAAATCCAATTCCAGCCCCAGAGGCAATGCTACACTAAGCAGTAAATCGTCTTGTCTGTGTCTACAGAAAGGATAAGGAACTCCTGGCTTGTTGGCTCTGTCTCTGCAGCCAGGGAGGAGCCTGCAGACTTGCTGACCCACTCTCCTATATCAGAAACCTATTTGACCATGCTGCAATTCCCTGTCAGTGCATGCTCCAGGTTTTCTTTTCCACGGAAACTGGGACGCTGCCAATGAAGGATGATGGGAGAGAGGCTGCGTACCTTATTTCAACCTGACATGGCTTTAGGACATGAGCAGAAAACAATACCAGAACCAGACACAGCGCCTTTTTTTTTTTTTTTTNCAATAGTTTAAAGCAATGAGGCACTGTCTGATGTGAAAAACAAGCTCAAAAAATCTGGAAGCATCTAATTCATGCAGAAAAGTACCTACTAAACTGGGGGAAAATAGAGACTCAAAGCTAGTCAGTGCTGTAAAGTCACAGACACTTACACAGCTTCAAGGTAGTAATGCCTCCCATCTAATTCCAGCACAATCTGTCACTTGGCTTTGAAAAAGGCAGCGTGAGCAACAGTCATTCAGCAGCAGAAAACACCAGCATCTATTGTGCCTGCACATCAGTGTTGGAAGGATGATTTCTGCATGATTTCATTCCTGAGATCCCACTGGGGTTTTTTGCTATTCCTTTTTAGTAAGAATAGATCTGCTTCTAAATTTCCCATTAAAACCATGTTTTTGATCAAAAATGCAGTTTCTGCCCACATGGGCAACTCTAACGCAGGAACAACTCAGGTTGGACATCAGGTGATGTAAAAACAAGTCTTGCATTTAGGACTGTCCAGCCTGAGCTTACTGTCCTTCAGCCTGTTGAGCTAGAAAGTTGAAGGCTGAATTGCTCCCTGCCATCCTCCAGACTCCCCATCCCAATGACTGCTCCAACAGCAAAATGTGCTTTTCTGGCTCAGCTGAGTCAAGGAGATTGCTGTAGGTGGTGCATGGCAGTGACATTTTGGGAGAAGGAGTCCAACGTAGGAGGCCAGACCAGAGACGAGACACAGAAACCCAGGCTGCAGCTCTCAGGAGATGTAGTTTCCTTGTGCAGCAAGATGTAATTTAACTTTGAGCTGACTCAAAAAGCTGAAGGATTTTTCTCTCCCACCTCTCTTTTACATCACATGGGTATTTTTCTCTTTACCAGTATCTTCAGGCTTTCAGTTCCTCTACCCAGATACAGCCTGTTCTGCTTCTGGGAAAATTTGGGGAAAGGAACTGCAAATAGAAAACACATCTCCTTGTTTCTATCCACCTCTTCCCTCACATGCTTTGGTAAAAGAAAAAAAGCGTAGATCTTATATCTCTTTTTTTTTTAAGTCCAGATTGCTTCCCTTAATGCTTTCTCTAGTGGTTTCAGCTACACTTTTTTCTTCAAGAAGAAATTAAACCACTTCACATTTAAAAGTCACAAATTGTGGCTTCCATTTTGTCAAAGAGGCTGGGCTCCTTCCAGGTTTAGAAATACACTTCAATCTGCCAAGTTTTGTCAAACATTACCTTCCTTTTACAAGAAATATTCATACTTTTTGGATTAAAGAGAAAGAGGAGAAGCAGCCATTCAAGTGCCTTTCATAAGAGAGAACGTTCTGTATTTTCTTGGGTGCAGACATGGGGGAGGAGGAATATGGAAAGAAAAAATAAAAAAGAAAAGAGCAGACAGAAATACCCAGCTGAGGGCCAATCTGAGTTTATAATTGGTATCAGATTCTGTCAGTCTTACTAATGTAGTGCAATTCCTATTGATTTCTGGAGGTTCCTCACAGGGTAAGCTAATGTTTAACATAAATAAGGGTTACTGAATCTTGTCCTTGAGAAGCAGGGGTCAGGAAGCTCTTATCAATTGGACTGCTCTATTCCTGACTGGCAAGCCTGCTCAGTTCAGGGTTAATTAACAGATTCCTTAAAGTGGAAGGGTTGTGGAGGAGCATGATCATTGCCATTTATATTCATTCTAATATGATGTATTCAACTCCCTCCCCATCAGGTCTTACTGAAAGCGATCTGGTGGAGAAGATGAAAAGTCTTTGCAAAATGATCTTGAATTCTGCCAGATACTCTTAGTTTAAGTTGTCTGGCAGTACAAGATCAGATAAAGTGTGAAAGGCAATGATGAACACATTTTTTATTCCAGACTATTTTCTAAGCTTGTGTGATACAAACCCCCCATCATTGGTGCTTGCTCACTTTTTACATCAACCTTTGCTACCTATCCCACTCCAATGTGCAGGAAAGAAACTTTGATTTGAATTTTACTAGGATGCCATGCATCCTAATACCGCTCTGGAGTGATTGGCATGGAGTCTGGATTCCAGGGCTGGATACAGTAATGCTGCCAGGAGGCAATATTGCAGACAGGGTCTACAGCTGTGGTCTCTGATGGGACCTGGCCACTCTATCCATGTACCCTTTTCCTGTGCCTTGCTGTGCTTGAAGGTACTAATTTGTTCACATTTTCATCTCTTCATTAATGCATTCTGTCCTCAAAAATTCAGGCTTTTTAGATAGTAATGTGTATTGTCTAGCTGAAAGATTAATCACAAGGAGGTGATTGAGGTGGGAAGGCTTTTCCAGAGAGGTGCTGCATGTTGTCACCCTTAATGGCAGTTTCCAGTAGGTCTCCTAGATTTTGGAAGTGACATCCTCTAGCTTTTGGAAGTGACATTCAGCCTGACATGTGCCAGCCACGCAATCTACCAAGCCGCTGCAAAGTGCAAATATTAACATAAATGCATATTAAGTTGCTTGTGTTAGCTCTTAACTGAAATAGCAGAGGCAAACAGCCTGGCTTGAGGATTTGGCCCATCACCATCTCCTTATACCCTTCTTGGAGGAGCTGCAAACTAAAGGCTTTTCCTGGAACATGGCAAGTAACTGTATGTTTAGGCTGACTAACAGTACAGCTGGGGAATCCTTCTCAAATACCATCCTGCTGGATAGCCGATTCCTCAGGTTAAATCTTCCATCTTAGTCCTGCCTCTCAGGGACATCTTCCTTCTCATCTATCTGTTTGAAATAGAAGTGGATTTTGAAGAACAGCTCTGATGATCCAGGGTATCTGTGTGTCTGATCAGTCTGCCTTTTGGAGGAGGTCCTGGACCAGCTGCACCCTCACTGTGTTGAGTGGAGCAAGGCCCCTGACAGCACCTCACTCCCAGCCTGCCTGTATGGAGAAGGGGCAAAAGCCACTCTAACACTTTCTGAAAAGCTCTAGTGTTACTGAACAAGTGCAAAACAAAGCAAAGCATGTGAAATAACACAGATGCTTCCAGAAAATGTCAACCTTTCTGCTCAGAGGGGGTGTACCTGCTCTGTGCCACAGTGCACTGGGGTGAGGGCCATGTGCTGAGCACCCTGCATGCTGTGGCTGCCCCAGCAGCTCTCAAGTGTCTCCTGAGCTACTGCTGGTAGTTTTATCTGCTTTAAAAGCTGATTTTTTTGTAGCATAATTTGATGGCAGTTTTCTTGGGCGTTTTTGCCGCTCTAATAAGTATGCTGTGAGTACATCTGCAAGCATTCATATGTTAAGATAAAATTACTGGTGGTGCTCATCTCCCCCTGTGCTACTGCTTCTACCTCCAGTAAATGCTTGTATGCCTGCATGCCCATGTACAGACAGATGCATGTGCACAGCACCTGATCCTGCTTCTTAATTATTTTTAGCCCAATTCCCAGAGTTGTTCTGCTTCCTGCTGATGAATGGGAAATTCTAGTAGTGCTGTTTCATTTCACCAGCCTCTCAAGTGTAGAAATTATGGTAAATTTGAGAACAAGTGAGATTAGATTGATAGTTACACCTCCTTCTTTCATTAGCCAACCGTGGGATCTGTGGAGATAAGGGAGGGGAGTAAGAATTTACCATGGTGAAAGAGCTGGAGGTTCTTTCTTTTCTGTCCTTTCTTGTCCGTCTGTTCTCACTGACAGTAGCCCCTTTCGTGATGTGGGGTTTATTTACAACTGCCCTGACTGTGCTACATCAATGGTTTCCCTGACCTTGGCTCAATTATTATGCAACAGAGCGTTGTAAATTATCTTGTCACCAGAACCTCTATTTAGGCAAGTATAATCACTTCCTTGTAAGATCCCAGGCCTGGTGTACAGAAACAAAAAAAATCTACTGCATAATAATGAGTGCAGCGCACTGTTAGGGATGAAAAAGCCCCTCTGCCATATGGAAAACTACCACATGCTGGCGCTGGGAACCTGAACGTCAGGAATTGGTGCAGAGTGCTTAGCGATCTTTGGCAAAAAGGTGTAAATTCCTGTCTGTAGCTGCCGTATAAAATGCAGCATGCCCCGTCCTTTCTTTGCTGCAGCACGGAGCCTCTCTGTGCCTCGCTGCAGTGACACTTGGCAGTGCTGTGATCCCTCCCTGGCAGTGCTTCTGCAGCCTCCATATTGCAGGGTGCCTTCTTCGCCTTATTGGCTCTCTGATCAATGTGACTTGCAGCCCAGTTTTTCCACACCCATGGCAATAAAGCGTGGACTGCTGGCTCTTTGCGATGCATCGCAGGGGCGGGGCGGAGCGATCGCGTTCTGCTTGCTCCCAGCAAATCCCATTATGGAGATGAGTATCAAGTGGCCGCATGGCTGCAGGTGGGTATGTGCACACATGTGCATACTGATTCCTTCAAGGATATGTATCCTCGCTTGGCTTTGCCAGCTGGGCTGCAGGAGATGTGAGAGGGATGGGCTCTGATAGGGGCGGCTGTGTCCGGGGAGCTCGAATCCATTTCAGATGCAGCATAGCTGCTAATGCCAAACCTGTCCCTGTGTTTCTTTCGCTTCAGCCGAGAATTACAGCTTCCATTCTTGTACCTCGGGATGATGGAAAATGTCCCTCCCATGAAATACCCCTTCAGTATATCTCCACACCGACTCATCAGCAACTTCTCATTTCTCTCTCCAAAACCTTGAATGTAAAACCTTGGACTACTGAATTATTATTACTGTATCTGAGGGAATCACATGATCTTGTTCATACTCTAAAGATTTTACAATTAGTCCTCCAGCACAATACCTTCTCCTCTCCCTCTCCATAGTAACAGGGGAACTGTTATTTTTGTATATTTGTTAGAAATGTAGTTAGCATTCACTGAATAAACTCAGAAAGCAATATTTCACATGGAATAATTATGAATATGTATTTACTTGAATAAGCTGTTGATTTTGCATGAATTCTGCACTCTGTTTCTTAGGGAAATATGCTAATGATTGATGTGTGAAAATTTACTTTATTTTGGGCTTGTCAGACTAACTAACACAGTGATCCAAATCCAGAAAATTGTTTCCTTACGCCTAAGGAACCATAACAATTACAGGAATATTTCAGGGAAGTTGATTACTAATGCATCAAACCCTTCTCTATGAATATGATGATTTTGCAGCAATATTTCCAAACAAAATTTACTTTGCTGCTGTCTCTTGGCATTGGTATTCAATCAAGTCCTCATGGCTGTATCTGCTGTACCAAGAGACCAATAACATTAGAATCCCTTCACATGGTCTCTGTGCCAAAACCTGGGGACATCACTGTGGGTAGTGATGCCAGTGGGCACTGAAAGGGGCAGTGCCAGAGGGCCGTGGCCATCTCAGCAGGCACTGGGGAGCAGTGGGTGTTGTCTACCTGAACTTCAACAAGGCTTTTGACAGCCTCCTGTAGTATCCTGGGTGCTGAGCTGGAGACAAGAGGACTGAGCAGCAAGATGAGTGGAAAATTGACTGGACCACAGGGCTCCAGGTATTCCATGCAGCAGATCAGAGTTAAAGTAGTGACTGGTTACTGGTGGTGCTCCTCAGGGTTCTCTACAGGGTCTGATATGATTCAATGTCTTCTTTAAAGCTGGACAATGGAGTGGGATAGAACCTCTCTAAGTTCACTGATGACCCAAAACTGGTGGAAGAGTCAATGCTCTTAAGGCCAGGGCATTGAAGAGGGATGACAACAGGAGAAATAGGTTGAGAGAAAAAACTCCACGAAGTCCAACAAAGGCAAAGGCAAAGTCCTGCACCCAGTAAGGAATAATGTCCTGCAACAGGAGAGGCCGGGCTTGCTAGAAAGCAGCTTTCAAAGCAAGATCCAGAGGTCCTGGTAGACAACAAGTTTGGTGATGAGGCACTGGCACAGGTTGCCCAGAGCCATTGTGGTTGCCCCTTCCCTGGAAGTGTTCAAGGCCAGGTTGGATGATGCTTTGAGCAATCTGGTCTAGTGGAAGATGTCCCTGCCCGTGGTGGGGGATTGGAATGATGAGATCTTTAAGGTCCCTTCCAACTCAAACCATTTTATGATTCTGTTCTGGGTCAAGTTCAGCAAAAACCAGCAAGATGCTCAGGGTGCTGGAGCATATGGAGTACAAGGACATGTTGAGAAAGCTGGTTGTTCATCTGGAGAAGAGATGGCTCAGGGAGTATCTTATTGCTCTCTGTAATTATCTGATAAATGATAGACAAGATGGAACCAGACTCTTCTTGAGGGTGCACTATGAAAGGCAAGAGGCAGTGAATCCCAGCTGCAGCAAGATGGATCCCAGTTAGATATAAGGAGAAAAACTTCGTGGTAAATAAGATCAAGTGCTAGAATAAGTGCTCAGAGAGGTTGTAAGCTCTCCATTCTTGGATATACTCAAAACTTATCTGGATAAGGCCCGGAGTACCCTCATCTCACTTCAAAGCTGGCCCTGATTTGAGCAGGAGTATGGACCAGACATGAAAGCTGCCTTCCAGCTTATTTTATGGGGAGTTTATGGCGAACACTTCTAGTGGATTTTGCACTTGGAAAACTACTCCTTTTATCTGTATTTTGGATATCTTTCATGTCACAGTAAATTTCACCAGAAAGGCATCCAAAGAATGGGAGTTTTGCCAAAGAAAATGAGTGCTGAGACTAATTTGTATCATGACAGTCTGGCTATGAATTTATAATTGTATCACTCTAAGCCCTGACTGGTTCCATACCTACGGTTCTCTATAGCCGAACATTAATCACCAGCTTCTAGGGATGAAAACCTTCCAGAGCTTTCATCCCCAGCTTTGTGGGGGATGCAAGCTGTGCCCTTCCGTGGGCAGCCAGTCCCTGGCTCCGTGTTTCCAGCCTGCCTGCCTGCACTGAGCAGCGTGTGCAACCCCACAGAGGCCTGGAGATCTGTGACTGCTTTTTAGAGCAAGTGTCAAGGAGCCAAACGTGCAGCCTGAGTGTCTCCCACATCAGTTGCGTGTGGAGAGCTATGCAGAGAACTTCCCAGCTGTCCTGAATGTTAGTCATCAGGAATTTTGTGCTGTTGACATAAATGACACCAAGATTTTACAGTTCCCTTCTCTTAAACGTGTGCATTCAAATCCTAGAGGCAATGTTTAATGCAAAACCAAGTTAAATAAGCAGGTTTGCACAAAACCACCACCTTTTTTTCCGGTGCTTTTCTTTTTGAAATGTGAATGGGACTTTGCTTGCAAACTGAATTTAATTTTTCAGTCCTGATGCTAAACCAGAAGCAACTGTCTTGATGTGAGTTTGTATCTGGAGGAGCATGCTTTGCACTTTGCTCAGGCATTTCAGTGGCAGAGCACCTATGCTTCCAATTCTCTGGCTGATGTGTTCAATGAAGTACACACTCAGAAGTGCTCCAAATTGTTTAAGAAGCTTTCTTAAGCCCACAAAGATCATTTTTATCTCTGTTTATATGGCAAACAAATATGTAAGAGGAATTAAACTAGTGGGTAGCTGCATGTTACAAGATTTTTTAGCATTGCTCTATTAATGTGACTGGTTCAGTACAAGATGTGTTGCTTGCCATTTCCTGGAATAAAAAAATGAGCTGTTGAGTCTTAATGTGCTATTCCAATTATGGTTATAAAATTGGAATATAAAATACTGAATCAAGTCTTTCTTAAAAAAAAAAAAAGAAAAGAAAAAGAAAAAAGAGAACCATTTGGAATTAAACAGTTCAACAGAATTAATAATGATTCCAGATGGGCCTGTATTTGGCACTAAGAAGTGTGTGAAAGGAAACATTTTCAACCAGAAGCTTGAATGATTTATAAGAGTTCTTGAGAGATTTTTCACGAGTAAAGATGCCCTTTCAGCCTCTGCACATTTGGAGCTAACAAAGGAAGTGACACTCAGTGAGTGAAAATCTTGGCATTGGTGAAAAACACACATATGTTCACAAGCAGAAGTGCCTGAAATAGCACAATTAGCAAAGCCAGGTTCTTGACACACTCTCCGCTCCTTGTTTCCCTATGAGTAAAAGAGGAAGAGCAGTTCCTCACCTTGAAAAGGTACTGAAAATAGGAAATCTTTTGTGACTGTGGGGTAAATAAATAGTGTGGTACTGATACCTGTATCAATATGGTGAGAATAAAAGCAACTTCTGCTTGAAAGCTAAACTTTTTCTTAGGTCTGAGAGAGAAAAGACACTGGGCCAAAATGAGAGAGGTCTATGTTTGACAACAATTATTTTAGTGTCTAATGTTGGGCAGACTTGGCACTACTGGAAGCAGCACAAGGCAGAGTTACAAGCTCTTATCCAAAAATGAACACTATCTAATGGACTGACTGTCTCCCTCTTCCACAGCATCCCTGTTACAACCACAAAGTATTTAGCAGACATTTAACTTTCTTAAATGCAAGTCAATAGTTGGAATTAGCGAAAAAGTTAGCATTGCGTGGTCAATCAGCCTCTTTACTGGTCACCATGATTCATGGATTTTGTTAAACAGAGAAACAAGGAAATAGATTACTCACACTTCATGTATTACATTAAATCAATTATTAATAGACAGCTGGGTATCTGACTGCCTTGTACTCTCTTATGAACTTGTGGGAACGATGAGCAGCAAAGCAGAAAGTAATAGACTGCCCCAAACATTTTTTTACCAATTACAGTGTTAGCTTGGTGTCAGTTAATGGAAATTACTGAACTTTGCATCCTGCCTCTTCTGTGATTTACAGCCCATTCCTTGATCAAGACTTTAGGGAGGATGTCTTTTGCAGGGGGAGTGGAAATGACAACATATGGCTTCTATCTTACATTACATCCATTTGTAACCTGCAGATTTAACTTCTTTTCTTCCTCTAAAGCCTGAGAGACAAACCCTCCTCCCTCTGCCCTGGTGCAGCTAGCTCCCAAGGCTGCAGAATCTCTCCTTGCCAAATTCCACCCTTTTATTCCAATGTCTCTTTCCTTTATTTCACCACTTTAACACTTTCTGTCTGCTAATGCCAGTCTTTCTTTGCACATAAGACTGCCCAATTATTCATAATTTCTGGGCCCAGGTTCAACAAGTCTGTTTGGAGATGATAATTGCTCGGCACACACAACTTCCCTTCATATTGGTGGTCCTGAGGCTTGTATCAGGCTCCCAAGAGTTTATCTTTTTAAATGAATAAATGGCTTTCTTGTTTACCTGGTTTAAAATGTTAAAATAGTATTCCACACGCAAGTGATTGGATTCCATTTCTTACTAGAGCCATCAAGTGCTGACAGTCCTGTGGCTTTATCCTGTGACTGGCATGATCGTCATTATAATTTAAAGGCAGATGCATTGTGATCAGGAATTACATTCACTAATTTCAATTGTTGAAAATAACCAAGAATTAGCCTTTAATGTTTCATTTTTAATTGCCTCTTAGTGGTTAAGCAGTGTATCTCTACCATCTATTAATTATAAACTTTAGAAATGTCGAAACTGCTCCTTTCACTTCCTGAATTTTCCAGGCCTCGGTTCTTTCCCCTTTACAGCTGCATGGCCTTGGGAAAAAAACAAAATAAACCCAGACCTTGCAGGGTGCTTGTTGGATGTAGGAGAGTTTCCATGTTGTCCATGTACTGTGTGCTCTGCAGGCTGTGCTCCCTGCTCTATTCTGCTTCAGGTGCTGTGAGCAGAGGCACAGCTTCTCCTTCATCCTCACCACGAATTTATCCCTTCTAAAGGAATAAGGTTGCTGAGTTCCTTCTTGCTCTTGACTGTTTTGTGCTCTTTTGCTAAAAAAGATTGGTAGAGAATCTGATCATGTGCTTTTTCTTCTCTCTGCCTTATTCAGCAGCCTCTGTGGGAGTGAAATGTATCGTGTTGTCCACAGTTCTGTAACTTTTCCATTCATCCAGTATGTTCAGATGAATCTGACTTTCAAGTGTTTAAACCAAAACCCATCCAAGCAGATGGAAAAATTTCTAATTCTCTCAGTTTCTGGGCCTCATAAACTTGGCTTGTCTCTGCAAGTCCTTGCACCTTTTGTATAATTATTTATAACTTTGCAAAGTCGTTCAGAAGTTTTCTAAATGTTGCCCAAATGGAATATCAGGGCTTCACACCCCTTCTGTGGAGCTGTAGATGAGCTAGAAAACTCAGAATTCTTTTTTCTGCTGAATAAAATAATACTAAAGATTTGGAGTTAATGTTGGGCTTAGGCAGGCAGAGCAAAGCACCAGCAACTCTGCCTAGGAAATACAGGGAGAAAAGCCAAACCTAATAAACATTTCCTTTCAAGGAAAATAGGTTTTGAAACAATGTAAATAAAGACATTACCAAAACCATGTTTTTCTTCTAGGACAGCACCATCCAGAAGGGATGTTTTTTTCGATTTAGGAAATAAAGAAATCAGTGAAAAACAA
Source organism: Pycnonotus jocosus (assembly GCA_013400435.1). NCBI lineage: Eukaryota > Metazoa > Chordata > Aves > Passeriformes > Pycnonotidae > Pycnonotus > Pycnonotus jocosus. The sequence goes on from VWYP01032091.1 coordinate 30,660, forward strand.
TCAAAATCTATCAAGCAAACCAATCTGGACAAGATAGCAAGAATCAAATTAAAATGAACCTTTTTTTTTCTTTTTT
>VWYP01032091.1:30767-47144 GCA_013400435.1 Pycnonotus jocosus
TTTTTTTTTTTTTTTTTTTAAGGATTGTAGGAGCTGTCTGTGGGTTTTTGTTTTGTTGGGTTTTTGTTGTTTTGTTGTTTTAGGGTTTTTTTGCTCTGAAGGCCTCATTTTCTGCCAAAAGATCCACTTCAACAGAATTTTCAACCTATGCTTTTGTACATGTTTCCATAAAATAGCAGATGCTAATTCTAGCATTTATTCACAAAAACAACTTCAGATTTGAATGAGCCACTAGAAAAAGTACAGCCTTGTTGGTGCTCCTTGCTAAGAGACAGCCTTCCTGCCTTTTTCCTGAGCCAGCCCATGGTAAAGGTATGAGTTGGGACTTGAATCCTGCTAGACCCTGTGGCAGGCTGGATTATTCACTTACTGGTAGCTGTGTTGCAGTAGTGTGACACAAGCGTCAGGTCTGCACCTGCAAGGCATTACTTCATTTTTGGGGGATATATCCTCCTATCCTTAGCAAACCCTTTCAAAGCATGAGAGGGTTTTATCCATTCCCTCCTGATTGGGAAAGGAGAGGGCAGTTCCTAGCCCATTCCTTGGTCTCTAACAAATCCTTGCTGCCCCAGTGGCAGGATCCCAGGGAGGAGAAATTAAACTGGAGGAGAAGGCTGTACTTCTAATGTAGATCCTGGTCCTTAAATAACTACCTGGGCTTGCAGGCACACAACACCTGTGGGAAAGGAAAAGCCACAAACCCAAAGTGGTTGTTTATAGGTACGATTTTTCCTCTTGAAAACGCAGTTTTGCAGCAGAACCACGCGTATTTCTGCTGTGCCGGGAAAAGGCGTTTGAGTGAACTGGCAGATTCTAAAGCCCACTAGAAAGCGAAGCTCACTTCTGCTTTCCCAGTTGCCTAGGTGATTAACATGAGACAAACACAGTTCTTCCTATGGTTAGTCTTAAATCCTTAAGACAAAGAGTTTTTTGGCTTTGTGTTGCAAGATGTGAAGGTGTTTCAACAGCCGGATTTCGCAAGAGCTGCGCCCTCCTCCTGTCCCTTTGCTTGTGTGGCATTTCTGCTGTGAAGGTCACCTTCCAGTCACTATCTGAGCACCCTCCAAGCTGACTTAGGGCTGGGAGGGGACACTGTCCCTGAGGGCAACCAAGTTCAGAGGGTGTGTGCCTGTATGTAAAGCTCCCCGTAGTTAAAAATACCAAGGCACAGGCAATTCTCTTTAGTGCCATTGCCACACTGTGAGCACCAGAGCGGCCCAAGGTGGCTGGCCGTGAGACAGAGCAGATTGCTGGGCTGGGAATCAGATCACCAAGCTTCTGTCTCTCTGGCGTCCTCACCAAATCCTGCAACTCTGGGCTCGTCAACTGATTTCTAATCCTCCTGCTATTCTTCCTGGGCCGTCTCTGTTTGGAGAGTAGGTCCTTTGTGACAGGGGTGGCTCTCCCTGGATGTTTGTACAGTGCATGGCACAATAGGCCCTGCTCGCCATGGATGGCTCCCAAACGCAGAGCATTCCAACCAGGCTTCTGGTACAAAAATCATCCTGTGTGATGGCTCAGAAAACCCGGTTCTGCTGGGTTTTCCCTTCTCCTTTCTAAGAATTTCAGTCTGCTCATAAAGCAGCATCACCAGGAGACATGGAAATGCTGCTGCCCTTCCCTGACTGATCAGGAAAGAGAACTACAAAAATGTGGAATGAGTTTCTCCACCTTATACAGCCTTTTTCTGCCCCTCTTTCCCCCACTTCAGTATCACAAAGAGATAAAACCTTTTTCAAAACAAAAAATTCCCTGCATATCTTCAAGGTTTTACCTCCTGCTTCCTCTCCCTCTTCCCGGTTGGCAGAAGCTGCCACATCTGCAGATATGTGCTTCCTTTAATGTCTTCACTTTCTTCCATAATTCTCTGCTGATCTCTGGAAACTCTCCAGGGATTACTGGAGCAAATTTTAGCTGGGGAAAAATGATCTGTTCTTTACAGAGGCATCCACTGAACATGTGTGTTATGCCTAATTCATGTTGAGGTTATAAACACCTGTGTCCACCTAGCCCTATTTACCCACACATTAGGAATTTTTTTGTGAAATATGATTTTTTTTGTGAGACTTGAACAACCACACATTGGTAGTAATAGGATTTTTTTTTAAATACTGATTTTTTTTTTTAATTGGGAAGCAAAAGAACATTATCACCCTTCATTTAACCTCTCAGCTCCATGGTGGAGGAGACAAAATGGCACAGGATCTATTCTAAAGATGGGCGAATAGATGTGAGATATTACAGTATTTGTCTGGCTCCTACAGAAGTCAGAAATGAGGCTGGAGGGATTCAGCTGGTGGTGCTTGGGCTAAAGTAGCCCATCACCTGCTTGCTATCCAGGAGGGAAAACCATTCTCCTTTGGGCCAAAAACTTTCTATTCCTCTGCAGAGCAAAATGAAGAGCTGCCTTTTCCATCCTATGTGTTGTGCATGAATTTGAAGCTGCTTCAAAAAAGAAGGGTTAAAAAAAAAAAAAAAAGAAAGAAAGAAAAAAGAGAAGAAGTTATTTCAGACATGTTTCCTGGGTTGTTATTTGCGTTTGGTGTTTTCAGCTGAAGCCAAGTGGAACGAAGCAAATGCAGCCCTGGCTGCGGCACTCTGTTTCCCTGGCTGGCAGGGACACCTAGTGGGTAGGACAACGTGTGCTGGTAAAGGCAGGGGAAAACACGCGGTCTTGAATTCCCATCAAGGGCAGCATTTCATTTTCTGAGTCATGGTAGTGCCTAATTGATGCTCATGTTATCCTTTGGAATTAGCATGAAGTCGGGAGGAGTTTACAGCCAACCCTCCTTCAAGGAACAGAGTGTAATGTGAGAAGGTGATGTGAGCAGTGTTACCCAAACTACTGCTAACAGGAACCACTGCCAGCCGGGCTTTTGTGCAATTGATTCTTTTGAAGCCTGTTACAGTCATAATAACACCTACACGGGCTCTGTGTGAGGGCTGACTCGGTGCTGGTGTGATTCATCTCTGTCTGCAGTTACGCATTTCATGGGGTGTTGCGTTGGGGCCACTTTTATTCTCTTGCAGACACCTACAAAATGACATTTACTGCTGCTCTCAGTGGGACAGCTTTGGCAGGGAAAACCACCAGGAAGCTTAAAAGGAAGAGGAAGGCAGTGTGACCATCTGCCTCCCTGAAACCGGCAGGGCTGTTTGGGGTCAGGGCCCAAATCTCTCCTGCCTCCTCACTGCTCGCAGCACAGGTCAGGCTTTGCTGGCCCTGTCCCTCAGGCTGTTTGCCAGATTGGATCCTTGATTGCATTCCCTTAACACGTGTGTTTATGGGAAGAGGTTGTTGAATCATTTCTTTGTTTCCATTGTGGGGCTGTGGGCAACTTTTTTCCTGGCCTCTTCCCAAGCACCTGTCTGAGAGGGCTGGCATGCGGATGCTACATTCCAGATCAGTGGCATCCCTAAAATCCTCCAGCCTGTGCCAGAACAGAGACATTACATGTGAGAGACTTCTTGCAGGGAAAAAACAAACCACTTTATAAACGTGGTAAACTTTTTTTGGTTTGTTTTAGATACTTTTCCTCTGCAAACTACAAAATGCAGAGGCTGGGAAGAAGCAGCCTCCTGCCACCATTCCGGGGACATAGGCCCCAGAAAGATTCTTACACTTAAAAATATAAGATGAACTGAAGCTTTTTATTCAGAAACAGATCATTTAAGAAGCAGGAAGCAGTAATGCTCTGGACATTTTGAAGTCATCTTCTTCTGATCTAATTATGTGCTAGCAGTAAAACTGACACAGTTATGATTATTAAGCACTTTTCCTTTTTTCCTCCTTTTACCAGGAATCCTATCTTTGGATTAATAGGCTCTTGCATCATTTCAGTCCTATGTGCTGTATTAAGGAGCATCTACCAGCAAATATTTTTATTGTGCTGACATTGCACACAAAGTGAAATGTGAAGGTACAGAGTTTTTTGGTTTTTTTTTTTTCCTCTGGACTGTCAACATAATTTGAGTAGCTTATGCCTCCTAAGTTCCTTCATTAAAGAAGGAGACTTAATTCTCATTTAATGAAATTAATAAATTTGAGGGAAGGGGTAACATTATTTCTTTTTTACATAGCTGCACAGTTTTGTAGCAGGACCTGAATATCTGTATTCTAAGTACTGGTGCAACAGTAGACAATATATTTAATAAGACTTTGGCACTAATAACCTGAATTCATACATATAAGCTAGCAAAATGCAGTTTATGCAAAATCTTGATTATCAGTGTGTATACAAATAGATGAAAAAACTCTCAAAGTATTATTGGCAATGACTCAATGTCAAACTGGAAGGAAATTTCAAGAGAGCATTCCAAGCAGATGTGCAGAGATCTTCAGAACTGATTTTAGTCAATATTTTTATTAGTGATTTTCAGGATAAATATAGAGTATGCTTATAAAATTTGCTCAGTCTGGCAGGCAGGATCAGAATGCCAAATGCTAAATTGAAGAGATGGTCTCAGATCAACAAGATGAAGTTCACTAATGACAAGTATGAAGTGCTACACTGCAGAGGGAGATATCAAATGCATAAATATGAATTGGGAAATAATCAGCTCAGCATCAATATGAGAAAATGATACTATGTGTATAGTGGTTCATAAATTAAATATGACTCAACAATGTGATTATGCTGCAAAATTGCTAATCCCACCTGGAGTTCTGTTAATAGAAGTGTTGTATGTGGAAGAGGAGAGATTGTGCAGGCATCCTGCAGCTCCTTAATTACAATCTGGTCACCCGAGTAGACCACGCTGCCCAACACCTCCCAGACCTTCCCTCTGCTCCCTCTCCACACCCTGTCCTCAGCCACAGCCATTCTTTGCTGCCTTCCTCTGTGAAGGATCCTTGATCTCGTCTTCTCTATGGAAAACGACCCATACTCCTGCTGCCTCATGTTGCTTCTTCTTATGAAAATGAGTTACAGGTGGTGCCAGGGATGGTCTCCATATGAATCCTATAGGCACATCCTATATGGATCCCACAGGGGCAACACGTGCTGCTCAGAGGAAGCTTGCAGGGACTCTGGCAAGGAGGGCATGTGCTGCTCTTAGAGAGGTGCTGGCTCCTGGCAGCTCTGTGGGAGCATCACTCAAACCAGGGCAAGGCTGTCGCTTCCAGCTGCAGATCCATTCAAACAGGAAAGACAACAAAAGGAACAAAGGAGACCGTCCCCTGAGAATTACCATTGTCCAAGGCAAGAGAGGAGCATGGAGGGAATTGATTGCATTTCATTGCAACATTTCTTAATCCCAGGGAAATTTTTGGATGTTTGGTTGTGGGAGGTTTTTTTTAACTACTCAGGATGTAATGCTACCCGGAGCCATCCCCGTTGCACCGTGTGATTGACCAAGGGAGCTGCCCCAGGGCTGTGACATTGTCACAGCCTGCGGTGACAGCGTGCCGAGCTCCTTCCATCACTTCTGCAGGCAGACCGGGATGGCGGGCAGGCTCAGACGGCGCTGGAAGTCATATCGGTGTCAGAAATCATGAAGAGATCACCCAAAAACCTGGAGGGAGGTGCGCGGCTGCTCCCAAAAGCCCGAGGCTTGCCGCTAGATGGCAAACTTTAATTTTCAAATCCTGGAGCTGCCGGGGCTCGTGCCTGGGGCCGTGTGCGGCCAGGGGTGGGGATGGGGATGGGAATGCGGATGCGGATGGGAATGGGGATGCGCATGGGGGTGGAATGGGAGCAGGTCCCAGCCCTGCGCACACCCAGGGGGCCGCCGGCTTTCCCACAGCCCCACTCCTTCTCAGCGCCCGGCTCAAAGCTTTCCCTGGGAGCCTGTGCACAGTAGAGAGCCAGGAGATGCTTTGCCAGGTGTCCCTCCCTCCAAAGAAAAGAACCAGGGCTCTCCTGCAGTTTTACGCTGTGTGGAGGCTGCTGGTGATGCTCTGAGCAAGGCCACAGGGGTCAGAGGTCCAGGCGGTCACTCGGTCAGGTTCGGGGCTCTCAGGACAGGTCTCACAGCAGCTGGACACCTTCCAGAGGCCCGCTGCCCCTGCTCCTCCAGCTCCGGCTTTTCCCTGGGCTGGCGCTGGGTGCTCTGGAGAACAGAGGTGTTTTTCAAGGCTCAGGACATTGAATAGGGTGGGAAAAAGACTCTTCTGCACTTCCCTCCCTGATGGTTATCTCGGAAAGCATTACAAGGTAAGCTAAGAAAGCAGCTCTACTGAACCTGGTCTTCTCCAGATCTTTATCAATCCCCAAGGAAATGGGCACAAATTGAAAATTAGAGTGGTGCCAGCATTGCAGTAACCTCAGGTCTTGCCATGTTGTGAGACATACATAAAGCACACAAAGTCTTAGATACATTTTAGGAAAGCCTAAAAATTGTCAAAAACAATGATAATTTTCTAACAAATTTAATGAAAATATTCATCTTCCCCATCAGCCATGTGTGTTGCCTTACTTTAATCAGTTAATTTTTCTCAGTGTGAAGATACTGGGAAACTCCAACCCAAGTGTGAGAGATGTGATCTCCTGTATAGAAATAAACTGATCATGTTTCTCATACCACAGATTTTAGACCAAGAGATGACCTTATGAACAGCAGTGCTTCTAACATGGAAATGCCAAGATCCTTCACATTTTCCACAAATACAGTTCACTATTCTGTGTCACACTCCCAGGAAAAGCATTTCTTCACCACAGCAGATAGTGGTTTTGTGGCAAAGCACAGTGGTTAACACAACAGCTTCTGTGATCCTGAGGGCTCCATGGGGTTCCATGTGGTCTTCTTTGCATCTGCCAGTCATGGCAGTCCTTTTACATATTTTAAAATCTTACTTACCCAGTCATTCAATACCCATCAGTTGTTCTTTATACACTACAACCCTTGCAGAATTTTGCAATGTGTTATGAAAAATAGGGCTCATTTTTACTGACTCTTTTAAATTGTATGGCATGAGTGCCTTGTGAGCTGTATTCTTGATCATCTATATTTTAATTCTTTTTCAGTTGTCTGGCCCTACATCCAGTGTCATTATCTGAAAGCCATTCCTTCAGAGCCATTCCTTCCAACTGACAAAGAGCTGTCTCCTCCCCATGGCATTCAGAGTCTCCAATTTGAAGCCCAAACTTCCAAATGGAGAAGGATCTCCCCTGACTCCACACAGTAGGGTTAATCACCGAATTTCAAAACTAATGTCCTGAAAAAAACACAATTTTTTTTCTGTCTAGAATTTAGATGTTGCAACCACGTGAGGAGTTCAAAATACCCTTGGGCTGGATAAAGGCCTTCTGCCTCTTGGTGAATCCCTTCCCCTGAGGCATGGACTAGTGTTCAGAAGGCAGCCCCTGCTTCCTATTTGCTTTCTGTGGGTCTGGGATATGTAGTTCCTTATCTTTTTCTGCAAATGGCTGCCAAAACTCATGTTTTCCAGATCACCAATTACAGGGTCGAACTGAGCCCAGGTAGCTCCTTCTCCTTTTCCTTCTCCTTCCTCCTATCTTGGGAACCATAAGCTTCTTCCTGAGTTTTTTCTTTCTTCTTCTGACATTTTGTCAGGACTGGGCAGAGATATGTGATACCAGTGATATTTTTTAATGTAGAAATTCAGTTTTAGCTAACATAGAGCTAAGGCAAATAATGATGCATTTTTAAAAGTCTGGCTTCCCTGATAGTTTCTTGCATCTGTACCTTTCAGTAACAAGAATCCCAGGCAGGTGAAAAGATCAATTTAGGGTCAAATAACAAATTACTAATACATTGTTAGTTATTACTTGCTACAGGCATAGGCTGAAAATTGTAAAGAAAGTTTTGTTATAAAAATGAATTTTCATTTTTAACAGAGAAGAGCTAGCTTTGGGAAGGGTGAGGCTATATATCCTTGGTTTTCTCAGTGGAGAAAACATAAGGTAGTTATATAAGGGCAGAGATTTGGTTTGTTTTATTTTGTTAAGGTCTCATTCAGTGCTCTTGCCTGCCAGGATGGACATGAAGGAGTCACACCATCTACCTGCAGTAGCCCAGGGCCTGTTGTAAACCGGGACACAACACCCACACACTGTAACACTTGGGGAAAAATTTTATTGGGATGCTGTTAACACTTCTCTGACATCAAAAAAAACATTCCCTGTGTGAGTGTTTGGTGCAAGGGGTGAGCATTCCCACGCACTCAGTCAAGATCTTGCCAACATGAGGGACGTGCCCTGTGGCTCTGAGCAGTCAGAATTGTCAAAGGGGGAGAAATGTTTCAGGCTGTCTTCTTACATATGAGGAGGGAAAGCAGATCACAGGCCAGTTTTCAAAACAACCTTCCTTTTCCAAGCTAACTGTGCTCACCTTGTGTGAGAGGAGAAGGCAGCTGAGATGCAATCCATCCCTGAGAAACTGCAGCCTCGGAGAGCGGAGCTTGAGCAGTGAAAAAGTGCCCAGGAAGGACTGGACCACGTCGTGCAAGCAGCTGGATATCTGACAGCTCATTCATTATTGCTGAGAAGTGACACTTGTGAGGGACAGGGAGCCTCACGGGGGCTCTGCTGCCTGAAGCAGTGGCTGGGGAAAGCCACAGAAGTTTCCAGTAATTCCAGAGTTTTTGTGAAGAGTGCTGGTTACAAACTACTTCCCACTGGATAAACATGTGGGAGGCAAAATCTGCCACCAATGGCACCCAGAAGTGCATTATCCATGGGCTGTTAGCTAGTAGTGCTCAATTGAACATTTGCATTTGTAGCTTGACAGAATTTATTGAGTTCAAAATTATATTGTTTAATATTTTTTCTCGAGTTTCTAAAAAAACCCTGTTTTCTTGTATGTTGTGGTACTGCCCAGTTGCCTGTTGCCCTACATATTATGCAAAGAAGTACCTAGGGTAATATAAACCCAGACATATTTAAAAAAATATTAATGAGTACTGGATGGAGAAAAAGGGAATAATTCTTTGAATTTTTCAAATTTTTATTGTCCTTACTCAGAACAAAGCAATGTTTAAAGCCTGCAAAATTTGTTGTGAAAGGGGTTTAATTTTTCCTTGTGTTTTTCTTGACACATCTTAGACATGTTTTGATTTTCATTAACTATTTGATATCAGATTCCTAAGGTAGTGGAGAAAAAAAAAAGAAAAAAAGAGAGTAATATTGGTAATTGCTTTTCAAAGAGCTTTGTTAGCATTTCAACTGTTCCCTTTATGCAGCAAGGTAGTAAATAAAATGAATGAATGAAGAACTGGCTTCATTTAAAAGTATTAATTGCTTATGCAAAAGGCAATGGGATTTAGTCTTAGCTGGGAAGGCCATGAAAATCCTTTATTGTTAATTTTTAATTTTTAACTTTATATTTCCTCATCATGAGTCTGTAAAAATGCAGCATCCTAATTTTTTTTTTTTCATGTCCTAAGTACAATGGATTGCATTTAAGAAAATACAAAGGCTTTCTCTTTTCTTAGTAATATTGTCTATTTCTCCCTCTACCCCCAGGTAATAATTAAATGTAGAGCATGGAACAGGAAAGGTCTGCTCATAATCTCAGACTGGTACGAACTGGGAGCTAATCCATGGACTCAATTGTGTGACAATGTGAGAAAATGGTTGGGAGATCAGAGTTAAGGCTTCTGTTTCTAGGAAGACTCACTGAAGAGCGTATAGCTCTGTTCCTGGAGAGATGCTCCAGAGTCTTTCACATGCTTATTTTAATAATTTATAAAAAATACATCAAATAGAAAAAAAGTTGGAAAAAAAGAGATGTTTCTAATTCTGCTAGTTCCAAGCTGTGTCTCAAGGTTGAGCACAAAACAAACCATACATAAATAGTAGAAAACAGTTCGCATCTTGTTGCCATGACAATGCCCTACTTATAGCACATTAAGCTGATTCATGTCTTTTCTCACCTCACTGTTAATAAATTATGGTGGCTGATGAGAATTAAGCCAGCTGGAAGAGCCAGTGAATGTAAGCAGCAAATTAATTTGCCACTTAAACGTGGTGTCCTTCAGGGGAATTACCCTCTACATAGCAAATAATACCTTACTGTATATGTAAAGCAGTAGGAATAAGTTGAGACAGCTAATCTTTGTTTTCTTTGTAATATTGATGGATCAGAGCTTATTGCTGTACCAGCAAGAGCTGGTGCAGCCCCACTCCAGCTATAGGCAGCAGCACCACCTTCATTTTGTGGCAGAGGAGACTTCTGCACTCCAACAGTGAAGATTACAGGAATAAATCTTTATAACATTGGTTCCCCAAGTTTGACTCATGTTTTCTCATTGCAAGTGTGGGACATTTGGCCAGCAGCTGCTGGAGGATGTCACCTGCAGTCCAGCACCTTTATGCTAAACTGGTGTACGGTGCCTCCACGTGCAGGGTTACAATGGGGACAGCCATTTCCCAGCTGATGTGTCAATGGGGTTTATGCAGGTCACAGTGCAAGAATGCGACTGAGAGCAGGCATTCATCAGCGGTGAGCAGAATGTAGGCTTCTTGATTAATGTATATTCACAGTGGAAAAGATTTTCTCCTTTTTCTCAAGGGAGAGATTCAACAATGGTTATGGTAGAACTGCATAAATTCTGTATAGCTCATAATGGCAGCCTTTAACAGAAACCAGCCACACTTCATTCAAACCTTTGTCTCTACTCACTTGAAGTCAATAAACTAACAGCTGGAGCTGGAGGTCTGTATTGGAGGACTTTGCAAGTCACAAGTATAAGCCCCCTTGGAAAATACCAAATGCTTGCTCTTGGGGCCTGAAATCTGTGAAATGCTAACTGAATTCTGCTAATAAATATTCTGTGATCTTCAAGTATTTGCTCAAGTACAGGAGTCTTACTGCTTTCCCTATATTTTCTCTTCACTGACTTTTTTCTTGAATGGTTTTACTTCTCTCTCAGCTGTAAATCAGTTTGGCGTTGCACTTCATGCAATGAGTTAACCAAAGAAACGTTGCCTGATCAGAATCACCTGAGGAAGCCAAATTAAATAGTTGTTCTGCATAGCTTGGTTAAGCTAAGCCCTCCTCCTTTTGATTCTTAATTTCATCTTCCAATGAAAAATCACTGGAGGCTGGCAGCTGCTCAATTATCAAAAATGCCACTACTGTGTATCCTGCTTTTGCTGCTCCTCCTCAGCCCCTTCTGGTTCTTCAGCCTTCCTTAGCAAGGCTCAGCCCAGAGGATGCCAAGCACACCTACTCCTGGTCCTCCCCCATGTGTTAATGCAGACTGGGAGACAGGAAAGAGAGGTACCCCAGCCCCAGGTCTTCTCAGCAAAGTGATGTTTGGGGACCATGTTGTTTCTTTCCCCCACAGTGCTCAGAAGCAGAATCTCCCCTGCCTCGTGTGCCCCTACACACGCGGAGTGGGACACAATTAAAGGTTGATCATTTGTTTTCCACACATTTCTGAATATACTCCCCGAGAGGCTTTTGGAGGAGATCCGCTGCGTTGTGCTGGGACCTGCAGAGGTGATTCCGCTCGGAAGCTGAGTTCTCATCACGGTCTGAAAGCCGTGCTTTGTTTGGGGCAGGAGCATTGTCAGCCCGGCCCGGCGCAGCACAGCTGGAGAGCCGCAGCCCGCAGCTGCCGAGCTCCGCAGAGCCGGCGGCTCCATGGGGATGGATCCCGCCGGCATCAATAGGATCGGCCTCTCGGCGTCTAGACACTGCTGCCCATCCTTTCACAGCAGGAAAACAGCCTCAATGATTACATGGATTTTGCAATTCAAAAGCATGTCTGTGCACTTCATCCAATGGCTTTCGAGCTGTGAGGAAGACGCGGGCACACATTGGGAATTCGTGCTTTATTCTATATGGAATCCTAAACTAATCTTCTTCCATTCCTGCAGTGCCCATCAGCTCCATTGCAAGGTTAAGGTTTCTTTCTTTTTATTTCTACACCAGCAGATTTGGATCTTGATGAAGAGGATGGACTCTTCTGAAATGGTTTTTTTTTTCCCTGTCTGTATAGGACTAGCTATAGGCATAGCTGAGAGATTTTCTGAATGGAGATTTTCAGAAGTATTAGCAGCTTTAAATCCACAAAACTAAAATTCCTAGACCTCCTGCAATTTCAAGGCACAACACAAAATTTTATTTTACATGAGATGAATTTATTACCAATTAATTTAAATCCCTATTCTGAATTATGGAAAAAATAGCACATGTGAGTGCTGCAGAAATTTTGCAAATATGCTTAAGACTTTCTGAAAATTGCAGAAACTGATGTGAAGCTGATTTCCAGCCTCTCAAACAATGAGTCTTTGGGAAACTATGAGTTAGTCTGTATCCTATTTTACTCTTCCTCTTCTGTTTTGCCTTACGACGAAAGTATTAATCATCCAAAGTGGCATCACACGTGAAACCAAACCTCAAATTTCACAGAAGACAAATGCCACCTCCTCTCCTCAACTGCCACCACCCACCCTGCCCTGCCAGAGCATCACCTGCTGCACAATGGCTTAAAACCTCTCCCCTCCAGTGCAGCTGAGCAGATTTATATCAGCTTGCTGACCCTCTTTTGTAACTTGCTGTGTGTGGAGGCCTCTGGATTTCAGGGGCTGGAGCTGCAGAAAGGTGACAAGCCATTTCCATGTTTCCTTTTGATTGTTTTCCCTACTCAAAAAAGAGAGAAGAGCTTTGGTTACTTCTGAAGCAAGTACTGAGCAGCCACAGAGAAAGAGGATGTGCTTAGCTAATGTCCATGCAGCTTCTGCTAGAGCCTTGGAGTCATGGATGGAAATGGAGCTGGGTGGAAAAAGCAATGGCAGAGAAGGCTTTGTAATGAGAACAGTTGTGTTCCCTTCTGCATGTACTGAAAATACCAAAATCTCGAATCAGTCCATGCATGTGAAGGATCACAGCCTCCAAAACCTGCCAGTACCTTCCTGCCCTTGCCAAGAATGTGGTTGATTTGAATTAAGATATATCCCACTTAATGCATCTTGGATACCTGGGAAATTTTTCCTATTTTCTCTGTTCATACCTCTGAAAGAGGGAGGCAAGGGCTGGAGAGTCTTTATAGATCAGCTTGCAATCTTCTCCATCTGTTTCAGTAAATAGTAGGTAGAAATCATGAAAGGCAAAGCAAAAAACTATTGCATTCCGTTGTATGGCACTTAGCACAAGGATGTCTGACTTACAGAGCCTCATTCTAAAAACCACTTTATAGATAAAAGATTTTTTTTTTTTTCTTCTCCCTAGGTTATTCTAGTTCATCTTCCTCATAATGATTCTCTCCTTCGGTTTCCATTGTGTGGCACATGGAACCATATGATGTGGTTCTTGGGGGTGCCCTGTGCAAGGCCAGGAGTTGGGCTATGATTCTGTGATTTTATGTATTGCTATTTTAAATTAAAGTGAAGCAATTTTGTACTGTAAGATCACAGAAACAGATTTACAGCTGCTATATTTTGCCTTTTCCTCATTTCCTCCAGCACAGCTATGTACAGTGATAGCTTGGGGTCTGACTTGTGTGATTTTCTTAAAGCATATTACATTTTAAAAAATCCATCAAAACAAGTAAGTCTAAACACAGCAGCAAATTGTTCATTAAGGGCTTTGGAGATAGGTAGCCTCCAACAACCTGTGCTATTAATACAACTTAGAATCACCTTTGAGTAGTTGTGTTGTCAATAAAAAGCAGAAGGAAAATCAGTTTCCAGTCAACTTTTCATATGCAGAAATACCTGAGCTCAAAATTTTTAAACTGTGTGATTTTATGTATATAAATGCCAGCGTTTTTATCTGAAAGTGCCAATATTACAGGCTAATATCAGGATATAAATGATACTCCTACTTGCTAGCTTTATAAGTATTAATGCTCCTGATGACTTTTTGTTTTCTGAGATACAGAATGGAGGGGGTTCAGTAGCTGTTCTTCAGACAGAAGCATTCTGGTTGAAGTTGATTAGTTCAGCATTTAGAACAAATGGTCTTAACATTGCCCTAATTTTGTGTGCACCTTGTGTTAGAGGAGGATGTTGCTGATCAGCAACTGATAATGCAGCCACCATATCAACGTGTCTGATCTTGCTTCCCCAGAAAATAAGTGGACATTTTTTTCTTCAGTGGTTAGAAGCAGCCCAAATCTCCTGCTTTCCCACACTTCAATATCTTGTTCTCTGTGTGTGTGTGTGTGTGTGTGGTAGGGGGAGAACCTATTACCAGATGATGACTTTTATGCTCTCTTTCGAGTGTCTCAGCCTTTGGTTTCTCTTATTTACAGTCATATCTTGTATATGTGGCAATTACAGCCATGACTTATTCTGTAGAAAGTGTGCTGGGGAAGTGTGTAATTTCTGACACTATAAATATGGGGAGAACCATTACCAGGTGATGATCAGCTCCTCAAGGGTTATGAGCAACCACAGAATTTAACAATTTCAGATCCATGGTGCTTTGCAATGCTTTTGCCTGGAGACTGTATGAAAGTCTTTTTTCATCTTTAAAGATTTTTTACTTTGAAGCTATTTGCATTAAGATTGTGAATGTCAAAAGCTGTGCATAGTGAGCTATGGCTTCAGTTATACCTTTCCTCTTTTTGAGGGGGATGGTGTCTTTCCCTCTGCAGAACAGGGGAGACTCAACACAAAACAAAACCCGGGGAGAAATGCATAGCCAGAATAACTGTAATTAATACCAAGCTTAGCATTTGGCCTCTGCTGAATAGCCCCTCTTCTCAGGCTTCCTAAGCCAGACCTTGCCTGTGGGTGAACCAGCAGCAGGATTTAGACCCACTGGACCCAAAGGAGGGTGTGAAGAGCACTGGTACAGGGGGTGGCAGCAGCGGGTGACAGCCCCATGTGCCAGCAGCTTCTCGCCTCTGTTCATTTCTGCTCCTCTGGCTGGCTCCCAAATGGGTCAGCCCCAGCACTGGGGTGGGTTTCAATAGCACTGTTACCTAGAAACTGAGTCTGTCTCTTCCTTCCACTGCTCACTGACTGAAGTCTCAAGGGTGAAAGCTTTGCTTGTGTTAAAAAGAAAAACCTAAAAAAATAAGAGAGAGAGGGAGAGGAAGGGATCCATCTTGGTTAGCATTTCTAGACCACTGATAGTGCTGTCAACTGGTCTGCAACCTACAAGGGGCCCCAAAGTCTCCACTCAAGCAAACATGGGCACTGCAAGTCACTGATAGCTGACAGTATTTGAGTCAGCACTTCCCACTGTGCCCTGCTTGTCCTCTTCCAATGAAACCCATACTGAAATAGGACACCTAAATGTCTCCTTTCCTGATCTGAAGCAGTGGCAGAATACTGTCATTGACTTGGTTCTGTGACAAAATCTGCACGGTGGCTGACAGCCACAACAGCAAATGCTATTTGCCTTTTTGTTTTTGTCAGCAGTGTTAACTCTTAATGAGCAGAATAAAGCCTGTTCTCTTCCAGCACACACATCCCTCTGCCTCACTGCTGTGGGGTGAGCCATGGTACCTATTGCTATGAGCAATCCTGGCTGTGCTTCAGCTGTTTTTCAGCTGCAGGTCAGCAGCAAAACCTTTAACAGGATGTTTTCTTTCAGACTTAAGGTGTTTGCTGCACTTCTTTCATCCTAAAGGTAGATTAGGAGCAGTAGTGCCTGTGGTTTCTTTAAACAGTGCCATTTATAGGTCAGGTCTGAGGGAGGAGGGGTAGCTTTGGTCACAGTCTGTCCTTTGGCAGCAATCTGATTTTGTAAGGTGGGATAGGGTCACATGAATATTTTTAAATGGCTGTTTACTACATCCTCTGGTCTAGGGTGTGTGTGTGTGTAAGAACTTTATTTCTAATAACCATGTCAGGTTATCTATGCATTCTGAACAGCTTGGTATGCTTGGTACAGTTTAACATGGCTGAAGTCTGTCTACAGCTGGTCTGTTGTTCAGTTTTTCCTTATACTAGAAAATGTAAGGAAATTCTTTTCCTCTCTGTGCAGTGCATGTCCTTAATTATCCAGAAATCATCTGAGAAATCTGAACTCAAAGAAACACATTTTCATATCTGTGTGCTTAAAACTACAGAGCTTCTGCAGAGACACTTAGCATTTATGGAGAATCCATTATGGTCAATACATATTCTTCTAATTATATGATCAGGAGCCTGTGCAAAGTGAAAGTTCCCCATCTGGTTCAGTCAGAGATTATTTTTCTTTTTTTTTAACCTTGCTGCTATTCAGTTTTCTGTTTATTTTCTCCCAACTGGACTGCTTTCCCTCTGCTGTTCCAATCCATGTCGGCTTTCTTCCCATGCTTGATTCCTTCCACAGTTACAAGAGGCTCTGTCCTGAGGGTCTTACACTGGGTTCTGCTGTGCACTGACACCAATGTCTCTGCTCCAGGAGCTCTCCCTTTCCTGGCCTATTCCTGTGCTCATGCCCTCAGCTGGCCTTGAGCACTGACCTGCCTTAAAAATTACATATTGTTTTCCTGGGTTCATTTTTCCTTTCTTCTTTTTTTTTTTTTTT
>VWYP01032091.1:47164-74356 GCA_013400435.1 Pycnonotus jocosus
TTTTTAAATTTTTTTTTTATTTTTGGTTGAGTCAGTTGTGATGGAGAAATGAACAAAGTTAAAGGAATCAGCTCCAGAAGATATTTCTTGATTTCTTAATTCTTGTGGGGTTTAAATTATTTTTTTCTCTGGGCTTTGGATTTTATGCCTGACAACAGAATTGAAACAAGTGAAGTGTTATAAATTTTGCTAAGCCCTCACAGCATTTTGAGAGTAGCTCAGGAATCATGAGACTGTTTTTAAGAGATTAGAGCTCTTTTTATTTTGTCTGGGTTTTTAAGAAGTCCTTTGGCTATATTTGGGTCACATTTTCAAGCTTTGTTCTGCAACCGTGAAGGCTAAAACTTTATCTTTTATAATAAAATTGGAATTATAGGGGCCATCACTTCAAACAACCAAATACTGCAAGACATATAATTTGGGAGATGCCAGTTCTTCTGATCTTCTCCCAAAATGTTTTTTTTTACAGTGACCCCTTCACCACATTGGAAGTTTCTAGGTTTTTATTTATTCAAGCCACTGGTTTTTAATTTGTTTTCATCTGATGCTTTTGAACACAGCACATATGTGCAACCTGGGACAACTGTAAATTTCGTGATGGATTGGGAATAAATGTTTCTGTACTTAGCAAGAATTGTTTCTTGCATTGACACTTCACCTCCCTTCCCTGGAGCTATAGGATCTTTCCCAAACGCTCCCTGTGTGCAGCTGATCCAAATGGTGTGTAATCCTTTTGATGCAGTTTGGTTCACTCTGAATCAGCAGAGCGTTTAGTGTGCTTTTAACCTCCATACTGCAGCCACACCTGTAGGGGGGCTGCTAATCTAATTTTGATTCACAGTGGTGGCAACAAACAGGTCACTTACGGAGTTAATGTCAGCTGCTCCACTAATTACTGCAGGAAAGTGATCCCATCAACCCGGATGAAAATGTCCAACTCCAGCCTGCAAAGCACTTTCAGCGCACTAATTCTGTTAATGCTCCATTACTGCTTCATTTGAGCTGTGTAGTCCATCTCCCAAAGTGAGGTAGTAAATCCCCAACCAGTTCCAGAGCTGGGAAAATGTACAGACTAAAACATCACTGATGACATTATTGGGCATTGTTTTCTGCTGGGCTTGCTCTGTTTCTTGAAGTTTATCTAGACTGATCTTCCCTGCTAACTCTTAGCTTTAGTAGCCTTCATCCTCCACTTTACCTTGAAGAGAGCTGGATGCCAAAAAATATCCTTTGAATATGGATCTGATCTCTCTGCTCCTTAGATACTGAAATATAAAATGAGAATATAAAGCTACGCAATTGCAATATCTTAAAGATTATTGGGGTCTCAGAAAACCTGACAGTGGCAGGTTTATATATATCTATAAACCAGGTATAAGTATATATATCTATGCATATATATATGCTAACCCTCTCAAACATGAAGTAAAGAATGTCTTGAAACATGTGGGTAGGTATCCTTGGGCTTGAGATCTTGCTTCTCTTGGCATGAAAAGCTCCACAACACTCTCAGTCATTAAGAAGCAACTTGGGCACTGTACAACAGCAAAAGTTATAAGAATAACAGAGACAGGATTCTATGCTACCCTTCACCCAAAGCCCCCACTAAAGACATAATTAGACAAAGGGTCTTATCGTCCTAAGTTTGGAAGGCTTTCATTTTCTTTTTTTGTTTTTTAATTAAGTGGGGATCCTCATGCTGGCATATTTAGAGATTCCTTAGATTTCTTCCAATCATCCTCACTGTCATTCCTCCTGAAGCCCACTTGTATGTCTCCTTTGAGATATACAAATTGCTTTGGAATTTGTTGTCAAGCAAAGTGCTTTTGAAGAGCAGAAGAAAATGTGTTGTGCTGGGAGTTGCTGGCTGGCTTGGTTTTGAAAGGAGCTCTAAATGAGGTATGTTCACAGTGACAGATCAATAAATACGCCCAGATGCCTGAACTGCCTCTGGGCATTCCCTGTTCACTTCTCAGCTGAACTGCAAAGACTCTTGAAAACTTTCTTGGAAGTTGTAAGAGAAAGGCAGAGTGAAAGCTGTTGAGCTCCTTGTAGCTCGTGGGATAGCAAGGAGTGGGTGATGGTGGCTCCTGCAGGCACTGCTTGTCTGATACTCCCTGCATGCCCCATGCCTGGGATCTCTTTTAGTCAAAATTCCCTTGCACTGGGTCTCATGGAGTTCATACCTCAAAAGTAACTCCAGGCTGCTTTTATATTTCTGTTCCTCTTGTTTTAATTGTATGAGCTGTATAAAAGTATTATAAATTGTGATATCATGACTTAACTGTATTGCATATCCTGCAGTGAGCAGAACCTAATGCTCAGAGCTCACTAATTCTGTCTATAGAAAGAAATGTTTCTTCAGCCTCTTTTAAGTTTAAAAAACCCTCTTATGATTGTAAATAGAAGTCAAATATAAGAAATTGCTGTCTGAGAGGAACTTTTTTGTCAATACTTAGGAACCAGTGAAGTGAATGGTTGTAGATGAGGTTGGAATGAAGCTCTAATGGCAGGATATGCTGACACAATTCATTATCCTGCTATGAAGTGGGTTCGTTTGTACAGACAAAGCACCTCATGTGAGAAGGCGAGTGAGTGTCAGAGTAAATCCTGTTATTTGGTCTGAAGGTGCGACTACACTTGTTTGGCAGTGCGTGACTGTATATAACTCCAGTGTTCACTGTCTCCTGGAACCCAGACTGCGATTAAAGCAAACTTGGAAAACAGCATCTCTGTTTCCCATCGGGAACGACCGCCCTGACAGGTACATCTGCACCAGCCCTGCAGATGACACACCTTCACAGAGCCAAGGCTGGCATGGAGAGCGTGGCACCAAGCTGTGCCCCTCCTGCTGGACAAGGGCTTGTGCCTTTATTTCGCCCGTTCCCAGGGCTCCCTGGCGGTGCGCGCTGCCGTGGGCAGATGGCTGATTTCCATAAGGAGGGGCGGGCTGGCGTGGCTGCTGTGCACACCCCGTAACCAGGCACAGCACAGCTGTAGCTGAACACGGGAGAGCCGCATTCATCCTCCCACTGACGCCGCGTCTGACCTTTCGTGAGGAAAACTGGTGGTGTCACTTGGAGCAGATGGTGAGCAGGAGCTGGGTGAAACATCTGTGGTGTCGTTTTTAAAGAGTCCTGTCAGGCTGTTCGAGGGCTGGGGCTGTGGAACCAGGATATCCCTAATTCTCCCCATTCCAGAGGTGAGCCGCCACTAAGGGCAGCGTGCACCTGACATGGGATGGAAAATGTGACTGTGCTTCCATGCAAGAACTTGCCAGGGTTCCTTTGTGATGTCCTGAGCTAGGTGAAATATAGACTATCATCTTCCGTAGTGTTGGACCTGGACAAATTATCCTGCAAAAAATGTCCAAAGCACAGGGGTCATGAGGGGTCTGTTGGACACACTCAGGCAAGAGGCTGCAAGTGTGGATTACTCGCTGACCACGGGACAGCTGCAAATGGAATTCTGACAAAGCCACACTTGTCAGCACTGCAGCCATTCTCTGGAGCCTTATAAATCCACTGCGTTGTATTTAACTCGATATTTAGCAAATTCAGCCTGACTGAAGGATCAGTGTTGGTTCTTCTATTTCATCTCTCAGAGGAAGGAGGTGAAGATGTCTAAAGAGAAAATGAGCACCACTCTGTGATGGGCTGGGGAGTCTGGGAATCACAGCTGTTGGGGTATGAGCCATTGCTGTGAAAACTGCTGTGTTAACCACTGCGTCACTCACAGCTGACCAAGGACATTTCTGTGCACATCTGAGGTGGGTCCTGGCTGTATCAAGGCTCACAAAAGTAAGTGGTGGCAAGGGCTGATTTAGGTAGGTAATGGGACCTTTCTCTGCTCCAAAGGGAAGGGGATGGGAGAGATCATGGAAACAGATTGCCCAGAGAAGCTGATGATGCCCTGTCTCTGGAAGTGTTCAAGGCCAGGTTGGATGGAGCTCTGAGCAACCTGGGCTAGTGAAAGGTGTCTCTGCCCATCACAGGGGGGTTGAAATAAGATGGCTTTTGGGGCTCCTTAGAATCCAAACCATTCTATGATTCTGTGAAACTTTGAGCAACAGGAATGACTGAGGGGAGTGTTTAGAAGGGTTGTGGGGAAAGGCTGAAACCAATGGGAAGTTTTCATCAGTGCAGAGTGTCTCATGTTGCTGGGATAACTAAGCCAGGAGAGAGAAAACAATCTTTGTGCTCAACATCCCTAGACACACTGTGAATTACCAGGGCCAGCATGGACTTAGATTTAGGGTGTTTGTGCTTCTGCTAGTGCTTTCTGAGCCTGCACTGATTTCCCAATTGTGTGATCTGGTTTGTGTGTTGTTTGCACCTGACATACAGTTCGTGATGTGTCAAGCGTCTTCCAGGCAGCTCAGATGCTTTGGGTTATTACTTACACCAATAATCTTACATCCTCCAATATTTCCTGGTAACCTGACAGATTCCTGGGAATCTTGGCTTCCAAAACAAGAGTGGCTCTTCATTTTGTGTGTGGTGAACCTGGCGTGCTGGGGGTGCACATGAGATGGGCAATGCCTTATAGATGTAGGAGGCTTCCTGTGCATATGCAGTGGGTGCTGCTTTTTTCATTGCAGATTTTAAGAATTATGCCATAGGTGGGTGCCTGGAAGAGACCTGATTTCAACTTCAGAGAATACTTTGGGCCTGAACTATCTCTATCTGAGGGAAGTGATGACAGACAGGCTTGTCACCAGCAAGTGTCCTGAGGGGACAGTGTTGGCAAGGGCAGGTGTTCCTCCCAGCAAACCATGTGAGAGGCTGAAGAGAAGCCAACAAAAAGCATGAGGTAGTTGTTATTTTTGTTAGCTGGTTTATTTCTCAGTGTAACAACCTCATGTTTACCTATGATATCTACACAGCACCTCTGTGTGTTTCTTTGTGGCAACAAAAAAGTGACACAGAGACATATCCCTTTTCCCCTTCCTTTGGGCCTAAAGGGAAATCAAAGCTGGCAAACAAGTCCCAGTTGCCTAAGAGATATTCCTTCCCTTCAGTGGCTCCCTGGAACTGGCCCAGGTCAAATGTACATGTGGCTGTAAAAATATGAATAAAAAGAAGTGAAACATGGTGACAGTAACTCAAACCACTCTCTGTGAAGAGGGGGATAAAGGATGACTGGCTGGTTTGGGTGCAGTACCAGGTGTCTGCAGTAGCAGGAATGGGATTGCAATGGAGTTAGTTCACTGAGTGAATTGCACATCCCCAGAGACCTGGGTGGATCCCCATAATGGATAGCATGAGCATCCAAGATAATTTATTCTCTTTGGAATCTCCAAGCATCACTCTCATAGAGAAAGCACCTTTCTCACACATTGATGGTGCTTCTGCTGCATCTTCAGTGGAGACAGGTTTGGGGTCCCCCAAGAAACAGCCACATGTGTCAAGGACTTTGCCTGTGCCCAAGTTCACACCTCCCGAGGCTGCACTCAAACTGCTGAGTTCCCTTTGCAGTGTCCTTCTGCCTCATATTTGCTTTCTTCTTTGTCTGGTGCCACTTGGCTCCTCCACAGTTATGGGATATCTGGCCCTTAAAACGCTGAGCCCTAAAAACCTGCTGTGACAGTTAAAATACAGCACTGGAACACCCTGCTCAGCAGACTACCTGCTTTTGCCTGTTTTGCTCTTCATCACTGGTTCTGCTGTGTGCCTTTAGGAAAGAGTTGTTTGTGTCTTCAGCGTTAGCTGTGGCTGTTAAACACCATCTTTACATTACTCAATTAGCTTGACAAATTCCTGTCCTTAAGATGAGTTGGCCATAACAGGGTCTGCCAGAGCACAAACCCACCAGCAGCAGGCACTGCTGGGAGCTGCTGCTGCTCCAGGTGACGCAGGTACTCGACTCTACGGGCGACACTCGGCAGCGATCGTTTTTGTTATCAAATATAAGGCATCCAGGCTGGCTGTCAGGTTTCATCTGATCACAAGGCAGGCTTTTATTAATCCCTTATCATGGCAGTGCTTTTGATTGAAATCTGTCTCTCTCTTTCTGTCTCCTCCCCCCTTTTCCTTGCAGGACATAAAAGACAATGGAAGGGATAGGGCCAAACTGCTCTTCTGCAGACAAGAAGCCAATTGTCTAAAAACAACAGGTCATTCAAGACCACGGGAGACTGAGGACAGTGGCAGGAGCATGAATATACAAAAGTGCTTACTGTTAAGGCCACAGCTTCAAGTGTTTAAATTCAAATCACATTTCCATTTGAGGTTCGAATTTATGGCAAGAGCATACACACAAGGGTTTTACTGTTCTAAATAAATCTCATCTGACTTCTCAGGGTATTCCTCATGGCAGCACATCAGAGCTGACTGCAAGGGAGACTCGCTTTCCTTGCTGTATGAAGCAAAACCATTGAAGTAGGTTATTTTGGTTTGGTTTGGGTTTGTGTGCTGTGTGTTAGTAAATAAGGCAGCCTGTCATATCTGGGCTCTGGTTTTCTGATTGTGAGGTTAGTCCTTGGCTTGAAGTGCTATTGTTCTTGGACCTTTGCCTTGAGCTGGAGGGTTCATATGTGTGGAGGAAGAGGAGGAACCGAGCTAAAAATAAAGCGGAACAAAACGCTGCTTATTGCCATGGAGTAGCTCGTGTTTTCCTAGATGTCTCAGCAGCCCATCCTTGCAGGCGGTGTGGACTGGCACAGTCTGCTTTCATCACGTGCGAGGTGTGATTTTGGGTATCCCATATCGCCTTCCTCAGATTCTGCTCTGTGCTCTATCTAATATTTTGCTCATGCTGGTCACAGCAACAGCAAGAGAAACAGGCTCCACTTTCCATTACACATCAAGCAAGGAGCATTTGCATTGCAGATGTAAGAGGCAGCTCAAGTTCCTTCGCTCCTTCGTGTCCCTCAGCGTGACCCTGTGGTGTCTGCTCCTGCCACAGCCCTGAACTGATGGAAGATGCTGAGAGCTGCAGGGACTGCAGCACAAAATACCTGTGTGGTCACAGAACCTGGACCAAGAGCACTCTCTGTCTCCCTTTGTGGAGAAGCACTGAAGGCAGGGAAGGAGGGACTTCTGCACCAAGGGTCACAGCACTCTCTGTGACAGGACTTGCTACATGCAGGAGCTGAGCAGATCTTAGATTGCTTATGGGAGCAATGAGAATATCCCCAGTTGCATCAGCTGAGCTGCAAACTAGACATGAGACAATTGCCATTAGTCAGGATTTAGAAAAAGCTTCCATTGGACTGGACATTCCCTCCTTGCCCACTTTCAGGCTTTGAGTATGTGACCCTCACATACTCACTCTCACCTATGAAACCCTGTTGGTGCTGGGTACTTGGCTAAAAGCACAGGATTGACTCAGTGCACAAATTGCCTAGTTCAGTATAGATGCAGAGAGGCAGGTAAAATATTCAGATGTTCAAATATTTTCCATTAAAATGTCCCAGTTGAGGTTATCTTTGTATATATATACATATATATATATATATGTATCTATATCTATATCTATGTATCTTTTGTTATCACTACATCAACATCCACCACCACACAGATAAAAGTGACCAAAGAAAGATCACAGAGGGCACATCATCCTCTGCCTGTCCAGCCATGCTCCTCTTGCACTGATAAAACATTCCTGCTGCCTTTCAAATTTAAAGAAATGGAAAAAGGGTTTCTATCAGCAGTGTGGCTTTAGTCAGATTGTTGTGAATAGTTTATGCACAGTATCATGAGGTGCTCAGTTTCTGAAATATTGGTACAAGCAGAATATCATTTAAAGTTTGGATTTAGTCTCTCATAACTAAAAGGCACAGTGCATTTTTAGACATTTTAGAAACCAATCCATAATAATATTTCTCTGTGTGAGAAAAACACAGAGCACTGGTGATGCCTCTGGTGTCCTTTCCCAACATATATTGCCTGTGCTCAGTGGGCAAGTGGCTGTTTCTTGAGGATCAAACCAGGGTATCCACATGGAAAATTCCCAGGTCTAACATTTGACTTTGGTTATATTATTAGCACACCCTGTTTCTTCTTTTAGGGCAGCTAATTGAGAAGCTGCAGCAGAGCTGTCTTTTCCTGAATCCCCAAAACCACGGAGGTCCCTTTTCCTTTGCAGCAGTAATTGAGAACATGTAGTCAGATTGCCTCTGGGAGTGGTGAGTTATTAAAAATCAGGCACTTGAGTGCTAGTTTTGTGAGCTGGAATGATGGTAAAGGGCAGACAGGCAAGTCCCTTGTGCAGAAACCTCAGGCTGGGCATGACTTGTTGCCGAATGCAGCTGTGTGGTGCTTCAAGTGTCTTATTCTAAAGTCCTCTTCATGCCTAGGAAAGGGACTTGTGCACCCAAAGGGGTGGATAATTTTCTTCCTGTGTGGGCAGTAGCTTTAGTAAAAGATGTAATCTCTTCATACTAACTTTGTCTCATTTAGTGGGAAAAATGCAATAGTAATTTTAGTATTGTGTGGGTTGTAAAGTGCAGGTATTGTCCATCTGCATCCCAATCCTGTGTCTGTGCCTTACCTCTCTAGGAAATGGGTGGTGAAAATAAAAGACCCTGAAGCACCCTCTACCGTGACTTTTTCCTATAATTAAGGCATTCTCCCTTTCTCTTCCTAGTACATTTAGTGCTTCACAGATGACTAACCCTTAAACTTTTTCCTCCCATTGGCTGCTGTGTGTTTCATCCATGCTGGATGTAGTAGGAGAGGGGTGGGCAGATGGAGTTCCCATGTCAGCTCCATGCCTGGAAATTTGGGGTTTGTAGACAGAATCATCTTAGAATTATGGAATGTCCTGAGTTGGAAGTGGCCATTGAGTCCAACTCTAGCCCTGCACAGAACATCCCCCAAGAATCACTCCATGTCCCTGAGAGCATTGTCCAAACATTTCTTGAGCTCTGCCAGGCCTGGTGCTGTGACCATTGCCCTGGGGATCCTGTTCCAGTGCCCAGCCACCCTCTGAGTGAAGAAACTTTTGCTGATATCCAACCTAAACCTCCCCTGGCACAACTTCAGGCCACTCCCTCAGGTTCTGTCACTGTCACCACAGAGAAAAGATCAGTGCCTGCCCCTCTGCTTCCCCTCATGAGGAGGTTGTGTTTGCACATGGCCTGGGACAACTCTCCAAAGACTCACCTGGATGCAGACAAGAATGTGGCTTGTGCCCCAGCCTTGTTCCCCCACTGCAGTCAGGTTGAAGTGACTCACTCTTCCAAACCACCACTACAAAAGAGCTAGGTTTTGGTTAGTCCTCACCTTGTCATTTGAGGGTTTTGGAAAAAAAAATAAAGAAAACAGCAGCAAGGCAGCCTGGCAGTGCCATCTGTGCTGAAGGCTTGCCACCCCTCACCGGCTGGGATCTGCAATACGGTCTGCAGCCAGCATCTGCTGGGAAAGCTTGTGAGCTCCAGCTTCAGTATTAAGGGGAACAAATTATTATTGGAAGGAAAAATCCTATATCAAAGCAACCTCAAGACCAAAACAGGAAGCAGGGTGTCACCTGGAAGCACATCCTGAGCCTGAGTGGGCTGGTCATGAAACATCCGAGGTGAACGGATGGAAGGTGGCAAAGCTGCCTTTTTCATGCCAGCTAGAGGTCTTGCCTTGTCTCCTGAAAATGCAAATACAGATCCCTCCAGCTCAAAGTCTCCTAGATGTGACTCTTGAAAAATAAAGGTAGCAGGCTTTATTCCTTCCATGAAGTAGCTCAGTGTCTTCATGGCACCTCTGGAGGTACAGCATGGGTGAAGTCAGCTCTTTTGTTTAAAGTCTTCACCTTGCCATTAAGACTGTTATAAATCTCAATGCTAAATTAAGTGTTGTGCTACTCTTACTTCTGTCTCCTCCAATGGCTGTTTATAAAAAAAAAACAAAAAAGAAATTTGTTATAATTCTCCCTGCTCACCATTCCCGCATGGAATCAAATCCCGCTCTTTCCTCTGGTTATATTGCTGAGAACCACTACAGAAGGTGGTTAAGGGTTTTTTAACTGGCAGCTACAGAAGTATCACTTTAATTGCACAAAATGTGTGATGGATATTGAGAATACTTTCAACTAGTTTTTTGCCGTGTTTGATTTGTGTGGCACCACTACTGTAATACCCTCTTTACAAATTACTTTAATTATTACTTCCCCTGTGTTATGGAAACGGCATGGAAAGCTTTTTCAGGATGTAACAACCACACTTTCTCATGTCCCATACTTTGCAATATTCAAACCAATTATCACATCAGTAATAACATGAAAAACAGTTTCACTGTTATAGTCATTATTGAGAATACATGGCTGTAGTTGTTGAAAATGTGCTATCTACATCTACATACATCTTAGTGAGTGCCAAAAGACTTTACTTAAAAGAATCTTGTGTTTTTCAAGCAACCACTGTGTTACAAATAACCACAGTGGTGATAAACAAGTGTACTTGCTTCTGTGGTCATGGCTCAAATTGTGCTTTCAAGATGAATGCCTGAATATTATCAGATTGATAGAGATTTTAAATCTGTATTGTCATAAGTGTGAATAAGGTTTGCCTTAGCAGCTGGGAAAACATATTTAAAGCTGGGAATAAATTAATATAAATAAGAGGATGTGTGGGGAGCTGTTTAATACTGCTGGGAGCAGAAAGACTATGTTTTTTCAGTTAATTCAAACAGAATATTTGCATCCAAATCTTAAGATGCAGACCCAGGAGTGACTGAAGGCTGCTGTATAGATGTTTTTATCGGTAGGATTTTGTCAGCAAAGATTACAGTAGATACAGCACCTGTAGTGGTAAAACTTGTCTTCTTCCTAGAGACATAAAAATCCCCCAATCAATGTGATTAATACAGAAAAAGACTCTACTGCTCATGTTGCTGCTGCATGTGCTGATGGCTTATTTTGCCACTGGTGCTTCATCAGTGGGAGAGCATTTTTCTTGTCCTTGTGGTTCCACATTTGCTTGCAAAGTGTGGCTTTGGCCATGGGTGGAAGCCTTCACCTGAGCAGCCTGGAGGTGTCTGTGTAGAGCGCATGTATGGTCACATAACTGAGAGGAAAATATCCCTGCCCTGAGTCTGCAACATTTTTTCACATGCAGTAAAGCATTAAGCCTTGTTGTAGTTACAAAACTTACTGAAACAATGCTGTAGAGGTGTTTCAGGAGTCCTCCTGGCTTCCCGTGCTCTTCATAAAGATGCTAAACAACCTACTGCTGTGTTTTGGTTTAATTCTCATGGGAAAAGTTTACCCTTTTGTTTCTTTGTAGCTCACTAAATGCTGAGAGCCAGCACGACATTGTGCAAGACATGGGAAAAGGGAAAAGAGAGCAGGGAAAACTCAGAAGAAACATAACAGAGCATGTACCCACCAAGGTAACCAGAAAGCAACACTAAGTAGCAAAATTATGGGACTTTCATTAGTCTGATGTTTTGTGGATAAATAAAATGAAGCCAATTTACACTGATGACTTAATTGCATTTCTGTGGAGTCCAATGCAAAGTTCCCCCTTGCCATCACGTTCAGCATCTTGGATTTGAACATGTGCCATCCCCAGAAGAGAGAGACTCGGATGAGGCACAGCAAGGTTGTTTCTCTCTGTGAGCTGCCAGCCTGCTGTTTCCCAGCACACTCTCTCTCAGTGGTGCTGGCCAGGCTGTGGTGGCTCAGGGGTGCTGAAGGCTGGCCCGATGCACGTCGATAGTGGTGATGTTACGCCTGGTTTGTCACACGCAAGTGACTCTGCCCTGCCTGGCCCTGCATCCAAACAGTCTCTTATAGGGACATTCCAGGGCTCTTCTTCAGAACCCTTCATCCATGGAAGGAGTAAGCAAAGGAAGCTAGGAAGCAGATGTGCAGCTGATACAGACACAAATCCTCCTAATGAGCTCAGTGGGGCTGAACCAGTTCCATCAGCAGAAGAAATTTCCCTTTTTTCCCAGGTCAAAAATGGTGACCTGCAGCCTGGCTCACCCATACCCAGCCTGAGCACTGTCATTTGCTCCCAGGAACAAGTTTCCTGTATTTTCAGGAAGGAACAGTGAAGGCCCAAGGGAGCAGCTGAGGGCACAGAGCTGGGGCACCAAAGACAGTGCTGTTGATTACCCACCTTGGTGGCTGCTGGGTTTCTTCTTGGGTGGCTCAGTTTGGCAGAGTGTGAGGAACTGACCTGGTGTCCTTCTGTATGGCAAGGATGCATTGTATCCACCAGCAAAAGCCTGGATATGTGTAATCCTTTACAGCTCATCCACCCTCTCCTTAGCAGACACTTTGCTTTTTCATTATAGGGAGTAATAAACAAATAAATTTATATTTTTACATAATCAACAACAACGAAGCTTTAAAGACTTCCTGAAAATCTGATTACAAAAAGACATCTCCAGGAGTTAAAACTCAGGGTTGCGCTTTGAACTTTTGCCACATTTTTTAAACAGTCATCAGCTGTGATTGCATCCAGTTTGAGATCACTGCCATAATTAATTTTAATTAAAGTATACTTAAGCCTTGTGAAGGTTTCTTTCGTGTCCTTGTATAGCACCAATATTCACATATGATAGGACATCACTCACATGCAATTTTGCAGTTCGATGTTGACTCACACAGCACCTGCCAGCTGAGCCATGCTTTGAAAATTCAAAATATGCTCCTGCAAGCAGGTTGTAGTGAATGCCAATACAATGATTACATAAACAGAGGACTCTACTGTCATGCGTAAATGCAATTTTGTAAATACCACATCACACGTGTCCCCGCACGTGCTGGTGGGGTTTTATGGCATAACAGGGGATTGATTTTGCTGTGCCCTCATCAATCTATTCCATGTGATGATCTCAGTTTGAGGTGATGATGAGCCGTGGACAGGGATTTGATCTACACTTCCAGAATCCCTGTAACTCTGGCTGTTTGACTGGCAAATTAATCTCCTGCTCCCCCAAACTGGAGCCCCAGCTGCTGTGTTGTTCACTTTTGGGAAGCTGTGAAACACAATGAATGCAGCTACAACTGACTTGAGAGTGCGAAACAATTGGTATGGATATAAAAGTGTTCCTGGGAGAACAGGAGAGGCCATCTTGATACCTAATTGGCTTTATTCTCACTATGCATTCCTTTGGCAACTGTCTGCAGGGTCGAAGCAAGTGATACTATTCCCTTCAGACCTCATATAAAGAGATTCTGACACAGAAATCAGAAAACCAGCAAGTATATAAAGGTATGACACTATTCATTAGCTTATGAAAATATAATTTGGATTTAGTAGAAAATTAAACAGAAGTATTTAATATATTTGAAACAAATATATGGAGAAAGTAAATTATTTACCATACAAATCTCCATATAAGAAGGTCCCCATGTTTAGGTAAGGCTGGAAATAATATTAATTGAAAAAAAGTTGATTGAAAATTGCTTGTCTTCCTGAAATTTACTCCCACTTTGAATTAGTATTCCTCATGGTAAGTGCTTGTCAAGCACATGGCCAATAAATAACGTGGGTTGTGTAAACACATCTATGTGATTTGGAAGTTAAAAAAGGTTTGCTAATGCCTTTTGGGGGGTCTTCCTGTTTCTCAGATGAAGAGCTTTCCTGCCCAGAACACTCTCAGATATGTGTATGAACCCGTGTTGGCTCAGCCAACAGTTCACCTCTGTTCTGCAGATTTTAGCCACAGGAATCGTTTCCAGTTCCGCTTCCCTATTGCCTCCCGTTCTCAAAGGAGAGCAAGTGCGACCAGGAATACCCAGCACTACTATTGTTGTTGCTAAACCAAATGAGAACGAAGTTGAAAAAGCTCTTGAATGGCCTCCTGGAAGCCAGTGTTTAACTCCTGGTATTGGGATGAAAACCACAGGTTTTTCTATACCCTGGGAGCCATCCAACACTAGTCTGCATCAGAATTGCTGAACAGACTGGACTTTGAGATTGAGCCAGGAGATTAATTCCTACTTTCCTGTCACAGCCTCCTTCCTCTTGAAGGCGGGAAACAAGCCAAAAACCCCTAAAGCAGTGTGTCTGGCCTTTGCTGTTGGCTGCCAGGGCCCTGAGTGCACCCGCTGCCTGGCTCCTGGGATCCCCATGCACCCCATTCCCCACCCCTGGCTGCTCCTCATGTGCCTGCTGGATGCCTCCATCTGGTCATGGACCCAGTGCTAGGTCACCTCACCCGCCACCAAGCTGCTCCCTGGCACGGCCACCTGCCTCCAGCTCTTGGGCAATCCATCCATTCATCCTAGCTCCCCTCTGTTAAAGGGTGAAAGTTTGTTCTGGGCCAGAGTGCTTTATTGTCAGTATGCTTGGGGACCTGGCCAGCCTTTGTCACACAGAGATGGTCTTTACAAAGAGAGATGTTGGAATTTTGCACAGGGAAAGGGGTGACCTCTCCTTGACTGCTACCAAATAACAGGGAGGTAAACAAGTAAACCAGGGTCAGGACAAAAGGAGGTGGTGCTTCATGGAAGCAGAGGTGGAGCTTAGGACCTCAGGAAGTCTTTTCCAAACGGTGGTGTTTGGATGGTTTTTCAGGAGTTCAAAGGGAAGATGGCAAAGTGCCTGGAGGAGAGGCCCTTTGATTACTGAATGACAAAGTGCAGCAGGCTCTGGAAGCCCCTGAGCTGAACATAAGGAGACGTTGGGAGAATATTAGGGACAGAAGGATCATGTTACACTTGTGCTGCTCCTGCCCTCCCCTCGCTGTCCACCTCTGGCCATGGCTGGGCACAGAATGATGGGACAGAAGGGTCCTTGTCTGGAGTGACCGTGGCCACCTTGTCACCTCATTGATGGCTTTCAGGAACAAAACAGCCTCTGAATGATGGTTCACAGAGATCACTTCTTGCTGAGGTCCTGCTTCTGCAAAGGACAAATTATTGCATTTCCATAATTAATGATTAAGTCTTCAGAACAGGAGGGTTTGGGGCAACACTGCTGCCTTCTTGTGTGGATCCTCAGCAACATGAAGTGCTTTTTTGGTGATTGATTTGGATGGATTGCCCTATTGGTGTCTCAAACCTGCACATATAGGAATTGTGAAAAACACCAAAAATAAGTTTTAACATTATTTGACTGACTTTTTTCTTAAACATTAAGTAAATTCATCATCTTAGTTAAGTAGACGTGATCTTTCAAAGTTAACAGAGGACAATTGCCTATTGCTGATGGATGTAGTTATAGAGCTGTGACCAAAGTTCTACATGAAAGCTTAGCCTCAATACTTTGTAATTTTACTCATGTGCAATGTTTCTCTGTGTTAGAAGTTATGCAATATAAACTTAGTTTGTCTAACTTACCTTTCGTGAGTTCCTAGAACAATTAAATGAACCTTCAAGTAAGAAGCAGCAGTTTCTATGCTTCATTCTGATCCACTGAAGCTCCAAATTCCAAGTTGCAGTAAAGAGGAAAAACAACAGCATGATTTCATACCATCTCAGACATGCCAGTGGAATAACTAATTTGATCCTCTTGATGATCTTCCATGTTTCCAAGTCAAAACTGATTCGAGCAAGACATCAGTTCAGAGAGAATTAAATGCAGTTTTTGTTCATTGTGATAATTTAAAAAAACTGTTTTTCTCTCAGTCTCCTGAATTTGTTTGATGTTTTTCTCTCAGACAAAGGGGTCAATGCCAGAACGGATGTCAAACAACGTACCATGAAACGTTAACGATAATTTGCATTTTATTTTGTTTCTCATCATGTTTCTCATCAGGTTCTCATCTCCCCACTGACTCTCTCAGGATGAGTGTGTGCTTTCCACGTGGGTTGGAGGCTTTCCTCCACCCTAGGTTTTGGCCAAGGCACCTGCAATGTCTGGAGGCCTTGGGCTCTCTCAAGAAAGGGAGACAGTGCAATTTTGTTAATGCAACATCCTTTATGTGCAGATGAAACAGAGGGATCCTCAGCTATGACAGAGGCTAACCTCACGCAGATTCCAGAATGAATGAGTGCTCTGGACAGCTGTAATCAGGTCCAGGCAGTAATCTCTGCCAGCTGTTGCACAAATGTGCACATCAGAAACATTTATAGTTTGGGAAGGTTAACAGGCACCATCTAAGAAAGTCTTCCTCTCTTTGCCCACAGCACAACCCCTTCAGTGGGCTGTAGTACCAAGGTCTGATGATTTCTAAATAACTCTCCAAATCACTTGAATCTAAGGATTTCTGGTGATAAAGTGTAATGGTCTGTGGAAGTGAATAGCTGATGCACACCTCGGAGCCTGATTTTGATCTAAGTTATCCTGTCCAAGTTACATTGCTGTAAATCAAGAGTGGCTTTCAGAAGAGAGGTACAACAGAGAAATGAGGCAGGAAGCAATGCTCTGAACAGGCAGAGCTTGCAGATTTGCCAACAGGATTGCCAGGAAGTGCAGGTGCTCTGCAGAGTGGGGTCACAGTGGTGGCTGCTTCTCTGCAGATGAGTTACAATGGGTTTCATAGCAACTGCTCCAGTCCCAGGGGAGAAACTCCTCTAGAAGATTCTCCAGGAACCATCTCCAGGACCACAAGCTTAGGCTGACTGGGAGAAAAAGTGCTGGAGCCTGAACTGTGGTCCCTTCTGCCTCCTTGGAAGGGGCAGGGAAAGCCCCTCCTGTTGCACTGGCAGAGGCAGTCCCTATCCAATATGGGAAATAGGAGTGCAGAAGGTGCTTTTGACTTTGTGCACTCAACTGGAGATGTTCTCCCTACTCCAGAAAGGAAAGAAATTGCTCTAAGGCAGATTCTGTCATCCTAAACCAAGCAAGATGCCCAGGAAAATCCCATAAAATTTACTGTGCTTGAGCCCAGCAATTTGTCACTACTCTTTTTCACCTTGTTGACACCCCAGCTATTCTAAGTTGAACATAGCCCATACTGTTGCTGAACTCCATGCACACCTATAACAAAGTGGATTTATACTGAATATTTAGTATAATCTTTCAGTTCACTTATATATATGTATGTATATACAGTTAAATTATGTGTATACAAAATACACATATATTCACACATATAAAAAGATACATATACACACACACACACGTATCAGCTTCAAAATCAAAGAAAATGTAGAGGTAAAATACAATCAGTAACTCATAGTGTTTCTGAAAGCCTTTTATGAGGGTAACCCTGAATAAGTTAAACAGTCCAGTTCAGGAACACCAGCTTGGATATTTTCAGAAGCATATGGAGAAAATTCCTTGCAATGATTACAGAGTTGTAAACTGCTGCTGAGTGGTAACCAATGCTACATGCAAATGTGGAAATTGCTTGTGAAGTGTAACGTTCAGTGATAAGTGTTTTGATTACAGTCGTTTTAGGGAAATCTGATGTATGGCAGCAGCGAGATCGAAGGAATGTTAATTCCACCTTGGATCATCTCAAGCCTTGGGAGTGGCAGAAGATAGAGAAAACTTTTCTCTCCTGGATAGCTTTAAGTTTCAGACAGTTTTGAATTATTTGGGTTTTAACAGGTGAAAGAAAGACCAGGACATCAAGGCCGATACAGCCTGTCAGAGTCAGTGCAGAACCACCCCACCAGCAGCTGCAGGTGCAGAAGACACACAGCCACTCTCCAAAACTCATCAGGCAGCTTCATTGGCCAAAACTTAACCTTGCATGGGAGAAAGAAAAGGAAATCCTGGTCATAAATCCACAACATTTTCCCAAGGATGTAGGAGCATCATTAAACTAATTTTTTCTGAAGACATTGGAAATAAGACGTGGAGAAATGCCCTCTGGTGAGGGGTTCCACAGTTCAAACTCACTGGGATGTGGTGTTGGGTCTTCCTCCCCAGCATCAACTCTGTGCAAAGTGGCCCCTTAAAACTGGCTCTGCTTACAGATTATACCCTGGAGGACTATGTCTCTTCCTACCCTCTTACCTTGGGTTTGGGATTGGGAGCCCCTCATCAGGCATATCCAAGTCATCAGACGCATTTGCATCTGAGCTCTAATTTTTTTTTCTTTTTTTTTTTTTCCTTTGATTTCTGATTCAATCCTCTTCTTTTTTCCTCTGACAGATTCATATGAGGGCAAAACACTTTATTTTTTAAAAGTACAAATGGAAAGTAAGTAACAGAATGTGGGGAATATACACTGCTAATTCCTGACATTTTAATGAACTCTCTGGTCTCATTCCAACACTGAGCACCTCTGGTCAAAGCAGCTCCCTTAGGGCAATGACAGGCTCATAAATGAATCTCAGACAGCATTTTTGTGGATTTTCTCCATTGCATATTCAACACAGATTTGTGCTTGGTGAACAAAACAAAGGGTTTAAGGACTATCTTTAACTGGACACTAAAATTTTGTTTGTCCCAAAAGAGAGCCAAAAATAATAACCTGGGGAAGGAGAGGCAGGATGACTATTCTTTGGTTTCTGACTAAAACCAGCCTAAGATGGGGATCAGGACATTTTCTAGATGTACAGTGCAGACACATGATTTTGCACAGAACTGCTTTTTGTCCTTCCAACGTACAGCCCATCCTCTATTTTATCTGCTTTCTATCATTTTATAAATTCCCATTCACAAACAGAAACGTCCCTGGGGAGCTCCCATCGTCTGCTTGCAGCTGGATGCCATGGTGATGTGAGTGTGAGAGGTGCTGTGCTGCACGTCCCTGCGCTGAGAGGGACCTGCCAGCCCTGCATGGGCAGTGGCAGCTGCCAAAGCCACCCAGCTGAAGGGCTGAAGGTGCCACTCAAGCATCTCAAGGGCCATTTCCCAGCAGGATGTGTCAGTCTGTGTAGAGGGCTACACCCCCAGTCATTATTGGCATGACTACCTCAGATACCTGGCAGATCCATGATCCACAGGCCTAACGTTGGCAAGCCAGCTGTTGGCAATTTAATAGTGAAGTGGATTAAAACCTTGATAATCCATGAGTGATGGGTATTGTGAATGTGCCTAAAAGGACTGGCTTGCAGAGAAAAGGCTTCCTACACTCAACCAGGACCATTAGTGGCATATGCTTTGCTGGCTGCAGTGAGTACATCAACCAAACAAAATGCTGCATAATCATTATGCTGCCCTTAATCAACTGGAAGGCACCTTCCTGAATGCCACAGAGAAATGCACCAGCTGCTCTTGAATAGGCTTTCTTCTCTCCAAATAAGACCATAACCAACAGGACATCTGAGTCCAGATTGTTTTCCAACACCTCATCCATCTTGTGCTCTTACTCATGGGATTACACCCAGCATCAGTGCGCTGAAGAGGACAAATTTTATTCCATAGCCAAGGGTTTCAACACAGTTGATTGCTCTGCCCAGCACATCCTGCCCAGGCAATGAAAGAATGAAATAGTATTTTTTGTCTACAGAATAAAGAAGCCATTTCAATCACCCTTCTCTCCCATGCCTTTTATACTCTGAGTGATGGCAATGTCACAGGTCTTTATCTAACTTGGTATGCCTTCATTCCATTTCTCCAGGTCAGTCCCTCAGAAACAGCCAGCAGGAGCCATACCACTCCCCAGCATGTGGGGATAATGGTTTCAGTGTTCATCCTCTGAAAAAGAAAGTTTAACGAAAATGTGGTTTTGACTGTCAGAGACTGTGCAGCAACCAGACACAAGGTCCTTGACCATTATATTTTTAATCTTTCCAGGCAGGGAGTCTGTCTGAAATCATTGACTGGAACAGGCTGTGACTTTTCACTTCATGACGGAATATCATCCATGTGAGGGTAAGTTCCTTAGCTTGCTGGAAAAATTCATTGGGAATTGGTTTGTACCAAACCAGCCATTGCTATTTGCCTCACACAAGGACCACATTTCCTGAATTTCTCTTTTGTGGAGAGATTATCAAGCAATTTCAGGAATGGGGGAGATTCAGGACAAAGGGTAAATTCCCTGCTGAACCAGGCTGCAAACCCACAATTTTCAATGTACCCAGGGTCTGAAACCATGTTGGCCATAGACAGGAAGGATCAGAACTCCACATTACTCTTCTTATGAGCTCATATCATATCATGAAGTCACTGGAACTGGTAGCTTGTACTGCCTGAGTCAACATGCCAGTGATGGCATAACTCTATAGCAATCTCTTGGCATTAAAGCCTTGGTTGTGGATTAAGCCCAGCTGGACATTAAGCCACTCTCACACAGCTGCTCTCTCAACCCCTTTCTCTCCCCCCTCCTCACCCCAGGTGAATGGGGAGGAGAATCAAAATAAACCTTGTGGGTTAGAGAGATAGAGAACAGTTTAATAGAGAGATAGGCACAGTTTAATAATGGAAAATAAAGTAAAAATCAGTAATTATGGCACATAGTAATAATTAAAAGGGAAAAAATCAAGTGATGTGCAACACAATTACTCCCCACCTGCTGACAGATGCCAGACCCCTCCCTTTCTGAACCCAGATCGTCCCCTCTTCCAGGTAACCACTTGGTTTATATACTGGGTATAATGNTCCCCACCTGCTGACAGATGCAGACCCCTCCCTTTCTGAACCCAGATCGTCCCCTCTTCCAGGTAACCACTTGGTTTATATACTGGGTATAATGTTCTATATAGGTGTAATATAACTTTGGTCAGTTCAGGTCACCTGTCCCAGTTGTGCTTCCTCTCAGGTTTCTTGGGTACCTCCTCACTGGAAGAATGTGACATAAGGAAAAAGTCCTTGACTTAGGATAAACTTAGCAAAACCCACAACATCAGTGTGCTTTCAACACCATTCTTACTCCAAATCCAAAACACAGCACTGCAACAGCTGCTAGAAGAAATTAACTCTGTGCTGGCTGAAACCATTGCACAAAGTACCCAGGAAGACACAAGGAGCTGGTAGGCTGATCATTGCCTCGCTTTGTCTCCTGCCAGGTGCTCCTTGGTTTGTAAGTGCCCTGTGCAAAGGGGATGTTCAGAGAGCATGTCCCAAACCAGCCCTGGAAAGCTTGTGCATTCCTCTTGCTGAGCATGAGGATGGCATCACCTGTAACAT
This sequence comes from Pycnonotus jocosus, assembly GCA_013400435.1. Classification (NCBI taxonomy): domain Eukaryota; kingdom Metazoa; phylum Chordata; class Aves; order Passeriformes; family Pycnonotidae; genus Pycnonotus; species Pycnonotus jocosus. The sequence goes on from VWYP01032091.1 coordinate 68,025, forward strand.
GAGTCCCAAAACATCCGACAGCGCAGAACTTCTGTGCCGTTCCTAATTCGGCCAAAACACATCCTGATGGCAGGATGAAAGTGAATCTCTCTGGGGATTATTTCAGAGATGCTGAATCCCAGCCCACCCACTGCAGAATGATGAGAGGCTGTTCCCCTCCCAGCCCCCCCATATGAACTCATCTGTATTAGAAGAGATTATAATAACCAGCTGCCTCAGTTGGTGTTTTGAAGCTAAGCACTTGTAAATGCTTGGAGATATTTGTATTAAAGATAGGCTCAGCAAAAGCTGGCATGAGAAGTAAAGCTTGTAATGTTCAGAAAGATTGGGGAGTAGCTTTCAGGCTTTTCATTGGACTTTAAATCATACCTTTTCTTTTGAATAATAATGTAAAACCATAAAACTTTGTTACTGAGAGGCACCATAATAAGTATTTTGCAATGAAATCAAAATAGTTTCTTTTAAAAGTACTCAAGCTCTCTTCAAGCTACCAAGTCCTTAGTCAGATATTTAACCTCAAATCAGAATTTGAACTACTGCCATTTGTCTAAAAATTTTAAGCATCAGCATAAAAATGAACCACAAGTAAATTCATTTCAAGTGCTGTTGAATACAAGTTGAAAGCCAATTGTTAAACAAGCAACTACTCTCCTAATCACAACATAAAGAGAGTGCCATAACACAAGGTGAAAATAAGCAGAAAGCAAACAGAACACACCATTGATTGAATCCTTCATTATCTAGGATAGCTTTTAATGGTGGAACCTGCCTGTGTGTCACTGCTCTTATCTCTCCAAAGGCAGTATGCACACACTGTAAAAATCAGTCTCTTCATTTTCTGCTTGAAAAGATCATTGTGAAAAAAAAGTGTCAGGGAGTGTAGGTCATGCTGATTTATTGGCAATTAAACCTGCAGGATTTCTGCACTCTTTTCAAAACAAAGTATCTCTGGGTAATTCAGCCTGGCACATTACATAGTGAGCTAGATGCTAAAAGGCATGAATCTTTTTGTTTGTGCACAACAAAAACAATTGACTTGGTCTTATTTAGGATAATTGCTACTATTTTCTGTAAGAGAGGGAGGTAAGTTACCTCTCAACAATGGATGATTCTTTCCAGTAATGAAGATGCTGATTTTATTCCTCATCTTTTGTTGAGGATAGCAAGTCTACAGACAAACTTCTCCTGCTTAAGAGTAAATAGATGACAGTGCTAAATATATGATGTCTTGCAAAGGTAGATCACATTTGCTTTCCTCCATGATTGATTTGTCCATTCTTGAGTAAGTTCCTCTGCACAAGCTTTCAAATGAGACTGCATCTTGTCTGGTCTCCTTGTGTGTATTTTCCAGCTGTATCACTTAGAAGATTGGAAAAAAAAAAAAGTCACCCTCAAGTTACACAGCTAAAGTGGAAAAAATATTCACTATTCTTTTTTTTGCTGAAGCATCTCATGCAGGTTTACATCAGGCTTACATAATTTACTGAGCTAGCATAAGTTATACCACACAAACATGTGCAATTAGGATTGATATTCCCACTCAAAATGTTTCCCAGAGTAGCAATATTCTCAGATTCCTTCTGATAAAGGTAACTTCTCAGCTCTGCAAACTGTTTTGGAGATCCAATATTGAAAAGTCCTAATATTTTGATGTTAATTCAATGCATTTAATTCAGTTTTTAGACATGCAACATGGGATGAATACTGCAGCCAACACTGCACATTTTTCCAGTTGTGGTTGCATGGTTGAGAAATCACCTAATTAGTTTTTACAGGTAACATTACCCCTATGACTTCCTTTATAGTTTACCTCTTGTCTGAGGTCTGGATCTACACTGGTGAGATGTTCATAGAAAGGTGAGTCTCAGCAGATATTAACAGAGCCTCAGTCCTAGGAGGAGCTGCTAAAGGAAAAGGAAAAAGCTGATGGCATATTCAGTCCCTAAAATGAGTGACTGTGGACCTGTCTGTATATAGCTACAACAAGAACAAGAATTTCAGCACTGCCTCCCATCCAGGACGTACAAAGGGTTGAGAGAGCAAATGCGGCAGGCAGCAGGGTGGTGGTAGAAGGAATGCTATGAACCACAAACTGCACAATGTCCCTCATGGCTTTGCCTAGGGCGAGGGAAGAGATCAAATGAACTAGGCTGGTGGTAGGAGACAGAAAAGCAGGAGACATTGCCAGATAGAAACCACAAGCAGAAAGTCACGGTGTGGGAGCTGAATAGGCAGACACACCAACCTGGAGTAATAGGAAGTCCCTTTGAAGTTGTTACTTCAAATAGGGCTGTCAATGTAAATCAGAGATGCCACTTGCAACAAGAATTCCTAGAAGAAGCAGGTGTCCAACCAGTGCTGGGCCAGCATTTCTCTCACAGCATTGCTGGGCAGAAAGAAAAGTTAGCCACAGCTGTGCACAGCAGCCTGGTTTGCTCCCGTGGAAGACACAATGCTATTCCTGGATGGATTAACCTGTTAACTCTTATGCCAGCTTTTTACAGGGTGATACACCAGGTGTAGGTCACCAGGATCAAAGGGCTTGTGGTTTCATGAAGAGAAGTGCTGAGACTCTCTGAAGCCTGGCTGAGTGTTCACATGTGTGGCAGAAATCCTGGCACAGTAACTGGGGCTCTCTGGCTCTCATGGGTGACCCATGGCACTGCACCTCTGGCACCTACCCTCTGCTTTGCAGCACTTCCCTTCTTGCCCTTCCCTGCTCTCCACACTCTTGGGTGCAACCTAGGAGCACTGAACATGCACTGAGCTTCAGAGGACCGCTCAGGCGAGGAGGTGCTTTCATGGTGCTGGGTGGCACAGGTCAGCTGATGCTTCCCTTGGAGGATCCCCACTGTGCCCTCTCTTCTCAGGAGGAGGAAATTTCGGCTTCCAGAAGGCAGGTGTTATCCTCCTGGTGGGCTTATCCTCCACATATCAGATTTGGATGACTGTGCTCTGTGAAGGTGCAGAGAGTCTACTCCCAATATGCCCTTCTCCATCCATATCTTGCATTGAAATAAGAGTGGAGATCTGAGGATATTGACCCTGACATGGGAGAGGTGGAAGGCCCGATTTTCTGCCCGTAGCAGAAAACAAGCCAAACAACAAAAACGTTTCATGTTTTTCTGAGTTTTTTCTCGCATTCAACCACCTATGGTGATGGCAAGTCACCCAGAACCATGGCTGTGCCCTGAAGGGAAGAGGAAAGCCAGTCTCTGGGAGAAAGCACACAGGAGGCAGGAAGGAGGGCTGCAGTGATGACAGCTGCCTTGGCAAAGCAGGCACGGCTGTCCTTCAGTGGGCAGGACATTCAAGGACAGCCTGGAGCTGGGCCAGGAGGCACCAGCAGCCTCTTGGCTGAGTCTGTCTTGGCTCAAAGCAGGAGGTGACAAGGGTAGGGTGGAGGGCACCTCCTGCCACCTCCTCAGCACCTGCCTCGGCCTCTGCAGCCCATCTTGCCCACACCTCCTGCTTGTGGGGGCTGCAGGAGATGCTACATGGACATCCTGGGGAACTGTGCAGAGATCCACATGGAGTACCATGACTAATGTCTGTCCCACCTATTTTAAAGGTCTGTATTGGAAAACAGCACCATGTCCTTGTCATATTCACTGGATGAGTTCTGCTTGGTGTGGTTGCTGTTTTGCTGTAGGTTTCCCTCTAGCTCTGAGTAGGAAACAAAGATGGCACAAGATGGAGACCAAGGTGGCGTGTGGGCTCAGACAGCCAGCAGCCACAGGCCTCCATCGTGGGACAGGGGACACTGCAGGAAAAAATGAGTTAATGCCTTCAGGCTGAAATGTGAGAGCAAGCAGCTCCCAGGGGTTCTGCACAAAACACCTTGGCAGGGCATTCTCCACACTGTGGCTCTCCAGCTTCTTGGGGGTGATTGAATGCACAGCAGGATGACACTGGTGGCCTTGGCTCTGTTCGATGCCCTCCACCACCTGCTCCCTCTTGCTCTCAATAATCACATGCAGAATTCAGCAGGGAAAATGGATCATGGTGAGGAAGCAGGGATCAAATGTGGTCTGGACATTGAGAAGAGACAAAGAAAGTTCCCTTGATCATCTGGTTGCTGCCTGGGCACTAAGTGAGGCATCCTGATGACTGAGGTTGCCAGTCAGGAATCAGTACAGGCAGGGACAAACACTGGGAGAGGTGTGCGTGTTGCCTTGATGACCCAAAAATTCTCTGCACCCCACTAGGCCAGGCCAGCTACAGTTCCTCTAACCCTGCACAGTGAAGTTGCTGCAGCACTGCAACTTTACATGCATGGCTGGGAGGCTTAGCTCTGCCTACTGAGCCTTATGGGGATGAGCAGGACATGAGGCAGAAGGTTTAAGCCTCTCTAAAAGGCTGGACTTTCTTTTGTCCCATCCCAGATTCACTGCTGCAGCCACCAGTGAGTCAGGCTGCCAAAGAGTGAAGGTGACTGTGGTTGGACCTGGAGATAAAGGGGAGATGCAGAAGGTGCTCCAGAAAACCTTAAATCTTGGTTACTGTTTTTATTGATGAAAAAATGGTAGATTTGGAAAAATTTAGTATGGTTTAAAGGCAAAAAGATGGAGCATGGGTATGTTGAGGAGTAGAGAGGGCTGAGGAAGAAAAAGGTGACAATCTTTTTTTCAGGAGGAGTAGAAACATTTTGGGGCTTTTTTAGGTGTTGTGCTACAAGTTGGTTTAAATAAAATGCCAGTTCAAAGGCCAAGTTTTATTTTTGTTTCTCTGAAGGGGTCAACTTCAGGGCACTTACAGCTTTTATCTTTTTAATTCTTGTTCGGTTTTGTGGTGTTTTTCCCACTAAACTCTAAAGGGGGAGAGAATGTGCATAGTGAACTCAGAATTTTTAAGAGGTTAAGTGGAAAGAACCTGTGAACCGACACACTTTAAAAGCCAGGGTGTAAATGCAATCAAAGGTTGAGAACAGACACCACCTTTGGTGGCCCCAACTGAACCTTCCACATAATAAATTGAACATGGAGGGATCCTGGATTCAAACGTCTCTCTTTCAGGTTGCCGCCTAGCAGGGCAAAAGTCGGAGCAACACACCCTGATCCCAACGGGCAAACAACTCTCCACTAGGCCCTGCTCCTCCCTCTGCCAAGGCAGCTGAGGTGTGGAGGGCACACGAGGCACGCTGATGTGCACTTTCAGAGGGACAGGAATTTAGGCAAAAGAGCCTCTTAAGGGCAAAGCGTTCCTGTACCAGCAGTGCTAGGTCTATTTTTAATGATTTGGGAACGTAGGATGCTTTCAGCAATACATAATTAATACAAGTGCTCTTTTGTTGTCTGCCGAGAGGGTAAAAGGCCCTGGCTAACTTCTGAGGCTGTAAAAGGAAAAAGAAAAGGTTCAATGAATCATAATGCATTCAGTTATTGGAATTTAGGTAGGAAATTAGGGAGGAGCTAAATGAAGGTTGCTGAGAATAATTTATTCTGATCAGAGTTCTGTGGCTGGGCTCTGTTTCTGAAGCTGGTCATGCTTCATGGTGCAACAGAAGGAGCCTCCCTGTCACTGGATTCGATCATTTGCCACTGGGAGAGCATTCTGCCTGCTATAACCCTGAGCCTGATATATCCTTACTCTTAAAAAATCCAAGAGGTTGTTCTCTGAAACAGTTTCAATTAAAAAAAAAAAAAAAAAAGAAAGAAAAAAAAAAAAAAAAAACCCAACCACTGGTTCCTCCTAACATGGAGTGGGGGAATTTCCTTGAAACATATTCCCATCATTCCTTAGAAATAAAACTGCCACAAGTCATCACGAGGCAGGCTTCAGCTGCATCCTTTAGAAGGTGAGGAAACCCTAGGAAAGGGATGCAACTCTTTTTGGCAGTGGCAGATCAGCACCGAAACAAGACTTCTTCCTGCATGCGACTTCCCGAAGTCCTCTTTATGCTGCTGTAAAACTGCAAGTGCGCGCAGGGCTGTCCAACCCCGGCGAGCAAACAGCAGAGTTCTCGCCCTGGAAAGCTGAAAGCACGAGCGGACGACAATGCTACAAGGCAAGGCAAACACGGCGGCGGCGGCTTCTGCTTTGTCAAGAGGATTTAAAAAAAAAAAAGAAAAAAAGAAAAAAAAAAGTGTATGTATGTATATATGAAGACGGTGAGGAAAGGGAAGTTGAAACTAAAAGAGTTTGTGTATTTCCATCTCAAAATTTTTAAAATGTAGAGAGCGTGGTATTTCTTGGGGGAAAAGGGGAACTTTTCCGAGGCGGCGCGGATGCTCGGGGCGGGACGCGGAGCCCGGCAGCCGCTCTCAGCCCGCACGGCCCCGGCGGGCGGCGGTGCCAGGGGCGGTGCCGGGGCGGGAGCGAGGGAAGGCGGC
>VWYP01032091.1:74460-165411 GCA_013400435.1 Pycnonotus jocosus
GTGTGGCCGGTGTCCCCTCGTTCCCCGCGTGGGGACAACGCGCGGAGGCGGCGCTTCCTCTCCAGCCGCCCTCGGTGGCGATGCGTGGGAAGGGGGGTCCCCACGCATCCCCTCCCCGCGGGGCCGTGCACCCGCAGCTCCTCCTCCGGGCGCGGAGCTTCCGCCCGCGGGGTTTACGGGGGTGACCCCCCCCCGACCCCTTCACCCGCTCCCCTGGCAGGGCAAGCCCGCGCTTCTTGCGCTCTTCCAGGCTGGGATGATGGAAAACGCGGCCAGCCCGGCGCCGGGACCTGGGAGCGCGGCCCCGACGTGTCCCTCGCCTCCGGGTCACCCCCACCAAACTCAGGTGCTTCGTGTGGTGAAATAAAGACGCTTTCTGCGTTGTTCCGCCGCGTCCCGCTGTCCCCGGAGCGGCGGGAAGCCCCCAGGGATGTGCAGAGCGTCTGTGGGCTGCAGAGGTGGGGGCAGTGTGGGAGAGGCGCTCCGGGGTTCCCGCGTTTTGGGGTAAAATCCGGGAAACAGCTGCCCAAGTGCTCGAGGTCAAGCAGGGATCTGCACGTGGCCCTTCGGAGTTTTTCATCCTTCTCGGGATTTTTTGGTGGAGTTGGGCGATGAGTTGGTGGCGGCAGCGGAGCAGCATCGCGCTGCATTCCTGCCTTACTCCTGCTTGGACACACCGGCGTGGTGGGTGCTCAGGTTCTGTAGGAGCGGAAGCTGGCTTTTGTTGGTAAGAGTTTGGATTATGACAGAGCCCAAACAAAGAGCAAAAGGAACAAAGAAATAAAATAAACCTGAAGAGGACACAGTGAACTCATGTTCCCACTGTGGTGCCTGCCTGTGGATGGATGCTGTCTGCCAAATGTGGAGTTGAGCCTGCTGAATTATGGTGGACTTAAATGCTGAGAAAGCAATTTGATTAGCTTTGTGCCTAATCTATGAAATCAAAATAACTTTATATATAATTTACCATGTGTATATATGCATGCATACGCTCTCCAAATCTTGTTATTGGTGGACTTACATTTAGACAGATTTAGTAATTGCTGGGTTGTAATATATTGACATGTGAATCATTTAACTTCTGTTGAATTTCTTGGATTGGGATCTTTTTTCCCCTCCTTAAAGTCTGGTGTGATTCTTCATCTATGCAAGAAAAATTCTGCTGGCATTATCTTATGTAGGGAAACTTGAACTAGTTTGAAGGTTGCTGGTGTTGTTGTTGGTTTTTTGGTTTTGTTTTGTTTTTAAATTTTTTTTTTCCTTGGCAGGTGCCAACTCACATTTCCCAAGCTCTGCAGAAGGTAGTTGGACACAAGTCTGAACTGAAAGCTCTACAGCAACAATTAGTGCAGCACAGGGCTTGAGCTGATGAACTTAGCCGGGTGCCAGGGTGTATTCTCTCTGAGCTCAGCCACACGCTGCTGCAGCGGATCGGCTTCTGCTGGGGGCTCACTTGTGTCCAGCTGTGCCACTTTTGTAGAAATAGAGAGGAGGTGGTGATGGTCATTTTGTGTGTTTGTGTTGCCTGAAATACTTCTGTGCTTTTAGTATTTTTTTTGTTGTTGTTGTTATGTGCCCATACACTGAGCAGTGGTTCTGTACATGGTGTTTGCACTTGCAGACTGTTGTGGGGATGCTGTATTGGCTGCCCTGCACGTCCTGAAGGGAGCTGGAGGCACTGGCCCTGTATCAATCCAGGCATGTGGCCCTGAGCACTCTCAGGGACCTTGCTGGAATAAAATTTGGTTGGTGTCTTTGTTGGCAGTGTCTAGACCAGAGGATGAAGTTGTGACCTGCTTTGGGGACTGCTGCTGGAGCTGTGCTGAAGGGCCTCCTTAGGGATTTTTCAACCCAGAAATAAGATATTTTTTGTCTAAAAGGGGTACTAACTGAGGAGTGTGCTCAACAGCTGGAGCTCAGCAGCTCCAGCCCCCACAGAATTTCTGCTTGAGGAGCCTTTCAGTGTCCTCTAGAGAGCTCAGGATTGAAGGCACCAGCATTGCCAGCAACTCTGTGTCAGGACGTGCCAGTCCAGTAAGTAATGGAGCAGATAGAGGTGTGTGTAATGGTCCTGCTGAACGAGAAGTACTGCCTGGCAAGTGAGTGGAGTGCCTTGGAAAGAAGATAGAGGCTTAGGGACATGTCAGGCTGATTTTTGCCATCTTTATTAACTATGGGCTCTGTTCCACTGAGTGCAGTAGACTTGCAATATGTTGGGCAAAAGCAAACTCTCCTGGTGAATGAGTAGTTTGGCATCTGAAGATGCTGTACATGGATATAGTTTAAACTGGGTGAGAAAACCACACAGTTCTTGTGCAGAGCTGTTTGTTCCCGTAACAGCAGCAGAAGTTTCACTTGGTTTCACTGGGGTTGTAATTCCACCTTCCTGCCATGCCATTTCTCCTTGCCTACTCATTATTGAGCTTAAAAGGAGCTGGTATTTACAAGAGGAAGTACCCCAGGCACACAGAAGACCTTTTTCCATGTGCAGGTTTGTGATACCTTATCAGAAAGAGCTGCACAGGGGGATTATAGCCAGCGAGGTGGCAGAAGGGATGGGCGTTGGGAGGAGTGATAGTGTGCCCACAGCCACCACTGCCATGCATCTCCTGATGCTGTTCCCTGCTTTGGGATAGTCTTGCTGCACTACTGTGGTGCAAAACAAGCTGTGTGAAACACAGCTTTCCTTGCCTGCCTGCAAATGGATGAAAAGCACCCTCTAGTCCCTGTAAGTAAATGCCTGTCAGCAGTCTCGATGAATGCTCACCACTTTTTCTGAAGAGGTGCAACTTCTGGGTTATTCCCTTTGGCTCCTTGAGCATTTGAAGTTCCCACCCTCCCAGTAAACGAGTGCATTTTGTGTAAGCCTTTGTGTAGGATGTCACTGTACTGATGGTAACTTTTCCTGAGGGAAGTGGATGGAGGCAGCAAGTGCCTCATCCCTCTGTCTCTGTGTGTCTCTGTGTGTCTCTGTGTGTCTCTGTGTGTCTCTGTGTGTCTCTGTGTGTCTCTGTGTGTCTCTGCTGCCGCTCCACAGCTGAAATGGTGTTGGGCAACTTCCTGCGCAGGGCGCTGCTGTGGGGCTCGGTGACTCATGGCAGCGCCCGGCTCTGCTCTGGACAAGTGCTCACTTGCAAGCCCTGTCCACATGGGGAGGCTCCCTGTGCTGCATGTGGGGTGTCTCTTTCCAGATGCAATGGCTGCCTTGCCTCGCAAAGAGGACACGAGAAACCCCCGAGATGCTGCTTCACTTTTTTTCCTGGCTGGATCTTTCTGTGTGATGGGTGTGTTTGTTCCCTGTCACGTTACACCTGCTGATTTGGTGATCATGCTGGGTGATGGCGAGCTCTCCATCTCATCCTCACCGTGCTGGGTAAAAGCACACAGTGATGTTCTGTGGTGCTTCCAAAATACAATTTAGGTCAGCAAGAAGAGACAGCTCACTGTGCTTGGGTAATAAATTACATGCAATGGAAGAAGTACTGCCTGATGCCAGCCAGCATCTTTATGACCCCTGGTACTCTGCCTGCTCCCTGTAAAACATTATGGCTGTGGAAGCAGGAGGGATGGGTCACTCCAAGTTGGGAGGGTGCTGCTGAGTGCTCCGTGCTGGCCTGTATGGTCAGCAGCTGGGAAACATGGCAGCTGTGTTTGGGGCAGGAATACCCATTTTACTGAGTGATTGTTCAGGGGCATCAGGATCATTGAAAGAGAACCCTGAAATTTGTGCAGATGAGAGTACTTATATTGAAAGTCAGTGATGTGGATTTTGACCTTTTTTTTTTTAGTTGAGTGCATTCAAAATTTTTTCGGATTATGTTCACACCAGACTCAGTGCTCCCTACTTTTTCTTCAAGGGCTAGAGAATGTTAGAGACTCCATTAAATTGACTACTGCAGGCATCATCACCCACCACTACTCTTCTGCACACTTGGTCTTTGTGTCTTCTCTCAGGTTGTTTTCAGTGCATTCCTGAATTGCAGTTTGTCGCTACTTTGAGTTTCCCAGTATAACTGTAGTCCCGTGTTTGCTTTCTTTTCAGCAGTGTCCCTGGGTTTTGTTCTGCTTAGATTTGGGGCAAGTACATGGTTGCCTAAAAGCTGACTACTGGATATGAAGAGAGCTCAGCACCTGGAAAAGTTTCCTGAACTAGAGCTGAGGGAATGGGAGCTGGGAAGATGCCTGGAAAAGTTTCCTGAAGTAGAGCTGAAGGAGTGGGAGTTGGGAAGCTTGCTGCTGAGCAGCAGCCACTCATCCTCTGGTCTGTGAGGATCATCCCCAGAGCAGTAACCAGCCAGTTTGGTTTCGTTTAGGGATGTGGAGTAGTCAAAAGTAGGAGGGTTGGTTTGTTTGTTTGTTTGTTTAAACAGAAAGCCAAGTTCAACACTGGTGGAATAAAATTAAAAGCAAGTTGGCCAGGGAGGTCAGTGCAGCAAAGAGCGTTGCTCTGCCTTCCCTGGGCTCTGGAGGAAAACTTGCACTTTAGGAGCAGGAGCTGGGTAGCAGCAAGTAGGGACAACTTTGCAGTCACAAAGTTGCCCAGTGATGTGGTTTTGTGATACAGCTCCAATGGTGCTTTCCAGTTAAATCTTGCAGAAGGGTCACTTGGGGTGAAGCTTCAAGTTGTTGGTTTTCCAATGTAAATCAGGAATTTTGGTAGTTCTAAGGCTGAAGGAAGCAGAAAAGATGTATGGAAAAGATAGCTTTATGTTTTCTAGCATTGGTAAATTGGTGCTGACACCAGGTGAAACGTAGCTACATTCACTTCTGTTTCAAGAGGATGGTAGAGAAATACACTGAAGGGTTACCCTGGAAAGAGAATTAGCATCAGAATTATTTTGCAGGTCATTTGCTCAAGTGGCTTACTTTTTTTTACATTTTAGTCCACTTAGCAAGCACAGTATTGAATTTAAGGAAGATGACCCATAAGCATCTCTTGAAAAGCTATTGGCTGTAAAGCATTTTTCCTGAAAGCACTTATTTCCCTCCCCTCCCTTTGTTGTGTCTCACCAAAGGTTTTTCTTAATAGTTTAGATTTCACTGCTTGTTTAGTTTATTAAAAATTACTATTTTCATATCCCAGTTTCTCTGTTAAACTGTTTTTACATGCATGTTTTAAATCTGAGGCACTGGGAACCAGGTCCAACAGTGACTGCAGCCTTTGGAAAAGCTTCACGTTTGCAAAGTCTCTGAAGGCAGCAGTGGAATAAATGTTCCAGAGGCTCTGGGCTGTGTACAGGGTCTGGATTGGGGTCAGGGCATGTCTGAGCTCACATATATAGTTTTCCTTTCAGATACTTGTTTCAAACACAAACCCACTTATGTGGGTGTATATGTGTATAGTTATTTTTAAAAAATGCAAACTTTTTTCATAAAAGTTACATGAAGTCTCCCTCTTGCTCCCTGCCCTTTCCTGGGCTATGATAAGGATTTGTTTAATCCCTTCCCTATTGCACAATTTCTTAACTTTTTTAATATTGGACCTTTGAATTGGTTTTCATTACTTTTTTTCCTCACCCTGCCTTTAATTATATCACAGGATATGGGAGAACATTGATGTGACAGAGGCCTGGAAGTATTTCTGCAAATCCCTGGAAAACCTCTCTTCCCCTTTGAGCCCACCAATGCCAAGGTTCAAACGAAGCCCCTGAGCTTATGGCTTGTCCAGTTCCTTGGTTGGTTGGTTTTATTTTCAGGCTGGGTTTGAGAAGATGATAAGTGCCTTTTTAATGTTTTTTTGTTGGTTTTTTTTTTTTTTAACCCATTATTTTTAATTTTCTTCTGCTTTGCAAGCCAGGAGGAGCAGGAAGGGCCCTGTCTGCGGTAGGTGCTGCACCTGGGAGCATCTCTGGGTGTCCTTTGTCACCCAGGGAATTCTCTTCCACAGACACTGGGTCCCAGCTTGCTGAAATCTGTGGCTGAGAGGTGGTTTTATCCTCAGAAGCCTGTAATGCCTTTAGTTGTCTTGGATACGTGACATCATATAGTGTTAATAATCAAATATAGGCCTTTCTCAGGGCTGGGGGGAGGATTGCAGCTGACCTTGAGCAGGGGTGTGGGGCATGCAGGGCATGGGCAGCCTGAGACAAAGGAGGTGAGTGGGGAGAATGGTTGAATTAGTAGGGGGCAAAATGGTTTGGCGTCATCCTTTTAATGCTCCTGGTCAGGCAGATGGATGCTTTTTATTGATGGGTTTGCATTAGTTGTGCCAGGATTTTTTTTTTTTTTCTTTTCTCTTCCCTCCAACATGCGAAGACTTGTAGCTGGTCCTGTGCTATGTGCACAGTGACTTGGAAGTTCATCCACAGTTTAGGTAGGTGAGCAGTGACAGTCGTTTATTTGTCTTGATTCTTGTGCTGTTTTGACAACACATTAATGTATTTAAGTCAGGACAAGCCCTTATGCGTCTCATAGATGCAAGGGAATATGAAAAATCAATAGAGGAGTTTGCTCTTGCTCTAGTTGTTTGCCTGCAAAAGCATGTACCAATTGTCTTAAATGTTACAGAGTCTGTTTGTGTCAGGACAGAAGTTGTGTGTAAAGCACAACTGCCTGGCTCTGTAACTAGGGCCGCACATCCTGAGCTGCTCGTGGAAAGAGCAGGTGCAGAGCTGCTGTCATTAAGTGTGATATGGCTGAAAATCTTTTTTCCTGGATTAAAATGGTGTTTGACTCCTCAGACTTGGGCAATGCATGGTAAGATTTGTGGATTTTGGTGGGGGTTTTAACCTGGAGGGAAATCACTGTGCTGTTGGCAGGCTCCAGGTCTTCCTACTAGCAGAGGTGACCTAGTTGCTTGGCTGGTCCTGCAGAAATAAAAAGGTGCATTTAGTTATGGAGAAGGTTGTCCTAACCTGGGACACTGACGCTGTGCAAGTGCCAGAAGGGCACCTTTCATCTGATGCCAGGTAAAGAAGGATCAAGCAGCAAGAGCAGCTCTGTTCTCATGCTAACTTGGCATGCACAAGGCTGTGGCATCTCCTGACTAAAAGGCTGAATTCTTTCTTGCCAGTTCAGTGAGTCCAAGTGTGGTGGTCACTGAAATGACACCTGTACACTTACACCTGCAATGCTGCTGAGTTTGGAGTGGGTCACCTTTGGTGGGATAGTGGCATCTGCCACAGCTTTGTCCTTTGGGCCTGGATTCTGCTGGAGCTGAGACTTCTTCCAAGAAGGGCTGCTGCAAAGTGAACATGCTTCCCTGCTTGCTTGAGGATATGCTCAAGTGGACTTCCAGTTCCATTAAATGGTTGGCCCTTATTAAAGCAACTTTGTCTTTGTTTAATGCTCACACATCAAAGCATTTGCTCCTGTGGTAGAATATAGCAGTGCTCCAGGTCTTGCATCAACATTCAGTCATAGCTGGGGGTGTTTGTGGGGGCACCAAACCTGGTTTAACCCAGATGTGCTCTGCTAGGCTGAGGACCTTTCCCAAACTTAGCTCTCCAGTGAGTTTGAGAGAAGGCTGCAAAAAAATACTACTTTATCTTGAGGCATTGGGTCTCTTCTGATCTGTGTGTGCTTCTCTGGAGCTGACTGCTGCCTTGATACACCTGCAGCCTTAGTCAGCACCTTCAGACCTGGTCTCTGCTGCTTGGGTCGTGAGTGCTCTGGAAGAGCAGCTTGGGTGCTGGACTGGCATGGATTAGCAGGGAGGTCTGCTCCTGGCTTTTATGTGATGCCAAAAATCTGAGTGCTGGAAGAAGATTGTCTCTCTCACCTCTTTTCTGATGCATCCTAACTTTTACTGGAGCAGCCTCAGTTGACTTGGCAGCCTTTTAATCTTCTTACCCTGGAATCACAGTCCTCTGTCTATGATTACCATGCAAAATGGTGTGCACCTCCATTGTGATACTTTGAGGAATAAATGCTTTGGCTGGCTTTTCTTTTGAAGGTACTAACAGGACATAGATCCTTGAGTTCCTTAGGATTTGGATGCATGAGGCTCTGCTTCCAGTTGGAAATGTTACTACCAGTGAACAGCAGCGTGCTGTGTCATTCTGTACTCATTGGTGGGGTAAAGCACATGGGCAGAGCACAAACTCTTCCAGATTTTTCAGAGGTGTGCTTAAAGCACATTATTTTTGCATTTGCCTGGCTGGAGGTTACCTTCTGGCTCTGCTTACAGGGCTGGGGCTGTCCCTATGGAAATTATCAAAACATCTGCACTGGAGAGCTGCTTCTGTGCTCTTTCCTTCTCACACTTTGCTCTCCTTGCTCTTACTGTGGTTTTCCTGGTGGGTCATCCCTGAGCACAAAAACCCTGCCAAGCTTACAGCAGAGATGGTTTTGGTGAATCCCACGACCCTTATGTAAAACATTGAACCCCAAATATTGGAAGTGGTAATCTTGAAAATGACAGCTTGGCAATCAGAGCACACATGGAGAAAAAAATTGTGGATTGTGGATTTTGGATGTCGGGGAGGGTCTGCGTGAATGAAGAGGGTTTCTGGAGAGCACACAAGCTGACCATTTCTATGCCTGGAGATATGCTCCAGTGGCACTGGTGTCACTCCTGTGATTTTATTTTTTCTTATTAGTTAGTTGAGAATAGTCTTATATGGCCTTTCTACCTTTCTAGAAAAAAGAAAGTGATTTCTGATGTGTTCATGTAGAAGGTGGTGAACTAGGATAAGAAGGTAATGAGATGTGGATTTTTGTAATGCTTCTACTAAGAGAAATGTGACACCAACCTATATTATATATGTTACCTGCAAATAATTTTATTTTCATGTAGGGCATTAAATATGCTAATGATTCTCTGCTAAAACATAGTAGCATGCAAACAAATAGTGCATTGACACCACAAAGTCTACCTGATTATAAGTGCCAGCTTAATAAGTTGTTACATTTTTTTCCCTTATATTTTTGAGAAGAGTGAGCATGCCCAGGCCATTTTTTGTGTTGAAAGCAGACTTTATTGCCCACTTTCCCCTAAGAAATGAGTACAGTGACTTCAAACTTGCATGTGTATGTCAGCATGTGTGTGTTCTTGATCTGCCATGCTGACGGAAGATTTGTAAAGAGAGATCTCATGCAACATGAACCGGGAGCTAAAATTACCAAAACACGGCTGTGAGGTGTAAGCTCCTGTGTAACTGCCTAAGGAGGTGCTGAACAAGGGGGCAAAGTTAATCATTATAAAGAGAACAGAGCAGCTCGCATTGCAGCAGAGTTGGGGTTTGTCTCACTGAATTTTATCACTAGCTCTTTGTTTGTTTTTTTTATTATTTAAAAAAGGATTGAAGAAGTGACATGAGCATATGTATATATGGCTGTGTTTAAAGCCAGCCATTGCTGACTGCCAGTATAAATCTGCTCTGGTGCCTTGGGGGAGAAGTAAATTGTAGGGAGAGCAAAGCTATTTTTGACCAGCTATTTGAGCAGCTCACTTTGCTTCAATTTTTTTCTTTTTTTAATACTGACTGAGCTGGTAGTTAATCATACCTGTCCCTGCACTTAATAGAAGTAAGAAACAGAAAATAAGGAATTAATGGATGTTTTCCAGCACTGCTACTGGTAAGCATAAGTGCAGGTACTGTTGTCAACACAGCTTTGCAATAGCTGGTGCAAGAGCGTATGAGCAGACGAAGAGAGGAAGAAAAGTTGCTAGTGGGAAACACGGTGTGTTTCCTGGGGGAGGCACAAATTCTGCACCTCATGCAGTGGACACTTGGTAGGAGAAGATGCAAGTGCAAGGAGACAAGTGTTTACTGCAAACTGGTGTGAGAAAATATCCAGTAACTGCGTAGAGCTGTCTGGTAAGATGTGATATGGAGACTGTCCTCATCTTGGGCACTGGGAGCTGGAGCATGAAACCAGAATGATAGTGCTTACAGGAACAGGGAACTGGACTGGGGTTTGGGTTTTTCTTTAGTTGTTTTGTTGGATCCTTTTACAGTTAATACGAACCTCAGCTTTACTCTGTGCTATTTACAACTATGAGCTGCATCCACAGTTGGAGTGTCTCATGTCTATAGTGTACGTGTTTGTGTACATGCACACCCCCTACATCTGTACAGTGCTCACATCAGCAGGAAGAAAACAGCTGTTCCCATAATATAGTTGGCTAGAAGACCCCTTTTAAAACTCTACAAGCAAGGTGGTTTCTGTTGGTCTAATGCCTCTAATGCATGGGTAGCCTGTCAGACCATGCATTGACTGGCAGTGTCTTATAGATAATAATGTTATGATTAGGGTGTTAGCGTTTTGTGGTTTTGGGGTTTTTTATCTAAGTGGTCAGCCATTGTTCCTGCAGGTCTGAGTTGCCACTCCAGTGGTTGGTCCCTTCCTGTTGAGAACTGATCCCAGCACTTTCTACTCTGCAGGGAAGCCCAGGTTAGGGCAGCAAGCCCCTACAGGAGGGGAAAAAAATCTTTTGGACCTAGGCAGCTCTGTGGGGGATGAACAGATAGGCTGGCCAGATCTTCCCCTTGTAGAAACAGGCAGCAGCACCTGGGAATGGCTGTGACTTGTAGGGGGTTATAAAGACTTCATTTGCACTGAGACCACAAATAGATTTTATGCTGATTTAAGTTTTGCAATTCCTTTTTCACTCTTCGGGCACCAAAGGCAAACACTTCTAAACAGGGTGAGTTTAAAATACAATGAGTAACTTTAGAGTTAATGTGAGAGCTGAATGGATTAAATCCCACTTTTGAAGTTTTTTTCTAGGTTCCAGGTGTTGACATGAAAATAGCTATTATTTCTGTGTCTGAATTGGTGTTTCTAGATAAATACAGCAGTTTCCAAGTGCTTCCCATAAGCTCTGCTTGTAAACCAGGGAGAGTTACCCCATGCTCATGAGTTTGCTGGGAGGCTCCTGTTGGACCCTGGCTCTCACCAGTGGCTGCAGTGTTCGTGTACAGCATGGGGAGGGTGCAGCCCCACACTTGGGTTTGGTGGGCTCCTGCTGAATGGGACTCTGGTGGTTTGCAATGATTTCTGACCATGTCCTTTGTTGCAGACCAATCAAGCTAAATGGGTCCAGTCACTGGAATGACTCCGGATAAGAAAGCGGAAACGCCCGGAGCAGGAAAAGCCGCGGGCCTGCGGCAGTGCCATGGCATGGGCAGCCTGCCCGACGGGGGCGACGCTGGCAAGCCAAGGGCCACCGTGGTGGACAGAGATTCAGCAGATGATGAGCTCACAAATTTGAACTGGCTGCACGAAAGTACTAACCTGCTAACAAACTTCAGCCTCGGCAGCGAGGGCCTTCCTATTGTTAGCCCCTTGTATGACATCGAGGGTGACAGCGTGCCATCCTTCTCACCATCCTGCTACCAGAACCCTGAGAAAAAATCCTCCACTTCCAAACCCCCTTACTCTTTCAGCCTTCTCATTTACATGGCGATTGAGCAGTCCCCCAACAAGAGCCTGCCAGTCAAAGAAATCTACAGCTGGATCCTGGACCGCTTCCCCTACTTTGCCACAGCCCCCACCGGCTGGAAGAACTCAGTCCGACACAACCTCTCCTTGAACAAGTGTTTCCGAAAGGTGGAGAAAAGCCATGGCAAGGTGAGACCTGGCAGGAGGGAGGTGGAGCAAGTTTCAAATTCGGGGACAAATGGAGAAGGTTCTTAAGCACGTTGTTCTTAAGCACGTTTTGTTTGGGTTGTTTTCACCCCGCCGTGTCCTCTTAGCACTTGTTTTGCAGATGGAGGTGGTTTGGAGATGCTGCTTCTGTGAAATCACAGGATGACAGAAGTCACTGGGTTTTGTTATTTACTGTTGGCCTGGGTACACCCAGCTGTGGTGCATCGTTTTTAAATCTGGCACACATGCAATTGCAAAGGACTCTTGTTTCCATTTACGTACAATTTTGTTAGCCTGCAATAACCAGCCTGAAATTTCAGATAACTCTGCTGGGATTTGTTCTTGATGAAGCCTCTTAAACTAGTGCTTTCTATATGTTCCAGTGCTGAAATTCTGAGGTATGTCCCTCCTTCCCTGCTTTTCCAGCATGGCCATGGCTGCAATTGCACTGGCAAGCAGAGGAGATTATGGGATGCCAAACCAGCTTCCCTGCTTGGCTAGCAGGGATGTTGCCCCTCTGGGTGCAGATGTGGTCCCCTGCAAGGTGCCCTTGCTTGTGAGCACACTGGGTGTACGTGGCTCAGCATTCCTCAGTCCAACAGTTTTCTCAAATATTAAATTGGCTCTTCCACTTGTGATCTCCTGTTACACTTAACACAGCTCTAGCTTTCCAGTAACCATATGAAATCCTTCATTTAATGGACTGTAAAGCTTTAGCGTGTCATGCGATGTGTGTCTCTGTGTGGTGCAGACACACTTCTTAAAGTCAAGGATACTCTTTTCTGTACAAGTTTGCTCTTCTTCTGGTTTATATGATTTTACTAGTGAGTTTCTTCCTCTCTCATTCCCCATCTTGTTTCACAAAGAGCTGGCTCTCACTTAAATAAACTAACAAACCACATACTGAAAGTCAACAAACAAGTCCTGTGCTTGGAGGTCAGACTCGGTGGTAGCAGGCTTGTTATCAGAAATGCCTGCAATGCTTGGAGTGCTTGACAGCCTCTCACTGTAGAGAGGGGTCCTGGAGTTGAGTGGGCACTGAGGGGGACTGCCTTGTAGTGATAGGACTGAACACCATTGCTTCTCAGTATTCTTGCTTTTGCATTAAATTGTTAGAGTGCTGTTTTCACAAGCAGCAGCTTTGTCCTGGAAGAAAAGTGACTTTTTATTGCGATGTGGCAAGTCCATTAAGCACCCCATTGCTGAATTCTGCTGAGTGTTAGGACGGGCTCTTAACATGGCTCAAGGTGCTGTGATGGTGAACAACTGAGTTGTTCAAGCTGTCCCCCTGTGGAGGACTGGATCTGAGCAGGGACCACACGCTGCTGTAGGTGACAGAAGTGCTGTTAAAGACCTGGGTGGCTCTGTCCAAGGAGGGTGACATGAGTTTCAGAAAAATTAGGGCAGGAAAGGAAAATCTGAGTTGGTATGAATTCCTTCTGTTTGTGGATCTGCCCTTAAATGCTCTGATGTTTTCCAGCCTCGTGGGTTAGGAGTTACCAGTCAAACCTGTTTTCTTGGCATTTGGGTAGCAGGACCTTGACACTGCCTGGTCCCCTGCTTGCCCTGGCATCTCCATGACTGTTGCTGGGCTCAGAGGATGGCTTGCTGCTTGATGTGACATCTCTAGTAGGAAGAGCAATATCTGCCACTGCTACCAGCAAGGTGATGCTGATGTGCTCTGTCAGTGGTTTCCCAGGGCTCCAGAAACTGCACAGCTCTGTAATTCTAAAGAACAGAAACTGTGCTTATCAAAAAAAACCACCCCAAAAAAGCCCCTCCTGAAACTTTGCTGAAGCTTCCTCATTTCCAGCAAACAGCAGTTCAGTCTCTACCCCCTGCTCTGCTTAGAAATGGACCAGATGAGGGTACAGCTCCAAATTCTTCCTGCAAAATAAGTGTGGCACACAGCAGCATGCCTGGACCCCATGGAGGTTGGTCTGGCAGGTGATGGAAATGCTGCAGACCCCTTTGGGTGAGCTTCTCAGGTGAGCTCCACTTCTTGGAGCAAGCAGCAGTTGCTCACAAGCTCATTTTGCTGATTCTGTTGCGTGTAACCATGTGCTAGCCATGCCCCTCGGTGCTTCCCTGAAAGGGCAAGGTAATTTTGTACTTTTTTCCTTTTTTTTTTTTGTTAATGGCATTTTGTACTTCAAAGGGAGCACACAATCAGCTTTCTTCTATGCCAAGTGCCTGTGGAAGCAGAAAGGTCCATGGGATGTTGTAGCAGAGGAGCCTGGATTATTTGGTAACATCAGGGTATGAAGGGTTTTAAAGCCTTTCAAATGAATCTGAGCTCTTGTGTGGGAAGAGTCTAAATGTGTGACAGTAGGGGATGGCTGGTCTGTGCCCCTGCATCCCAGGGCAGGCTCTGCTCTCTGACCCCTCCCTGGCTATTGGTGCTGGCTGTTGGCTGTGAAATCATCTCTTTGAGGTCAGGCAGCAAAAGAAGGAAGAGTCCATCCTCATCTTTGCCATATTGCTGATATTTTCTTTTGGGTTGGAAGTACATGTTGAAGGAAAGCTGATTTTTCCCCACTTACTCCCCTGAGCTGGCACTGCAGGGCAGTTTCAGGACACTTTCACTGGACTCATTTTGGCTGGTGCTGACCTGGAAGAGTTGCTGCAGGAGCATGCTTACTGTGCCCTGATGGCTCTGGGCATTGTCCACAAAACCCTGCTGGAGCAGGCCTGAGCAGAACATCCAAGGCACAAACAGGTGACCCCTCAGCACCAGCTCCCTTATTCTGCAGAGCTCCTTCCAGCAGGCTGTGCCCCGTCATGTTGCAGAGGTAGCTCTGGATGGTCACAGCTGTGGCTGTGTGTGTGTGTTTGCATCAGCCAGCTAAATACCTGCAGGCTGCAGGGGTTCAGGGCTCTAGGACAGCATCCAGCAGAGATTGGGGACAGACTGTCCTTGCTTGGACCACTGGAAAAATGACATGTTGTGGTTTTTTTAAATGAATGGTGCTGAAAGGAAAGTAAGTGTCTTGAGATGCCTCGTGAGCCAGCATTGCAGTCAAGAGGAGGAACTTCTTGTGCCGTGGGATCAGGATGTATGGACATCATCACACATGGTCTGCTCTGTGTGCACCTAGCACACTGCTGCTGGATCTAAGTGGTGTGTCAAGGTTTACCCCACGAGCTGAAATACCCTTTCTTTTAGAGCTGCAGTTGAGGACATGTCTGCAGTCAGCCAGGCAGATGAGATTTCCAGTGGGTCCCTGGTAACGGTAGTGGTGAACAGCAAGGGGATGGTGCTGGAGCAGTCCCAGGGACACCTGCTTGCCTTCCAGTGTTCCTGCTGTGGCCCTGGTCCCCCTGAAGATGTGGAGGTGTGATTGTGAGTCAGTGATCCTCAGAGGATAGAGCTAATGCTCTTTGCATCTTAAGCACTGTCGTGCTGCCTTGGGGTTGGGGAGAGAGGCATCTACTGCGATGTTGCTTTTTCTGAGGGAGCAGCATCTGCTCCACAGCACAGAAGGACCTCAAGTGAAAAAGAATTTGGGGCTGAAAGCCATGAAGAGTCTCCCTGCTCTTTGCTTAGGCTTGTTTTTATGATTATGGCATTGGGGATTATTCATTAATTGATGCTGAGGAGAAGAGGTGTGAGGAGGAAGGATCAACATCCACATCAAACATTTTGGCATCCCCCTGATTGCAAAGATGTGGCCCTGCTACTGTTTCCTCTAGAGGCTGGGGGTTATTGGGCTTGAGTATCTTCAACAAACGTCCTTTTCTTGGTAAATACGTGGTTTAGGTGTTTGCTTGTGGTTGGGGTTTTTTTTTTGTCAAGAGATGCTGATAAACAATCTGTGTATCTTCTCAAGTATTTTGGCAAAGAACAGGGCAGGTCCCATGCATAAGCCTGTGGAGATAGGAGAGAGATGCCTTTTACGTGGTAAACCTTTTGGTGAATGCATTTTATACCTCCTTCCACACAGACAGTATTGTCCAGTGGTTCACCTTGCTCAGGTGGGTGCAGCTGGTGAACACCGTCCGTACGTGATGGAGCCAGGAGTGCTGCCCAGGTGTGACGCTGGGGGACAGCTCTGCAGGACAGGGACATGTGCCTGCAGTGAGCCTGAGCCACCAGCACCAGCTGAGCTGCTCTGTTTTGGCTGCTCCTCGGGCTTTGCTCACTGGACGGCTGGAGGCCTGTGGTGGGCTGGTGGCAAAGGATAAGGCTGGATCATGGGAGGCATTTTGTTTCCAACCCACATTTCTGTAATCCAGCCCTGAAACGCTGGGGGCTGGAAACTTACCGTCTTTACAAAATAGCTCCAATGCTTCAAAACGAGGGAATTATTTTCCTTCTTTTATTTTTGCCTAGATAAAATCCTTCAAGTCAAATTAGAAACATTAGAAAGACGCAGAAAAGGTGATAGACCAAAAACTAATCTCAGAACTATATGATTGCCCCTGTTTTGAGTTGCACAGTAAGAAGAGCCTGGTGGCCTCTTTTGACTGATTCTGGAGGGATTTTTCTCTAGATGTTAAATAAAAGTTACACCTACATTTCATTCCAACACTTGCCTCACTGTTGAAGTGAAATACTAACCTCCAAAGGCAGTTTAGCATTTTAGAGTGTCCTGAATTAGTCCTTGCTAGGAGAAATGGCACAGTCTGTTCTGGCTTGTTTTAAAACTGGATATTGGTTCTGTGGCATTTCCATCTCCAGCTGTGGCAGGCTTTCCCCTAACCCTTGTGACACTTGATTTCAGACGTGGGCTGGACTTCTACCCCTGTCTTTGCTAAGCAGAGGGTGCAAGCAAAGCACAGGAGCAGCCCCCTCATTTCTTCAGCCCAGTGTCTGCTTTTAGTATCTCCAGAGGTGGGTGGAAGTGTGGTTTCACATTACACATGACCCAAAGAAGAAGTCACTCTGTTTACTGCCTGCTGCATTGGATCTGTCAGCATCTGCCTGGCTTCAGGGTGTGCCCCGTTCAGCTTGCTGTTGCAATACCCACCCAAAATCCTTGTGTTGTGTTGTCAGGGCAGCAAGCTGGAGGAGTACCATGCTGGGAACATCAAAGAGGGAAATTAACCCCCAGCAGCTGAACGGAATGAGGCACAAAGCTAAAGTGCTCACCTAAAGTAGCAGCTAAAGTAGCTGATAAACAGCGTAGAGAAATGGTTTGCTGATCAGGGGACTTCCTGCTGCTCCCTGGGGGCAACAGCCTCCCAACTATGAAAGGGAGTGGGAAAAAAAAAAAAAAAAAGCCAGTTGGGCATGGTTGGGGTAGTGGGGAAAGGCGTCTGGGAGAGGTGCAGGAAAAGGATCGGGGTGTAAGTCTGTCACTGAGATGATGGATAGAGCCAGTTGGGAGGATGCCCCTGTTAGTACCTAGGTGGCCAAATCATCCTGCCAGCCACCATGGCTGTCTATGAATTAAAAGTAAGCTTCATGATAAGTGTCTTACAGGCTGTGCTCAGTTTTAGCATGAAAAGGTAAGTAGAAGGAAGATTCAGGTTTTAAAAAATAACTTGGAGAGCTGCAGCAGCTCAGAGATCTTTGTTAAAGTCCGTGGCTTTAGCTACAATTGCAGCTGCATCTCTTTCTCAGCTGGGGCTCTCGCTGGCTTGGTTTTTCTCTATTGATAGCAAGGTATTTCCTCTTCTCAGAAAACCCCTGTGATTTAAATAGAACCACAGACTTATATACTTTGTAAGTCCTTTTTAGTCTAGAGTAAGTCATGGAGCATCCATCCATAAATTGGTATTATTGCCCCCTGTGATTCTGGCAGGAGGAGGCCAGCTGGCCGCCGTGGGCTCATAGGAGCTTCTCCATGACGCTTGGGTTTCTGCTCTGATATTTAGTCCCCAAAAATCCTTTAGAAAAATCTTACTGTTCAGGTGTACAGCTGCCCCATCCTTCAGCCATGTACATTTCCATTTCTATAGCATCACTTTCCCCCCAAAAAATCTGGTGCTGCTATGTGCAGAGCTTTTAGCTGATCTGTCAGCTCAGTAATTATAGAATTGTTTTAAGTTTCCTATTTAATTTTCTTCTTTAAGTTGCAAGAACTAGCAGGCTCAAAAAAATAGGTTCTTAATTTAGTAAATTAATGAAGAAAGCTTTGAGACAAACAAGAGGTGCTTTATTTGCCTTAAGTTTCAGTATAGCAAATTTGATAGCAAGAATGACTATTACAGGCGTGCCTACATTGTTAGGTACATCAAAAATACATTCATTAGGTTTTCAGATTTTGAAAAAGTGGGAATAATCCATTTTGTAGGTGGGCATTGAGCAAGATCCTTTTCCAGGGTGGTATAAAGTTTAGTGAATATGTGTCTGTATCTAAACCAAGGGGAAGGTGCTTTGGTTTCTTACCTAGAAACCTGTTAAAGAAAAGATTGCTGATCGGTTTGCTGGTGCCTGGTCAGATCCTTCAACTCACAGCTGTGTTTATCGAGTGTTAAAATAAGGTTTTACAGCATTTAGGTGACAAATGGGAGTGGGACTTTAGAGAAGGGGTTTTGGAGATGCTATCCCAGCCTGCAAGATGGGTGCTTCCATAGAGTATAATGAGGGTCTCAGGAGCATTTTCTCAGTTTTGGGACCATCCCAAATGGATGGGACAGTTCCCAGATGGAACTGCCTGTAGATGTTGTGCATCAGCTGTGTAGTGGTGTGTGCCTACATGCAGTCATTGCACTGTGCTGCAACTTGAGGATTTTAAGTTAGAAAGGACTGTAGCAGCCTGGTCCTGGATTTTCTAATTTGCTGTGTTTCTGTGTTGCAGGTGAATGGAAAAGGGTCGTTGTGGTGCGTTGACCCAAAATACAAACCTAATCTTGTCCAAGCACTGAAAAAACAGCCTTTTTCCTCAGCACTTGCATTTTATACCCCGCCAGCGTCGCCACCCAGGTAGGTGAAAGTTCTCATCCAAGCAGGACATGGTTATGTTGCTCCAGGTAGCAGAGGGTGTTGAAGTGCTGTTATCTGCTGCCACCCAAGAGCAGAATTTGAGTGGGCCTTAGGTGAGACCAGCTGGATGAGGTGGGGAGACGCAATGAGCTCAGGCTTCCCACACAGCACATCTGGGATGTGTTCAAGTCTCTTATTAGCTGTGGGAGAGTTTAAAAGAAGAAGGTCAGGAGTGTGCTGGCTGCTTTTTGGAGAGCCCACTTTCTCCAGGAGGGCAGTCAGTCCTGGGAACTGGAGCAAAATCCTCTTTCAAGCACAGTCCATCAGGACTATTCTAGGGTGGTGCCTGGTGCTGCTCTGTGGAGGAGGTAGGTGTCTTCTCCTGTAAGTCACTTGTTTGGATGTAAAATGTATCTACTCTGTGCTTTTGTAAAAACAGAATCAACTTTTCCACAGTCTGAAGTGCTGAGATGCTGCTCTGAGAGGATTGTTTTATTCTGAGAGTGTTTAAAAGCATTTTGCAGCAGGGATGGACAAGACAGCCTTTGCCATAAATATAGTCTGAGGTGGGGCATGCAAGACTTGTGAAACCAGGACTTCTTTACCACACAGTTTAAGATTAGGCAATAGATTTTGGAGAATCAGGTGTCAAACCCCTGTGTCCTGAGTAGAGGGAGAGGAGCAGCAGCTGGGTCAGCCTGTGGAGGCAGGAGGACAGAACGCAGAGGAGCACGTTGGGTGAGCTCAGTTCTGAGGAAGGCATGTGGCTGGTTTGTCTAGTTCAGGAAAGAATTTGGGTGAGATAAGAAGTAATTAAGGTGTCTGTACATTGCCCTATGCCTTAACCTTACTGCAAGGAGTTTCCTTAACAAACAGGAGGAACTGGGATTCCTGGAGCAAGATGTAAGACTGATAACACTGAGCAGACATTTCTCAGGGTCCAACAGGACGGTGACCCTGGAAGCTGGCACCCCTCTGCAAGCCTTAGGGGCTCAAGATTTTTGTGTGGCATGGGCTTGGCCAGTGGGGTTTGTAACTCACAAGATATAACCGGTTGTCTCTGGTCTCTGTCCATCCCAGGGCCATCCTGGGCTGGAATAAGCCAGGCAGAAGTATCCTGTTTCCAGCCTTCTGTTGGAATTGGGAGCATTACTAAAATAACCCTGAAATATTTAAGTATTAAGAAATAGATTGGAAACTATGAGATGACTGGTGGTATTGCTTGGGGTTTATGGGAATAAAGATTATTGAAATGACTGTAATTGGGCTCTAGAGGATAATGCTTTTACAGGCTTTAATGTCTCTGTGTAAGGGTATGGACTTCTGGTTTTGGGTACAATTCAAGTGAAGGTTTGGTCCTTGAAAGCTTTAATGCTCTGTGCTAGTACAGCCAGACTTTAAAATGTAGAGAATAATGCAGATGGGAAGGGACCTCTGGGCATTGTCTGTCCTGCCAAAGGTGCAGAGGATTGACAGACTCAGCCTAGGGCAGGGTGTTCAGAGCCTTGACCAGTTAAGCTTTTTAAATCTCCAGGGTGTCCAAGATCATTGCAGCTAAAGTTGTGTTAAGTGTGGTTTACTTAGCTTGGATAAATGCAACATACCAAAATTAGGTGTGAGGAAGGAGACATTTCATCTGCATGCTTAAATACTTGGAAGACCAGGACTTTAATTTGAAGCTGTTGTTTTTGGTAACTTTTTTTTTTTCCTTTTACTGAAGGACTAGTCACACTTGCCAAGAATTACAAGGAAATCCTGGATCTAATGAAGCCACATGGCAAAATTCCCACTGACTTCAACACGGGAAGCGTTTTGCAGTGCTTGTATTTAAGAGTACAAGAAAATAAGAAACAACATATTAAGACACTAAACTGCTCCTTAATGAAAGCTGGTTTATTTTCCTTCAATAATAAAAAACATTTATGTGACTTTCCATCAAACACAGAAACACAGATTCATTTTTTTCCCCTTCCGTGCTTAGATTTGATTTAAATTCTGGCCTAATTTTGGGGAAGGGTCCCCAAGGATCTGCCTTGTTGTAGAGAGAGGAAGCCCAGAGGTTCAGCTGGAGAGAGGCTGAAATAGTGTCCAAATTTATCTTCAGAGTGATCCTAAAATTCAGCTGTGACAGTCTCTGAATTTTCCTGTGGGAAGACTGGTGTTCATGATTATTTTACAGTGTGTTTGTGGGGAGTGTGCCTATCATTCAGCACGATTTTAAAATAAAATTTAAGCTGTTGCTTTGAGCAGAAGCTTTCCAAAACTGTAATCTGTGTCTAGTGACACTGAAATTTGTATTATCATAGATGATTGGCATCCCTGGTGCATTTTATTTCTGCACAGCTTGTTCAACAAGTCGTTGTGAAGCCCCTGGCTGCATTCTGGTTCTAGTGCTACACAAATTGCAACCCTGGGGACAGCCACAGTCCTCATCTTGCTCATACCTTATCAATGGCCTGTCTTCATCAATACCAGGCATCAATTTACTTTGGGGGAGGTCTATGTGGACATGATTTTTGGAGCATCTGAGCTTAGACAAAAGGATGATGATGTTTAGCATCTCTTTGTACGATGGATCTGAGGGCTGCAAAGCCAGCCATTTTGGGTTAGACCACTGCTTTCCTTTATTTTTAAATTTCTTTTCCCCACCTATTTTTGGATCGGTTCCCTTTGCACTCCATGGCTGCTACAGGAAAAGATACCAGACAGTGAACCCTAGTTTTGCACTTTTTTTCCCATTCAGCTGAGGTTTCTCTTGCAGGTTGGGCTTGAAAATTCTGTCATCATCCTTCAGATTGTTCCAGCAGCACTATAAAAGATGCACATTGCTACGTTTCATGCAATTTTAATAGTGTGTGCTATTTTTGTTGTAGTTGCTTCTAACTACTCACTAATATATTTATAATAAACTGAATAATTAGGGCTGGGTGTGTAGCAGAAAAAAACCCAAACATGTGAAAACTGTAACTTGCCCTTTATTTTGTGAGGGATTTAAAGGTACTTTGTCTGCTACAAAGCTGGTCTGATTATGAAAAACCACCCTGGATAGCATCAACTTTAAAATCAGCAGTTGTCTTGATTTGTTGTTTTTGGTTTTTTTTGCTCTTCCACAGGTCTTGCCTATTACTTTTTGTTTTTGTTAATTGCCCACCACTGTTTGGAAAAGCACATGATCACAACTGGTCCTTAACTGTCCTCTGAGCATCCCTGTATATGCTAATGTTTTGTTCATGTGTAGGTTTTATGTACTAAAAAGTACATATCTTTGTTTAAAATCCAGTCTTTAGGCATGTGTAGAAAATCTGTAGAAGTCAGTGACTCTTGCCAATAAGATTTTTGCTTAGTGTGTATATTTGGAGGTGCATTTAAGCATTTTATAAATGCTTAAATGATGCCTTAAGTAGTTCTACACAAACTATGAACCAGTGCTGAGCCATCTACTGAAGGCAGCAGAAATTGCTTGCCTTCCTGTGGTAAATAGAGTTGGTTTAGTTTTTAGCCTGTTATGATCATAATATTGTGTCTGCTATACCTGGTACAGATCATTTGCTTGATCAGAGCTTGGCTTTGAGCTGTTGAATTTCTTTTTCAGTAGGTCGTCATCCCCTCACTACCTGACTTCAGTCCTTCAGCAGGATAATGGCCGATCTCTCAAAGGTAAGCTTTGAATTTCCTTTCACTCTCCTCCCCTGGTTTTGGTCACAGGCATGGAGTGCAGCCCAGCTGATGATGTCTCTGTCCCTGCTCTGAAGGGTCTGCTAGATGATAAAAAACCCAGATGTAGTACAATGTATGTGTGTTACATTACCTACTCGTGTATTAATTTTAAATCCATGAGGTGAATTTCAAGGTGTAATTGGGGCCGTCTTGTTCTGACAGCAAAATATTCAGCACATGCATCACTCCCAAGTATGACCTACTTAATGAATAGTTCAGTGGAAAACGAATCTGAAAGCTGCACATCTCTTGATCAGTTTTATTGGAGACCAAGAACTGAGAACCAAAGGTAGCAAATGTTAGTGGATAAAACTTGTGGGACCAAGAGGGAGCTAGAAAGTGTGCTGGGGGTTGCAGCATTTCTTTTGAAGGAGCCAGCTGAGCATAGCTCTTGCACCTCACTAATAAAGCTTAATTAGGCTTGTCCTAGACAAAAGTAATAATAATTTTGGGTTTTAGGTGCTGAAAAGTGAACAGTACTCAATTTTTAGAGGGTTGAATCTAACAAAATGCATTGCAGAGGAGTGTTGTTACAGCTTTCAGCAGGATAGTGAAAGGCACTGCCCAAGAGGGACCTGAGCAGACACCCAGCTCCCTGATTTTGCTGGCTCAGAGCTTAGAGGTGAGAAGATTGCTTTTAGGTTTTGGCCACAAACCAGCAGCTTTGGTTAGGCAGCAGAGCCAAGGCTTTTTGGAGACCAAGCAGCTGCCTGGCCCACAGGTGAGGATCACCATGCACCCCAGAGGTGGTGGCATTTGGGTGGCAAGGAAACGTCCCTTGGCTGGCTGGCTGCTGCAGGGCTGCTGGATCTGGGATTCTCAGGGCTTGTTGGAGAACACAAGAAATCCCTCTCCTCCTAAGGATTTTGCTGATGTGTCCTGTGACAGATTTGGAGGTTGGCAGTCTGATGTTGCCTCTTCCATTTAGCTACACCAGAGGTGCCAAAATAATGGCAGGTGTCTGGTATCATTTAGTTTCTGCATGTGGGGGAGCCTGTTCAGCATTTCTCTGGCATTCGAGGCAAGCCATTCATGTTCCTGGGGTCCCATAGGACAGCTCTTGTGCAGATGGACAGAATTCCTTGTAATAGGATTCTTCCTCAGCCATTCTGCTGGAGAAACGTAAATTTGGGAAATACTGCACTGTTGAGAAGAGCAGTCGCAAATGAAGCCAAAGCACACTATCAGTGACACAGAGCACTGCTAAGAAGGTACTGCAGAAGTGCCTCTCCTCATTCTTTGGGAGTATTAAGGTACAGAAATGCTCTTTGTAGGTAGTAATCCTGCATTGCATTAATGCCTCCAACTGCCTGTCATTTTAACAAGGTGGTGCTTAGGTACCAACATCAGATGATAAAATAAAATGTCTGGGATAGCAAGTAAGGAATGGGAATATTTCACTGCCTAATTACACTAGTGGAGCAAAGTAATTCTTCATGCTTTACTTTTCTACTTCTTTTTGTCAGTTGGGTGCATATAACCTCTGAATTCAGGGGGTCTGTTTCTGCCAAAGAAAGCCAAAGCAGAAGGAAAAAAAAAAAACCTGCATGAGTACAATGGGGTAGAGCCTAAAGTATGCTGGATTTAAAATGAAAGGCATGGAAAACAAAGGTGGGAGGGAAATGTGTATGTTTTATAACCTGTGTTGGAAACGGCAGCTCCGTCCCCTTCCCCTGTTGGTACAACATTCCCAAGGTAACGTGCTTCAAATTTCTTCTTGCCCAGGGATGAAGTTAGGGAGAATTACCAAGATAAGGAAGCCATGCTGACAACTCTGCAGTCCCCCTCCCAATACTACCATCCTGTTGAATTCAGTAATACAGTTAATGCCTGTAATGGGGGCAAGAAAACAAATGCCATCAAAAACAACCTTGCTGATGTTTTGCTCTAACAGTTCCCCCCACAGTTCCAGTTCAGCAGAACTGAAAGCCTGTTCTGCTTGCTGCTGATCCCTTCCAGCCCTGTTCTCCACTCCCTGCTCATACATATGTACATACCTACCCACACCTCAGATGTGATCTTCTCTCAGACACCCAGGCTGTTGTGAGAGTTCACTGTCTCTCTGCTCCTGTTTTGCCTGGTTAGCCCACCATACATATTTCTCTCCTCTATAAGGAGTATTCATCATCCATTGCAGAAGTGAGCCAAAGAATGGATTGGATTTCCTCTTCTTTAAAGGGCACGGGCATGTACTGAAATGAGTGGGAAAGGCATGCTTGTTTCTTTTCCCTTTCACCTCATTCTGGTTAGAAATGTCACTCTCTGCCCTGTTATCCTCAAGGTGCCTTTCAGAAATGTAAGCAATCTACTCTGCAAAGGATGGCATTTTGCAGCAGTGCTTCTCACTGCAGCTGACACTGCCACAATTCACCTCAACCTTTTCTACGTGCCTGTTTATTATTTAGATGCCCCTGCTTTCTAGATTGAGCAGTTCAGTGCCCTTTCCCCCTTTGTAGTCTCAATTTCTTCATTTGACTTACTAGTGTGGAAAATTCTGCTGGAGGAGGGAGGTGTGCTGAATTAGTGCTACATTAGTGGGCACGGCTGCTCTCAGCCTTGCACACTCACACAGCCAGGGCATGGAGCTGCTGAGGTGCTTTGCTGTGCCATGTGTCTAATCTTTCTCTCCCAACTGGTACAAACAAAAGGCACTTGTTAAGTATAGCAACAGCATTGTCACATGAACGTCTAATTGTGTCACTGATTCTTGGCTTCAGTGAGTGCAACGTGAGAACTCAGCCTTTGAATGTCATAGTTAAGGTATGAGACTGATCTGGAACAGTGTTGAGCTGTACAAGGGTCATGCTTTGTCTGAGTTTGTACATTCCCCCCACCCCTGCTCTTTGTTGTAGGCCAGTACAGCAAATATATATATATATGTATGTATGTATATTCTTTTTATATTTTAGAGACCTCATCTTGTTAGGCTTACCTGAGTTCTAACATTTTGCTGCTTCTACTTCACAGAATCTGATATTGATGCTGCTACTGCGATGATGCTGTTAAATACTTCCATTCAACAAGGAATGCTGGACTGTAAGCATAAGCCATTTTACTCTTGTTTTGCTTCTCTATTCAGTGGCTAAATATTTTCTCTATAAAATTTCAGGAAACAAGTATAGTCTGGTTTCCAAACAGTAAGAGTACTCAAGAAGTATTTCTGGTTTAATTTTTCTTTCAGCTAGCATTGCAAGAGTTTTATTAGAAGCAGCCTTTTTTTTCTTAATTTTCCCAGTTAATTTTAAATTTTTTTCTGCAAAGTTCTATCCCTACCGTCTCTGTGCTAGATAGTAAGAAGAGTTTCTTGGCTGCTTCTCTGTTCCTCTGGCTCTTAGCTGCGATTAGGTGGTGACTGTTGTCCTCTGTGGGTGACAGTAAACAGGCACTTTGTGACTTCAAATGCTGGAATTCAGTTTCCCTCGCAGCCAACCAGGCACAGGGTGCTCCTGGTGCAGGCGATCTCACTGGGGCATTTGCCTACTGACACTCCTGTTTCCACAGGTGAGAAACCTCAGCCTCTGAAGGTGCCCAAGAAGAGGAGCTATGGCAGCGCGTTCGATGCCCCCAGCTCCGTCAGCCTGCAGGAGAACGATTCGGCGGCCGCCAACATCGACCCGAGCGAGGATCACAACTACAGCGCCAGCAGCATGGGCTCCCAGCGCTGCGCCTCCCGCTCCAGCGTCTCCTCCCTGTCCTCCCTGGACGAGGTGTACGAGTTCATCTCCAAGAGCAGCCACGAGGGCAGCGATGGCAGCGAGGGCTTCCACAGCGAGGTGGACACGGACGGGGACTATGAAGACGATCCTCTTGGAGACAGTGGCTATGCATCCCAACCCTGTGCGGACACCTCGAAGGAGAGTCAGCCCAGCAAGAAAGTACTCGAGGAGCTGTGTCAGGAGATCGATGAGGAGCTGAAGGAAGCAGCAGGGTCTCTGCTCCACCTTGCTGGCATCCAAACGTGCTTGAGTTCCTTAATAAGTACTGCAAAGACCCACTGTCACAAGCAAAGGAAAAAATAATATGTTTGTCAGTGTTGAATATATACATATATTTTTTTTAATTGTGGCAATACTCTTCTACTTTTGCCCTTCACAAGGGAGATCAAAGCCATAAGAGGACTCACTGCTTTTTTTTTTATTATTATTTTTGGTGCAAACTATAATTTAGCCATTTATTTTTAAATCACCACCTAAAAAGAAAATATTTAATCTTCTCAAATTAGAAGATGTGCATGACTTGTGAAAACCCAAAAGCATCCTTCTTAATGATCACTTTTTAATTTTTTTTCTTTTCAACAGCTGACTTTATTTTTTTTCAGAGATATGTTTGTTCAGATGCACACTGTGGATCATATTTACATCTCTGCTGGCCCATCAGCAGAGGTGAATTTTGTTCTGTCTAAGGGCTCTGACTTCCATGTAAAGGATTCAAATTCATTTTGCAATAAGAGAATCTCTTTATAGTTCCTAGACATCCTTCAGCCAAAAATGTTTTTTTGTGGTATGTTGAACTTTATCCCTATTTTTCTTTTAAAGTCAGTGGTGATTACCTACATCTTCCTTTAAATGATGCCTTTTTTTTTTTTTTTAATTTTCTGTTCAAAAATGGGTAAGCAGTTCTGTTGGAGTGGGTTTTAACAGTACTGTACATACAAGGATGCCTTAAGGATGTTGCAGAATTGTATACAGCTATCCAAGATCATCTTTCCTGTTGCTGAAAGGTAGCATGATGTGCCATAAACGTTCTCACCAACGTGAAGCTACTGCTTCCACCAGGTGTTGGGCAAGCTGGGTGAAAATTAGGAGCAGAGCCACTTAGGAAACCAGTGTCCACTGTTGAAAACAGTGGATTCAGCCAAAAGAATTCCTTAACCTTTCTCTAAGGGAGTATTTTCCTGGCTATTTGAATGCCTTTGTTAGACTAGAGTGGGGTTTTTTACCCCTTTTTTCTTTCTTTTTTTTTTCTGATTTGTCAGTCTCTTCATGAATCCTGTCCTAAACTGTCTGCTTCCAATGCAAACACAGCCATGCTGCTGAAGGTCTGTTGCTCTGAGGGCCCATTCCAGTGCCTCTTGAAGACAACGGTGGTGCTCCTGCTGACTCAATGGCTGTTGGATTAAGCCTGAAATATTTTAGGT
This sequence comes from Pycnonotus jocosus, assembly GCA_013400435.1. Classification (NCBI taxonomy): domain Eukaryota; kingdom Metazoa; phylum Chordata; class Aves; order Passeriformes; family Pycnonotidae; genus Pycnonotus; species Pycnonotus jocosus. The sequence goes on from VWYP01032091.1 coordinate 101,721, forward strand.
TCTTTGTGTTTTGAAGTTTAAAGCACAAACACTAGGAGAGAAAAAAAAAAAAGTGGTTTGGTTTTTTTTTTTCTTGAGGTTTTTTTTTTTTTCCTTTTCCAATTCAGTTTTAACAATGATCTGTTTCTTGAAAGGGAAGGAAAATACTCTGCTTCATTCCTGCTTTGTGTTGAGCACCTGTTAGCCTACACCTGTAACAGGGCAACGTGTGTGCAGCCCTGTGTGTGTGCTCTGGCTACCACAAGTGCTGCATTAGCCAATTAGATCTGATATTGGATGTGTTACTGATGAGCAGTAGGGGTAAAACTTGCCATTTAAAGGAAAATTAAGTACCAACGCAGTGGTTCATAGGATTTCAGGAGCTGAAGGTGTGAATGCTTGGTGGAACTGCTGCTTGCTCATGGGTTGCTTTTGAAATCCCATGGAAAACTGTGCAGGGCAGAGCTTGTGTCAGTGTGAAAAGGAGGATTCAAATGCACAGAAATACTGTGAGCAGCCTGAGGTCTTGCTCAGTGCCATGATTTCAGTTTCACACTGTTGAAGAGGGATGCTGCCTGGCTCCTGCTGATGTGGTTGCAGCTTTCTGTAGCTTCCAGTGAAAGCTGGATCGAGGTCCAGGTAATCTGGAAGCTGTGTTCATAGTGAGCTCCATGGTTTGGTTTGGTTCTGAACTATTTTTTACCTCATATAAAATCTGAGGAGGTTAATACTTACCAGGAGTGTGGCTGTGCTGCTGTTAACCCTGAAGTCGGTGACAATGGTTTCAGCATATCTGAAGGATTGGATGCTAACAATGCATTTCATCACCATATGTAATGACCAGTGAGAACCAGTTACTGATCAGCAATTAGCAATGAAAGCTGCATCCCATCCATCCTTACAGCTGGGAGAACTGGAATTGTGGAAGGGGGGAGCAGTCGCAGCCTTTCCCTGGGACACAGAGCGGTGCAGCGGGGCCGTGCTCTTCCTGCTCTTCCTGCTTTGCTGTCTTCCCTCTCTGTTTCCAAAGGGGAAGGCAGATGAGCTGTGCCCCTGCCCTGTCCCACAGTGTTGTCCCAGGCCTCTGCCCACACGTTTGGCAGCAAAGGCCGACAGCTCAGTTGTGGAACACCTCTCTTGGCAGTGGGAGAAGAGCTGCCCTTCCTTTCTCTTACATATCCCTTGGGTTCGGGTTTGTTTGCCACCTCAGTTAGAGACCCTGGTGTATATAGTATAAATGGAGTATAATTAAAAGTTATTTTGATTGTTGGGCTTTGGGTTTTTTTAGTGACATATGTAAAATGTTGATGCCAATGGTTGACTTGGATACATTTTGGCAAGAAAAGTATTAATGAACCACATTCAGTTCTTTAAATGCAGTGAAGAAGTGTATGAGACCTGTGTTCATGGGAGGTTGCTACGTTCAGGGTAAATCTGATGTGATTACTGTATAAACCTATATGGGCTTTTTGGATTCCAATTCTAAATTACTGATCTGCAGAAGTCACATCAAATGTTTTTAAATCCAACTGTAAAATGGAAGTTGTGTGGTTTGCAACTTTTATCAGCCTGAAAAGTACAAGCTTTAATTAAAGCAAAGTATACTCATACACGTTAATAATGGTGTGGTCAAAATATTTATTGAAAAGAAAAGGTAAAATATTTTAAATGTTGCACCTGCTATTTTATCTTAAAGCACATTCTTCACACCTAACTGCCAGTGCCATTATCAAGTCTGTTTTATAAATGTACATTTCTTCAAACTAAAAAGTACATAATTAAAAGTATTATGTTACTGCCATATAGTGATATAAAACATTTTATAATTGCCAATTCATTGTAACTATTATTTATTTAAAAGTGAATTGTAAGAATGCTTTCTGATCAAATGAACCAGAATTGTTTTTAAACCATTCCCATTAGCTTGTTTCTAATGTAGCATAAGCAGTGTCCTTGGGTTTGTTTAGAATAATTTTGCCAGTAGGTGACCAATTCTAACCCTTTTTCCTCTAGTTTAGTCCTTTACCCGTTTTAAAGACGATTTACAAAAATTTAGTTTTTTGTATGCTAATCTCTGTTAATTAAAATGTTTATAAATTTTATTTTTACCAAAGAGATGCAATTCATTATGACAAAATATTGCAGAATAAACTTTGTTTTATAACATTTGTGACTTTTCTGCCCACATTTTTCATTCAGATGATCAAAGGGGCTTTTCTAAAATAAACAGCATTGCAAACAATAAACGCTGTGTTCTCTCTTTGTCTGCAGACCCTGGCTCTGGTCTCAGATGGTGCTGAATATTCCACCTTCCCATTTAAATTTCTTCCACCAGACTGGACTAGTGTAAAAAGCCTAATGTGTGATTCATTGTGGGTTGGTTAAGATGTCTGCATGCATATGGAAGTCATCTGTGAAATACCTATCAGTCCATAGCAGGATTTACTTACAGTCACATTCATCCATAGCTGGGCCCTAGTCTTTGAAGAGCATCTAATTAAGGCCAAGGTTTCACCCTTTAACCTGGAACCTAAGGACTGTTTTGGCATCTTGGAAATTGCTGAAACACTACTGCCTAGCTTCTGCCCTCCTGTGCAAAGCACTTATTTAAACAGAAATAACTTGAATCTTTTGCTGATGAAACATCTGTGATTATTTGCTGTTCTGTGCCTGTATTGCTTTGGCCAAGTTGCTTGGATGAGACTCAAAAAATAACAGCCTAGTACAGGACAGGTAATTTAAAAAATGAGTCCCTGGATAAAGCAGCATAGGTCTTGTTTGGGGTTTATGTCAGTGTTTACTTTCTCTAGATAATGATTTATGATGTCTGTTGGTTATTTATACAGAAGGCCTTATGGAAAGCACACAGGTGGGAAAAACCCCTCTTACTAGCAGGAATAATATTCCTCATCCCATTTTATACCTCAGCTTGCTAATCCTGGGCCAGCTTTTCTCTCAAATGCACACACATGGTGTGTGCCCTTCCAGTGCCCGAGAGGCAGAAGCACCAGAGGAGGAAAACAAGAGGTGACATGATGTTTATCTCTATTAAAAGCAGACATTGGTCCATCTCTTGTATTTTTATTTGTTTAACTCACTGGTATTGCTGAGTTAAGCTTGCTCTCTAGCATCTGATGACAATACTACTTTCTCAGTACTCCAAGTGATAACAGTAGATATTAACAAAGACCTGTTTTATTGTCATATCTACCAAAATTTAAATCACACATTACAGAATATATGTGCACTATTAATATACTTCCTTTAGTGTTCATCTTAATAGACTAATAAGAGAACAACTACTCTAATTAGTTTGGACAAAATCATAGCCATGTATCATATGTTAATGATACCTTTCTAATTGTTATTCACTATATTATTCTGAGAACCTTGAGCTTGTTAAATTTCCCAGGAGTGTTTTCCTCTGTTATGACTTTGCTGGAAATAATCCTTTGTATGGAGCCACAACTCTCAAAATAAAGCATTAACTGAAGCAATTATGCACTTACATCAGCTGTATGTTAAGGACAGTTGTTGAAGAAATACCTAATAGATTAGATATATTTGGGAAAAACAGTTGTCTAAATTTGACAAGAACTATGGTTATTCTTTAACAGGTTTTGAGGTTACAGGTACCTGTAAGTGTTCTTATTTTGAGTAGTCTGAGGGAATGCACGTAGCTTAGAGATAATTACATAGTAGTCCAACAATGATGTTACTGTGAACTTTCCCAGCATATTTATCCATAAAAATCTTCCTTGTTTTTACCCATCAGGGTGATTCTCGCATCTGGGAAGGTGAAGCAGTATCACCTCTGCTTGAATTTTCAGTCAGATTGGTTTGGACTTTTTTCTCTGCTCCAAAAGACTCCCCTGAAAGCTGCCTGCTCTTACTGTCGTAAACTCTAGAGCTGACATAAAATTACTCCCTACCCTCTGCCAGGGTTCATTTAAACAGCTCTTCGTTAAACAGCGGTGTGTTTATTTTCCTATTGCATCAGTACAAGAGCAATCATTTCCCTCCTTAGACTCTTGACTTGTTAAACAAACCAGAATTATTTGTTTTCTGTTTGGAAGACATGATCTTCATTCCTCTTAACCGCTTTTCTGTACCTCAGTTCAGACTGAAGTCAGCCTGCTCGCACATGCATGAGAAGAATGAAAACCACTCTTCTAGAATTTTTTTTTTTTTTTTAAACCTGGCCTTAAATATTTCCCTGCTTTTGCAGCACTCTTGCCTGCATGGCCTTCACCTGCTCACATGCAGTTGACTAATCCTATTATCAACTAATATGTTCCTATCTTTGTTCTCCTCCATCACTGCCAAATGGTGAGGCCCCAGTCAGCAGGAAATTTGGTAGTTCATGACCTGGAAGTTGATTTAATGAGATCTGTCATGATCTTTGTGATCCCTCCTGGTGACCTTCCTGCTCAACAGAAGCAATTTTTTGGCACAGCCTGTCCAAAATAAAGAAAGAAGGCCCTGTCTGTGCTCTTCTAATGTTCATAGAAGGGCATCCAGTGTCCTAAATCTAAGTATGTCTACATGAGTGTTGCTTTTATGACAGTTTCTGTAATCTCCATTTCCTTGATATCTTGACTGTCCAGGCCCTAATGGTCAGTGTACTAGGTTGGACTGAATACCCAATTTCTGTATCCATTCCAGAGGCACTGATAGCAGTTCAGAATCTGGGTATTTTCATACTTAGAAATGCAGGATGGTTCCTATCAGGCTAACCTCAGATGCTCTGATGTGCTTACGTGTTTTAGAGTTGCTAGGCAGGTGTTCAGAAAAATGTTTGTAGGTGCCTGTACCAACCTTAACACAGCATCACTTTGAAAAACAGATTTTGTGCCTCAAGGGCTTATTTTTTTAATATAATTAACTTGGTATCTTGGTTCCTTACTAAAATCCAGTAGGTTCCCAGTTGTTACAAGTGCTAAAATTAGCTCAGTGAACTGAATTTTCAGTTATTTTCAGTAAGGGTACATTTTATTCTCTCTCACTGGCTTTGTGCATGTTTTCTAAACTGCTGGTGGAGGTTTCCATGCTCTGAATACAGTCAGGCCTCCACAAATAGCAGGCATTTTGCTTTTCTTTTGGCTCTGAGTAATTTAAAAGATGACATCTCCACCTGTTGAGTTTGGCTGTGATGTGCTGGCCAACATGTCCCGCTGTTCTGCGCAGGCTCCTCCCTGGGTCGGGTGAGGTGTGGGCAGAGCTGAGCCATTCCAAAAGGGAAGATGTTTCCTTAAATCTCTGGGTATTAACTCGAGTGCAATCGTGTTGGCTGCTACCTTAAAATATGATGTCACCTTGCCCCAATCACAGCACATTTTCTGTGAGCGTGATGTGAACTCCCCAGAGAAGCATCCTCTGAGTGACAGCAGCATCCCGTGCGGCTGTTGCTAAGCGACAAGATTCGGCTTTCAGCAGGATCTAATTTTAAAGTATTTAACCCTAGATCTGTCAAGGTTCATTATTTCCAGTGTGCTGGTTAATCCCTACTTGTTGGTGCCCAACTTCACAAATGCCCTGCTCCTCGTAGTGGTGCTGTTTTATTTATCACAGATAATGTCTCAGATCGAGGAGAAGCAAAAATGCCCCAGGTAGAGCTCGATACCAAATTTCATTTTAGCTCCGATCTATACACAGAAATATGGGACACAACTGGAGGTGAAAATCCTGCATTGTTGTTCTGGGAATCTTCCCTTCTTTGCTGGCTTGTGCAAGTGGCTCACCCCTGCTTTCCTTCTAAGGAATGCTGGATTTCAAGTGAATAAGTGCTGGTGGCAATAACAATTAAGCTTCAATTTTTAGTAATATTATGTGTCCTCTTGTTTCTTGCTGTATTTCATATCGATTAAGAAGCTTGTTGTCTTACCTAAAGCCATGTGAAAAAAAATATAATTTTGGAATTTAAGGGGATTTTAATACTGGAAAACTTTTATTCTTTTAAATCATTACTGATAATGATGAAGTTCTACAGAGAATTTTTGTTGGTGTTTTTTGCGGGGGTTGTTTGGTGTGGCTTTTTTTTTTTTAATAGTTATCTGAATTTTATTTCTTTCTAAAATGTAGAGGCCTGGAATGCTACTCAGGTATTTTACAAAAAAAAAAAGGAAAAAAAAATATTCTGACCAGATGTGTCACTCTTTGATTAATTACTACATGTTCCCATAAATGCACTCAAGTTCACTGCTGCCTTCTTAATGTGATACCTCACTCAGCTGAGATAATGCTGCTGTAACTGGTCAGTATCATAAAAACAACAGCAAAAGAAAAACCACTGAGAACTGCACAAGCCCTTCCTCCCCCCAAATGCATTAAAATAAAAAAATAGATTATTCATATTATAGTTCATCTCAGCCTCAGCAGTCCATTTGATCGGGATACTCTCCTGCTGCCTTTTAATCCTCCCATCCATTGCTCCAAGTTCCCGTTCCCATCACTGGGCTGGTGCTGCCCAAAAAACTGTTTATGGCTTTCTCCTCCTGCATGGTGTGTTGTGCCTTCTTCCTGTGCTGTCAGTGAGCAGCCTTGCCCCACGTCTCCTCCATCCCTCTTCTTTTTCCATCCTGGTCTTTACACATCAAAGACCTGGCTTTAGCTTATTCCAAAAGTACAAATTATTCCCAGAAGTACCACAATCCTTTAAAAAATAATAATAAAAATTAGATCAGGAACAGGAATAATTCTGATTAAAATGTTCCCTAAACTCCTGGTAGATCTCCCAGCTTTCTCCTTTCTCTGCTCATGTGTCTGTCTCTGGAGAGAAGACAAGCCCACGACATCTCTGCTGCAGTAACAGCTCCAGGTTTGTGGATGTTCCTTGGATGGGTAAGTCAGGACTTCATTACAAGTCTTGCAGATCTGTATCACAACTGGGGTACGTGAGAGTATCCACTCCTCACTCCATAATCTTCACAATGCTCCTCCTCCACTATTTCTTTCTCTATGAAATTAGGCAATTTGTCTCTTGGGATTTAATGTATATTGCTTTTACTTTTCTTTCTCCAGCAAACGTGCAAGACTCTGGAACCTCAGTGTGGGCAGTTCTAGCCTGAGGTTTCTCAACTATGGCCCCTGCAAGTGTAAAAAAAGCAAGAAACGAGGCTGTAGAGGATGTACAGACCTTTAACAAAAGATGGCAGAGCAAGGGAAAAGGTTTCATTTCCTTGGAGAGGGGGAATTCCACATTAAAAAAATAAAGCAAACCCCAAACTCTTTGAGCTGTTACTAAGTTCTGCTGTTTTATGGAGCGAGTATCAGTAAGGATTTGCTGTGGAGGGACAGCAGTTCCTGCTGTTGCACCCAGGGCTGGTATGTGTTGTACCCACGTGGAGCGTGAGCTGCAAAGTCCAACTCTGACTTATCACAGGCAGCTGCCTGCTCAGTTTTTCCATCTTCTTGTCATCAGCAATTTCTTTCCGTACAAAGGCACCGCTCCCCTGGCCATGCACACACCCTATAGATGACTCAAGCTATTTAACCTATGGGCTGGGAAGGGACATGAGAGAGAGAGAGACTTGTTCTCATTTCTATTTTTAAATGCTATGGAAACACTGAAATGACGATAATGAATAGAATAATAATTAAACTGGTCTGTGAGGCGCATTATCTCTACATACATATACTTTTTTTTACTACTTGCCTTTTTTTTTTTATCAGAGCAATCAGGTTTTGAGGAGGTGAAAGGTTATTCGTAACGAGCAGTTTGTTACAGTCACCGTGCGAAATAACGAGCGTGCATTGTGAGCACACATCCTGCTGTTCAGACTTGCCGTTGCTACGATAACAGAAACAAAACACCAGTTTCGGGTGCTCGCAGCTTCCGAGGATGTGGTTTATGTGCTGCTTGTGATAGTCTGATGACTGAAGATGGCTCTCTTCCCATCATTTTTGAATTTTTCCTATCTCTTAGAAACCCTTTTGTTGTGAGTACTTGTGAGGACATAAGCGATGACAATGAAGTTTATTTTCCCAAAGCACAGAAAACATCTTGGAAAATCTGAAATATGTTCTTTGTTTATTTCTTTACCTGCACCTATTCCCGAGGTCTGTGACTACAAGTTCTGACTAATCAGAGGGGAAGACACTGTTTGAGCAGGGAAGGGAGGACAAATGAGCTTGAAAATAGGATGTTTTTGAAACAATCACTGTAACTCTTAAATAAATTAGTTGTCTTGATACAGCACCTAGAATTCAACACCCATTGTACCAGCTGCTGAGCACAGGCACAAGGAAAGGAGAGCCTCTGTTACACTGTCTATCCTTTGCTATCCTTTCCATGTTCCTCCCATGGAAACGAAAATGCCATGAGTGTTGGGAGGGATTCCGCTGCTCCACACGTCATGTTTGAGCTTGCATTAACTTTGCTGCCATAACCTGTACTTATATTCCCGTGGGTGTGTTACAGAAGGCAGTATTTTGGGGGTCTGTGGCAACCACCCCAGACCGCTTGGCATTCCACTCCCATGGGCTCTCTCACTCCAAACTTGTGACAAGCAGTCCCTCGCAATTACTGAGTCAGTGCTGTGGAAGCCTCTCAACACCACACTGTGGTGACACATCCCTGGGCTGCAGTGCTGGGACAACCTTGCTCTCCAGGGATAGGTGAGAATTAAGGATGTGCTTGGAGGAAACAGAACAATGAAGATATTTTTTCACAGCTGATGTTTGGGGAAGTAGCACTTGCAGCTGCCACGGCAAATCAAAAGGATGAATCTGAAAATTTCCTGCGAGAGAGTGAAAAAAACCCCAGCCAACAAACAAGATAACTTTTGTCACCTGTGTTTTGGGGAAAATTTGCTGAAGCTCTTTGCCAAGAATGACCATGGGATAATTGATAAACTACAATGTTGTATGTTCCTGACCTTATAGGAACTCTGGGATCCATGAGAAACTGGGCAAGAGACAGTACCACTTTAAAACACAAGAGGCTGGCCTGATGCTTAAATACACTGAAGTAGGGTTGTTCTGATGAGCCTAAAAATCCTGCAGCCAGCTCTCAGCCTTAAAGCAGTAAAAGCACCCAGCTTTTATTTGTTTCAAGCAACAGGCATTGCCTCCTATGACAAATGTCCAATATGATGTACACTTGGGTCTTGCCACTCTGGGTGGATGCAGGCAGATAAATTCTGCGCTCTTCCACTCCAAGTGCTTGCTGCCCAGTCAGGAGCACTGCTGTCAGTGGGGAAGCAATTCATTCTGCCACAACTAGGCACTGTAATTCTCCGAGATCTGTCTCCTAGCTTTCAGCTGGGAAACCTCTCTGCCAGCATTCACTGCACCAGAGAGAAGGGGAAAACTGCATCACAAAAGCATCTTTGAAGGCAGCACAAAACAGGGAGTACTTGCAAAGTGTGTTCAAAGTATTTCAGTGTAACATTTCAATGAAAGACTCATCCTAAAAAATGCATCCAGTCAAGTACAGGTTGGAGTCAAATTAAAAGGCTTTAAATAATTTTCCTATACAAAATTTACTGCACTGACATATAAGGATATACCATGGAAGGCATGCTGCTCTTAACCCTGATGTGCATCAATTGCAAACCCCATTTGCTTTGCTAGAAAACTTCTGTAGGGGATGCAAAATGGAGTGGAAAGAGAAGTGTATCTGCTCTAATAGTTAAAAACGAGAGCTTCCTTATTTCTTATTCCAGGATTGCTGTTTAAGCTCTTCTGGTCAAGCAGAATAGCAGCAGAATCATTTGGATGAATGATGACAGTGTGTATTTTGCCTACCTCCCCTTTTATACTTTCTAAAAATGCACAGTGCTGTTGCTGGCAATAGGGATCAGCAACATGTCCTCCAACATTAAGACTTCCTGTAGAGACACAAACATGTTTACTAATCTGGCCCCTGTGTCATATTTAGGGCTTGCCAACTCCACTACTGTGACAAGCAAAAGAACAGTGCACACACACACACCATCAAAGCCTTAAGACTAAGGAAAAAATTAGCTTCCATTACAGGCATCTTCTATCCACTCCTACTTAAGGGGAACAAAGACAAAAGGAGGTAACAAAACGATTTATCACCTCTAGCACTACCCACTACTGAGGAATAGCTATGAAGACACCGTGCTGAAATCAAGTGGAAAAAAATGATACCATGGAAACTGAGCAAAAATAATAATTTGCTGCTACATCTCTGCCCTAGACCAAGAAGCCCTTAACCTGCAAATTGCCATATGCTCAGCATATAATGGTGAAGTCTCATCACATTTTTGCCTTACTACTCTTTTTCTTACACATCTGTTTCCAGTCATGCTTAGAAACAAAATTCTGCATTGGCTGAGTACCCGGCAGGAGCATATACACCTTTTATGATGTTTCCAGTTTCTGCTTGAAGGGTGCTGATGGTATATGCTCGTGTAAATGTTTGGTCAGTCTGAGGATAAAGAATCAAATAGGAGATAAGTAGCAGAGCCTCAGCAATCTCTAAGGCACGGCTGAATGCTGGAGAAGCTCAAAGGTGGCTCTGAAACGGAGACCTGATGCTGGAGAGAAGAGAGCAGAGAAGGGCTCCCCCAGGAAAACACTGGGTGCAGATACCCAGAATCACAAAATCACAGAGTTGTTACAATTGGAAGGGACCTCTGGAAATCATCCAGTCCAACCCCTCGCCAAGGCAGGGTCACCTGGAGCAGGTGACACAGGAGCGTGTTCAGGTGGGGTCTGAATGTCACCAGGGAGGGAGATTCCACATCCTTGGGCGGCTGTGCCAGTGCTCTGCCACCCTCAATGTAACACTCTTCCTCGTGCTGAGGTGGAATTTCTTGTGTTTTAGTTTATGGCCAGTGCTCCTTGCCCTAACACTGGGCACCACTGAAAAGAGTCTGGCACCATCCCCTTGGTACTTTGGGATATTTATATGCATTGATGAGATCCCCTCTCAATGATGTCCCAGACTGTGGAATTTTAGTTTCTGCAGCTTGAGAGGGCATTGCACGATCCAGGATCTACCCGTGTTCTCCTCCATTAGGATATAATGGATATATTCTGTATCGCCTTCAGCTAGGATGTAGGGCTGTAGGGAGATCGGAGCGCCGGCACTGACACCCACTGCGAGTAATGGGAAGTGTCAGAGCTGCCTTTTGTTTCACCGAGTCCCCTACGGGCCCGCAAAACCCGCGGCTGCCTGTTTCTGTGCGTGTCGCACAGGAGTCCCGGGGCTCCCCCTGGCGACAGTGCTGCCCGGGCGGAGAGCTGCGGCACCGGCGGCGGCACGGTGCCCAGGCAGGGATGGCGCCCGGGCACCGGAGCATCGCTGGCCGCCCTCCCCATCGCGATGGTCGCAACATGACCCCCAGCCTCACTGGCGGACGAAGGTTTTTGGGCGGGGCAGCGCCCCGTAGCCCTGAGGCCGCGCGCAGCCGCGCAGCCGCTGTTGCTGTGGCAACGGGCAGCGACGGCGAGGGCCTCGCCGGTGTCACGTGATCCGCCCCCCGCAGACCAGCAGCCCCGCCCCCTCCCGCCTCCATCTTGGAAGTTGCGTCAAGATGGTGGCGCCGGCGGCCTAAAGCTCCGCCCCCCCGCCTCGCGCACGGCGCGGTTACGTCATCGCGTTCCCTCCGCCCTGAACCCGGAAGTGCGTCTTCCCATTCGCGGGCGTGCGGGGCCCGCTGGAGCGCCCGAGTCGAGCCGAGTCCAGCCGAGCCGAGCCGAGCCGGCGGGGCGGAGATGGCGGCGGCGGAGCTGCAGGGGAAGTACCAGAAGCTGGCCCAGGAGTACTCCAAGGTACCGGGCATCGGGGCCCGCAGCCCTGGCGCCGCTCGGGGCTGCAGCGCTGCTTTCCGTGGCCCCGGGGTGCCTCCTCCGGGAGATGAGGCGGAGGCGGCCTCGGGCGAGCACGGGAAGTGCGGGTCTGCAGGTGCCGAGGGAGCGCGGCAAGAGGCAGAATGGCCTCGTCTGCAGGACATCCTGGAATAGGCTGTGGGCTCAGCTGTGCCAGGGAAGTGAAACTGGCACTGTTTTCCCTTGTTCTCCACTTCTCAGCCGGGCCAGAGACTTGGTTTTATCCGCTTGGGTGTGAACATTTGCCGAGGTCTTGTTCCTGCATCTCACTCGTGTGAGCTCGCTCCGGCCGGCGGGTGTGGGAGCTCGGCGGTGTCAGTGGTGCTGGCAGTGTCTTGGACGTGAGCAGGATACTTGCTTCCACATTGCCTCCTGTCTGTCCCCCTTCTTCTGCCCTAGGTGACTTTGCATCTTGTTCCTGGTGCTGCTTAACACAAAGATGTGTAGCCCATGGTGGAGAATGCCTTTCTTTTTCAAGGTGCCTGAGATGACTTCTAAAATAGTGGAGCCTTGCTTGATACAGAGCCCTTCATTCTTTCTTCTTCACTGAAAGGAAGAGGAGACTCTTGTTCTTGAGTGGCAGAGTCCTTCTACAGCCTTGGGGAAGAAAGGCAGCACTTTGGTTTTGAGTAGCCCCAAATCAGCAAGAGCCTTTTTACAAGGCTTTTGTTTGTATTTGACACTTCTCCCAGCTTACAGAACCAAGTCTTTAAATACTCTTCTCCTTGGAACTGTTGTAAAAACACCATGTGTAGCATCTAAATTGTTCACAAATAAATATTCCTTTAGTGCTTCCACAAAATAAGGAAATTAATTTACTTTGCAGCTTTGTAGGTCACAGAATTCAAGTGTCTTGTTTTATGCAGAGGCTCTGTTATTCCTTGGAGATCAGTAGTGGCTGAAGATAAGATAATGGAGGGATTTTGGTGCTTGATTCCTGAATGACCATTGGAAACATGGGCTTCTGACTGTAGCTTCCAAAAGTTCCAGCTGCTGGATCCTTTCTTGGGGTATCATGGTGTCCAGAAGCTTTCTTTGAGCTTCATCATGCACTTCTCAGCCTGTGGCATTTCCCTTCTCTTTTGCAGGAACTGTTTTTTTCATCTCGTCCCATTTGTCGTGCAGTGCAGTTCATTGTGGGGCTCCCTTTTGCAGAGCCCTCTGCTCTTTGCTTTGGCTGCTGCTTGTGTGCAGGTGCCAATGGAGAGTACCCTTGGAGTAGCTTTGTCACTTAATGGTGCTGTGAAAGCCATGGAGAGAGCTGGACACAAGTTTGGCAGACTCAAGCAGTGCTGGGGGAAGTCCCTGCCAAAGGATTGCTTTTCCTCTCGGTTCACAAACCAGTCCAGAAGGATGAGGAGGTGAAGAGACTCTGAAAACACACAAGTTGCAGCTTCTGGCTCTCTCATGAAGAAAGAGTCAAAGCATCTTGTGGCAGCCTGTGTGGGTCACACTTCAGCTGGGCTCTCTGGGTGCAGCAGCTGCTTCATTCTCTGCCCCCGATCTGTTCCTGCAGTAGTAGCTGTGGAACAAAGGTGTGGGAAGCTGCTGCACTGCTCCTTCTTGCTAGGGAAACCCTGTGCTTGGAAGTTTTTCTGTGGTGCACTGGAAAGTTTCTAGTCTTGCCTTTGTGATGCCTGAGCAGCACAGTGGGAATACTGCAGGGGAAACAGCTGTGCTTAGCAGTGACTTCTGACCTTTCAAGTATGTCAGTCATCACGCTGAAACAATGAGCCACTGCTGTTTTACACTGAATCTTGCCTTTTAGGCACCTGCCAGGGGTATTCCCAAACACTGTACAAACCCTTTTAATTTATATCTGCAGCAGCTGGACTCACACATGTCAAATGAATACAAACTGCCTTTGAAGAAACCAGGATTCAAGCAATGGGAAGATGGAACTGTCAGTGTCCTCATTGCTGCAGGGTAGAGGTACTCTGTGAAGTGACTGGGAAACAGATTTCTTGAGTATCACTTTTCACTGCAGTGATTTCAGCTCAGATTTTGGGTACTATATAAGTAAGGCTTAGAGGGCTTTTCCTTCTGTGTGTTTTATGCCTTTTTGTGTCAGTTTGTTCTCTCTGGATCATCTGCTGCCACTGGTAATAAGTAATTTTGCATTAGTTAAACTCCTCTTGAACTGATACAGATTTTGACTTTGTGAGTCCTGCTTATGTTCCAGAACTAGTTATAAACAGTTTTGGGGAGAAGAGGGTAGAGACAGAAATAGCCCTGAATATGACCAAGAACTTCATTAGTCAAGGAAGAGGTTGCAATTTTTCCATATTTGTTCCTACTTGTTCAGATCTTAACTATATTTAAGTAGCGGGTCTTCAAATGTGTTTATTGAATAAGAATTTTCTTCTCTTTGATCAAAATGTTCAAGTTACTTCTTGTTTCTTGGCAAGTCAGGATCTGAAGTGGATACTTCTTTCAACCTGATACCACTGCTATCTACTGAAGAGAATATTTGAAAAAGCATTCTCACCTGGCACTCTCCTGAGAGAATGTGATGCTTTCTGCACTTTTTAATGAGCGACTTTTATTTACTCTGTTGTCTTGCATAGTTACTGGCATCTCTTGTTTTTCAGCTTCGTGCTCAGAACCAGGTCCTGAAAAAAGGAGTTGTAGATGAGCAAGCAAACTCTGCCTCACTGAAGGTAATCTCTAAAAACTGCTCATGCTAGGGGTACTAGGCTGTGACAAAGTAAGTAAGAAGGGGTACTTTTTACTAAAGTGTAATGTCAGTAAAACAATGAAGAAGTAACTTGATTTGAGTAGAAGAATTTCTGTTTTGCTGCTAGCCTGTTGTTCTCTGTAAGTGTGGAGTTTGTAAAAGGGGAAGGTTGATTCTTGATGATTATCCTAAAGAATTAAACCGCTACTTGGGTATGATCTGTGGTCAGCTCAGGGAAGCGAAATACACTTTTTTAGTTTAGAAATTATACTTTTTGCCTCTTCAGTGTTTAAAAAGTGAAGCATTTTTCTATTTTTTCTTGTTTTTAATGTGTAAAAGTAACTGGGAAAATTTTAATTTTTTTTTGTCATTCAGGAACAACTGAAAATAAAGGATCAATCACTGAGGAAACTGCAACAAGAAATGGACAGCTTGACCTTTCGAAATCAGCAACTTGCCAAGCGGGTGGAGCTACTTCAAGATGAACTTGCATTAAGTGAAGCTCGGGGCAAAAAGAACAAGGTATGTGCTGAAGGCAAAAAAGACTTGCTTAGCAGATGTCTGCTCCTCACCTGTCAAAGCCTTATCCTGGTTTCCAGCTGTAGGTATTTTGTGTCAAGGGTTGAGCCCAATGCTCTTGTCAGAACTTGTGTTATTTTACTTGATGTTAGTGAAAATATCCATAAAACAGGTATTGGTATGTATATAATACATGCTGTGTGGTTCTCTACTCTTCTAGTCTGTCAGCTGACTGATCCTGAATTGTGGTCTTCTTTTATGGATATTTATTAAATGTCCAAACAATTGGGAAATACTTTGGAGCTATGAGATTATTCAGCTGCTATGCAGAAAGCTGATCATTCCTAATTTCCCATCCCCACCTTTTTTCTTTGTAATTTTGATGTTGGTGGTTAACTCTTCAGCCTATGATCATAGCTTTTCTATGTGAATCTTGTCAAATGCTTTGAAATCTAAATTTTTAGCTTGTATTCTTTGTTATGTCAAAATGACAGAATGATTTCAACACTGTGATCTTTCTCTGCCAAAATGCTTGCTGATTAAACCTAGTGATATATTCTAAGACCAGTTGTGCCTTCTGTAGGTAGCATCACAATTCCAGGGGTGATGTGCTGGGACTTAAGTAATTCTCAAGCATCTCTTTCTACTTTCCTCATGAGGAAACACCTCTTAATTATTGCTGTCCTTTCTTTTTGGTGCTGTCTTTTCTCAATGTGCTGTAGTTATCAAGACTGGCTTTAAAGAAATCACTCAATTGATTAGTAATATGATGACCTTTTTTACTTTTCCCCCAAACTCATTTTTCTACTGTCCAATTCCTTGACAAGCATGGTGCTTCTGACTACATTTTTCACGCACTGCAATAGATTGTTCTTTCAAATGCAGTTTGACCCTTCTGTTCTTTTATTTCAAATTGTGTAAGTTACTCTTTTTCTAGCTGTGTTTCCAAATTTTGAATGATGTCAGCCTGTCTTTAGTAGCTTTGCAAACCGTTGCCATTGAGTTTCTTTCCTGTTCATCTGTCAGAGTTCACAGCTTTAGTTCCTTTTAACCTGTGTCAGAGTGCGATCCTTTTAGAAGGAGGAGAAACATGTGCCCATATCTCAGGTGGAGTTCACAGGCTGGCATCAAATACAGAAGTGACTTATCTGCCCTACATATCCCTAGTTTTGAAGTTTGAGTTTAAATGCAAAGAGTGTCCCCTGTGTTTGGTTATGATAATACCTTTCTTCAGCAGTGTGGTGTATGGGACTCACTGGTGGTCTGAGTCTTTTGGATTAAATGTGTGAAAAAAGAGGGAACAGTTGGCAGAGGGCTGTGTGTGGTTGATGGGCAGGGAAGACGCTGTGGTTTCCATGGCACCTTGTGCTACAGCCTGCTGAGAGCAGCCTGGCTTACACCTGCACCCTTGCTGGGCACAGATGTGCCTTACACACAGCTACCAAACCCACTGAGCCTGTGTGTGGAGGGTTTTGGGTTACTGACTGCATGGGATCATGCAGGATTCCAGTGAATTCACATGGGCTGCTGCCCATCCGAGTGATTGATTCCCTGTGCATGTGAATGGGACACCCGAGTGGAAGCTTTCCTGAGGTAGTGTTGTACCCCTGTAGGGTCACAAGGGTGTGAAGCACAGTGCTCTGCCTTGAGGCTGGTGCTGTGTGCAATATTCACACCACCTGATACATCAGTCAGTGTCAGCAGGGCATCTGCTGGTGTGCCCCTTCTGGGAATTAGCTGTGGGAGCTGTTCTCACAAACCTGGGAACTGGAGATGGTGAGTGCGTTTTGTCTCTTTCAGAAAAGTGTAGAATCCTCATCTCAGCTGAGTCAAGAACAGAAAAGTGTCTTCAATGAAGATCTTCAGAAGAAAATAGAAGAAAATGAACGACTGCATATACTTGTGAGTGAAATTTTGTTTTGCCTTTATTTTTGGTTCAGACAACTGGTGATACAAACAAAGATATAGAAAGTAAAGTGCTGTCTGAAGAGGGATGGGTTTAGAAGCTCAGTTGTATGCAAAGCAGTAGATTAGATCAGATAGTTTGTTTATAAAGATGCTCACTAGGCAAATAAAGTATTTTGACTTTGGTTTCTTAAGAGAGTATGTGGAAGCACATAATGTGTGTTTTCTCCTTTAGATTGTTGACTTTTGGTGACAGGTGCCCTACTGAAAATAGCTTGGCACTGGATGGAAATTTCTTATTCATTCATTAACTGTTTCAGAATTGCTTTAAAGTTTAAAATATTTTCTGCAAGTTGCCATAATTAAGTCAGGAATTACTTCACCAAAGTGGAAAGCATTTCACTTTAGAAAACTTGAGAAAAGCCTTTTGGCTCAAGTTCAGTTTTTCATGTGTCTGATATTAGTCAGCAATATATTTAAAGAATGCTTAGTCCTGCAAAACTTTCTTTTTATTGAAATACTTTGTTCCTGAATCTTTTCTCTGTAAATAAAAAAACCCCTTTTCTATTTAACAACAATTACTAACTGGTAATTGCTGTTAACCCGATCTGGCTAATGAAATTGGAGTAATTTAAAAGGGCTGGATTTAGCAGTAAAATGAAGCTTTTTAAAGAGCTTTGGTTTTCTTCCTGTAGTTCTTTGAAGCAGATGAGCAGCACAAACGTTTAGAAGCAGAGCTGAGGAGTAGACTGGATGTTTTGGAAACAGATGCTGCCCAGCACCAAGCTGTGGTGGACAGCTTAACGAAGAAATACACAGAGACCATAGAAAAGCTGCAGAATGATAAAGCCAAATTAGAAGTAAGGAGTTTTTCCTCTTGCTTGCAAGTTTGAAAAGTTTTGAAATGCGGTGTCTTGCTGTGTCAGCACTTACATTGTGAGATTATCTTCTTGCATAAAGATCAAGTCTCAGACACTAGAAAGAGAAGCTAAGGACTGTAGGCTTCGAACTGAAGAATGGTAAGTGTCTTTATTTCATATAATGAAAATTTCATTGATGTAAAGAAATAACAGCTGTGAAACATTACCTAGATTGTTTTTTAATAATAATACCTTTTAAAAAGGGGTTTTCATTAAAAGACTTTGATAAAACTCAGATTATATTATCATGAAAACAAATATGAGCAGCTCAGGTCAAGCCCCCTTTTCCTTTGCTGTGTATGGAACTAGACAATTCCACAATTTCTGCTTTCAATGAGAGCAGTTTTGTCTCCAAGCTTTTTAAATAGCAGTGATGTTGATGAAAGCTTGAAGAATTTATTTGTAATGGAAAACCATAGAAAGTAAAAACTTGCATGAAACAAAGATATGTGAGTTTGTAAAAACTGCTTCTAAGAACAAAGTGTGAGTAACATGCTGAGACAACTGACTGAAAAGAGTTTCAGAATCCCCCTCCACTGCAAAAGCTTCTTGAACAATTGGTTTTGCTTCAGGTATAATGTTTCCAGCTATAATATTTGAAAGTTTTTTATCAGAGAATTACACTGTTAGTTTTGGAATATTTTCATTGTCTTGAAGACAAGTTGTAGAGCTGCATTTTTTAGAAGATACATGTGCAGTATAGATCTGAATAAGATGTGTAGTGAATGATCAGATGCAGGGTCCCTTCTTTCACACGGTCGCCCTGAAGTGTGCATTTTAATTATGTTGATAGATGTGAAGATACTTGAACCCAATGACTCCACTAATACAAGTCAGGGTTTCACTAAAAATGACTTGCAAAAGAGGATGAAAGCTGTGTTTGGCTGCTATTTACTTTTTTTGTGGTGTTTGAAAAACTGTACTCTTAATCTGCTACTGTTCAGTTCAGGCTTTGTCTATCATGTTCTATGGTGACTGGGTAATTGATGTCATTGTGAGAAGTTGTCCCTACTATTTTAATTTATACTATATTAAGTTTTTAAAAGTTATAAGGCCTGACACTTCTTTTTAAACACTGAAATCACTGTCTGTTGAACACATGGCAGGATGTGTCTCTGAGAACACTGCCCTTCTGTTTTCTCTGCTTTGTCAGCGGAAGGGATCCATTTGCCTCTGACACCCACACTTTACTCAGAAAAGCCAGGGGATGTGAGACGTGACAGCCTACATGCTTTGAAAATTAAAGGGCAGAATGTAAGGCAAAACATGTCAAACTACTTGTTTATTAGTACTGCACAGTATGAAAAGGAAAAACCAGTACATTTGCAGTTTGTCTTGGAGTTCATTTTTTATCATGCTTGGTGCTACTGCAGTAGCTGCTGTACAGTTTCTATGCAGTTTTGGAGCTACTCTCCAAGAAAAAATATTTGTTAATGTGCATGAGCTACCTGTTGGCCAGTTTCTTCATATCTTCCTTGTCTGTTTTGGATTATTTTGCTTTGTTAGACCTGACAAGTTTCTGTGTATCAAATGCTGTAAGAAAGGAAAAAAACCTGTCACTTTGGCACATTCCCCCCACCCTCCACTATGTGTGCTGGAGTTCTAGGTGTCAAACAGGAAGCAAAACAGTGAAGAATTTGGGGGCCTAAGTTGGGTAAGGTGTGTAATTTGGTCTGAATCAATAGTGGAGTGTTCTTTGTAGACATATGTATATAATGCTGGAGTATATTACTGTTCATCTCAGGAATTTATTCTTGTTATATTTGTAATCTTAATTACTTAGGCTCATATGTGTATACACAGTCAAATGCAAGCAAAGAGAATTTAGAGAAAAATCACTTAAGAATGCATCAGAAACATAATTGTCAAGTCTTGTCAGAGCAGGCAGTATCATAGCGGTGTTTAAGTATGGGGTTTTGCAAAGGCTTTGAGCTATGTCCAAGTTACATAGTGACATAGTTAATTGAATTATTGACAACTCATTACCTGCTTATTGGAATACTGCATTGGATGCATAGTAACTAATTTGGAGGCCCTTTTACCTTCCCATCCAAATTCTAGTAGAAAAGAATGCCTTCATATAGCTTATATAATATTTGCACAACAGGAAAAAAAGGTGAATTTTAACTCTGAAGTAAATGGCGCTTCTCAAAATGGAATTTAGGATTTACAAGTTTATGGTAATTTTCACATGGCTTTTGTTAGGGATTAGGATTCCATGTTGTGTTAAATAGGAGATAAAGAAGGACAAATGACTCCCACTGTCTTATTTCTATCTAACTTCTAGAAAGAGATAGCTGTACACTCAAGGGATGCTTATAGTGAGATATGGTGTTGGTGATACAGATGAAATTTTAAAGGTTTACAATGTGTGTGTGTGTGTGGTTTTTCGTTTGTCTCTTTGTTATTTAGCCAGCAACAGCTAAAGAATCTTCAAGCAGCTTTGGGCAGTAGACTGGAAGAATCTCTTTGCATAATTAATGAAAAAGTACCTTTTAATGACACAAGTACGTATTGCCTTGGTCTGGGTATCTTGTTTGATTTTTTGGGTATCCATCTGGAGGGAGCACTCCTTATGAATTAAAATGTCTTAGCTGTAAGAAATGTTGGACATCTGAACAGACACTTGGAGGTAACTGTAGTAAGTATTCCTGATACTTGTCATGGTCTTCCTCAGTAATTCTAAAATACCAAGTTTTTATATGTATAATGAAAATTGAAACTTTTGAAGGCTTTTGAGTGATTTGCCACTTGTCTTGCTTAATGTTGGCAGAATATTGTAAATGATGAACGAACACTGTGGATTTAATGGCTGCTCCATAAAGATTGATTACTCATCTCAAAGAGTATTATTTTTGGCAGAGTATATTCAAGAGTTGCAGTAAGTTAAGGTGGAGGAAAACTGGTGGCTGCAGATATATTGCATCAATAATGGTCTGCACTCATAACTAGTGGGGTATTTGTCAGGGTGTCTCATTGATCAGGAAACACACAGAGTAGTTCTTACCTGAAGGCTGTCTTAGACTCGTTTGTCTCTTCATGGGGGAAAAAAGCCCTTTGAACCTGGGGACTTGTACCTGAAGCAATGTTTTTCTGCTTCCTTTCCAACTGCTGCTAGATCAGCTGAAGGGCAGAGGATCCCCTGGAGTTAGGATTGCTCAGCCTTTGCATGGCTTTGGTACAAGCATGGGTTAGTATGTGCTGTGCACCATGTGCTTTCCTAAATAGCTGAACAGGGTGGGCAGGCACTGCCTGGACTCTTCTGGACACTTCAATACAGGGAGGACCTGGAGTAGTGAAAAAGCTGAAAGTAGTGAAGAAGGGGCAGAGAAGTGAAAACAGGCTTTTGACTTTATTGTATATTTCATTGGCTTTTGAGTTTTTCATTCAGTTTAAAACCTGATGACAATGTTTTAGGTAGCCTCAGGTTCTCTAAAAGCTGATCTGGCAGGTGCTGCAGGGGTGAGTGTTCCAAGCTCTCCACTGGTTTGGCAATCCAGTGAGTCCTGGCTTAGGAACACCAGGTCATCATCTCTTTAGGAAATGTTGACTCCCACACAGCACATCATGCTTAGGTGTTGGTGCCTTGAATTGGTATTCATTTCTCTTTCACTTTGCCTGCCTATTTCTACTTCTCTGGCTCCTTTAGCTTGCATTTTTTAAATAGGTGGTTATCATTGTAGCAAGAACTTTGCTAAAATAATTTGTCTGCTCACTCAGCTGCCATAGAATAATGCCTTTGCTTGTGTAGTAGAAAACACTGCAAATAGAGAACATCTCTTTAGTGGCAGATCAGTGAAAGTCAGGAGATGTTTGTTTGCTGTGGATTTCAGCTGTCTTCCCATAGACCTGTAGTTGACTTCAAGTGTAACTAGCAGCTAAGTTCAGTAACAATCAAATGACTGCTAAGCATGATTTCCAGAGCAGAAAAAGTTATCTGAAGCATTTAGTTAGAAGTAGGTTTGAATAATTTTGGACAGGGTTTTTTCCTCTAAATATAACTACCTCTTCCCATGTATTAATAGCCAAATGTGGATGACACAAAAGGAATAAGACACAGTAAATTTCCTTTGTGAGCAAATTTTAAACTAACCTGGTTATTGTTCAACTGAATGATCATGATCCCTTTTAAATCTCTAAGACTTTGTCAGCTGTTCTGTAGGTGCAAAAAGCCCTCTGCCTCTCTAATTGTGGCTGCTTGTAAGTGAATAATCATTCTGGTTAGTTCTTGACTGGAGAAGAATGCTGAAATACATGGAGAGTAGATCTTAGTCTAAACTATCAACATATTAAGTGTATACAGCGCCTTCAAAAATGTTGAAACCGTTTAAAAATATACTAGTCTTATTTGGCCCCTCCTTGGGATGTAATTGATATTTGAAGACAATATTGAATTCTTTAAGTGTGATTTCTTTTAAAAGATTTTTTCACTCTTGTTTGTGGTGAATACTTGGGTGAATATTGTTCTTTGGGCAGGGGGAGTCAGCTCTTGTCTTTCAAATTCTGGGTCTTCAGATGATTAAATTTGACTTACAATCTGAGGCAAGTGTTGAATGGCTTTCCCTCCACTTAATGACAGAAACCCTTAAGTGAGGATATTTAGACCTACCTTATGGGAGTCAATTGTTTGCATCTCTTTAGTTAATATTGCTTACATAACCTATAATATCCCTGCAATGATTTTTTAAATCAGTATTTACCAAAAAATGTTTCTTAAAACTGCCCACAATTTAACAAGTGCATATAACTCAATTTTTGTCCTGTAGGATCATCTCGATACAATGCTCTGAATGTACCACTGCACAACAGAAGGAATCAGGTAAGTGCTTCTTGTGGTTTCATGTGACTCTGTGCAACTTTCTACACAGATACTGAAATAAAACCAGTCATTTTAGTACCTGAAGTGGCAGAAGACAGCTTGTCTTACTACTGTCATGATATTCCGAGGGCATTTCTGCCCACAGAGCCTCTGTACTTTTTAAGATGTTGTGTATATTGTTGTTATATCAAGGAGCCTTATTAAAGTTGTATGAAATATTCTTTTATTGGGTCAACCTTCAGTAAGCCAGAAGTTGGAACATTTCATTTTTAAAGTTGATTGAAACGACAGTAGTTCAGAGGTCTTCTGTTGAAAAAATGTAGGTTTAATATCCTAAATTCCTTTTCTCTCAAGCTGAACTTCTTCAGTCACATCACTTGAGGTCCAGTGAGAATGTATGCATTTGTAAACTACACACTGGTGTGTGCACTAAGATGCTGTATTAGTTTACATTACTTGCACCAGTCATAACCATTTCAAGGAATAAATCATGTCACTCTGAGATCTCTGCATGGGCCACGTACATTTTGTGAGATGCTTCTTCCCAAAGCACCTCTCACTTGCAGCAAAATAACCCCTATATATTTAAACATTTTTAGAAGACTAACAGTTTCTGTTCACTACTGTAATATAACTACTGTAATATTGAATAACTTCCTGTGAATGTTGTTTATTCAGTATTCAAAAATGAGCACTGATTTTCTGGGAATGGCTGAATATTTTACGGGTTTTTACAATGGCAAATCAGAAATCTGTATGCAGTCAAAATTTTCCTGTGTTGCTACCACTGAGGATGGGCTCTACAGCACTGTGGTTTTTTTCTGTTTTCTTGTGTGTCTCAAGCCTTCAGGTTAGTGCATTCAGATGCTACTGCAGGAGGATTTAATACAGTTGCTTTCTCCATTCTTCAGAAGTGCTTCTAAAGCATTTTTTCCTAATAATGTCTGCTGTGAGAACAGGTGACCTGCTGTTCAGTTTTGTGATCGAAATAGCCTTAAATTTCAGGTTGCTGCTGCTGAATTCCAAGAAAAATCTGAATAACTGCATGGAAACTTTCTCCTTTTACTATTTTCTGCCAGCACTATGTCAGGCAGCCTCATGCTTCAAGATCTGCAGTCTTGAAAATGTTCCAGGATAGATTTTTATGACTGGCTTTGCCAGTGTAGGCAAAATGTTGGTGTATTAGCACAGGCTGCAGTATAAAGGACACCAAAACAGTAATAGTGTCTGTCTCCCTTCCTTGCATGGCTAATTAACATACACAAACTGAGTATAATGGCTGTTTTAATTACTTGCCACCATCCCAGATCCATAATCAAGACTGACCTGATTTAACAGGCCATTGAAGCATTAAGAGCACGTCTCTGAAGGATAAGTTATTCTTGGCTGAAATGTCACTACAACATTATTCTCTTCCCATAAATCCCAGCAGAGAATAGTTTTCTTCTCTCTTGAATTTATGTTCCATTCTGGATTAATTTCTTTGATACCTTCCTGCTGTACTAAAGCCACAGAACAGCCTTACTCATGAGCAGCAGCTCAGTTCTGTCCAGGAGAATAAGAATTGAGTGTTCTTGAGAAGCAGACACCTTTAATTCTGGGAGAAAGCATCATTGGTTTTTTGCTAATTAAATTGAGGTTTCCTTGCAACCTGGTGTTGCGCTGTTGTCAGCAATTAGCCTGTTGTTTCACACATGGTTTTTGTAATTGTGCTGACCTCTGTTTTTGTGGCTTGCAAGTTTGAAAATGCAGCAGAGGCAAACCATGACCAGCTGTGTGAAATAAAAAGTTACTTTGTTGGCAACAGTGTGCCCTTCTGAGTGGCACTGTAGTTTATGAATAAAAATTAAGTTAAACATAATTGCTGTTATGTATTTTAATGGATGAGTATTTTATGAAATAATAACAAGAAAGAATTTGCTGATAATGATTTTTTGTATCTAAACAGGGCATTTTTCATATTTAAATAGATCCATGTCAAATACAATCATTTTATAACTGTCTTTACAGCTGAAGCTGCGAGACCTTGCTGGCCAGGCCATGGCTTTTGTCCAAGAACTTGTAACAGCTCTCCTGAATTTCCACACATACACTGAGCAGAAGGTACAGATCTTCCCCATTGATTCTGCAACAGACATAATATCACCTTTAAATCAGAAGGTAAAGTTTACACACTTCAACTGCTAATATATTCAATTAGTTAGACTTTATTGAGTGATTGATCTTAGTCATGCAAGCTTGCACCACCTTTACTGGAATGCTGTGTGTTCCTGAGAGCCAGCCCCTCCTGCATGAGACATCTTCTCTGCTCCCTGAATTCTCTGAATATGGGTGAGATGTAGCTGCAGAGAATCCTTTTCCCTGTGCCTGTGCTAGAAGAGCAATGTGATAATCAAATCAAAGCTTTGCTTTTTTAATTGCTAAATTGAAGTGCGTTTGTTGAAAGTTCAGCTGACTTGTTTTAAAATAATAATGCACAAATATTGCACTGCTAAATAAAGTTTGTTTTAGTTAATGCATTGAGGCATAGGAAATGTTGAAACAGAATCTGATCTTGTGTTTAAAGTGTTAAGGTGTAGTAGTAAATAAATAATAGAAAGTAGGCTTATGAGGGAGAAAACCTGGACTCTGTTCCTTTGTCAAAAAACAACTTTATAATCTGATTGTGGGCTGCTTTTGTGAAGATGTTTCCTGTGAGTGTTCTGAAGCTTCAAGTTTGTAAAGCATGTTGAAATTAATATGCGAAATCTGACTAATCTCTTTTGACACAATTCCATGGGAAGATTTTCTGAGAGTATCATCCAGATCTGTTAAGCTGCATGTTTTGATTTTGTTTTCCCATGCTGTGAAACAGAGAAAACAACTGCACAAGGAATTGTGTGGGGATGCATATGTGTATGCTTTGGAAAAAATTGCATTAGGATCAGAGTTGACTTCATAGTTTAAGGGGATCTGTGAGTATTTAAGTTGCAGGGAGTATTTTGTGATTTAGTCTCTTAATTTCAGTTTAATAGTTGGTAGGGCTCAGATTTAAGGTGCTGAGGTGAACTGTGGTTTGCATTGATCAAGTGGCTGTAGTGCATGTGGTGTCGATGTTAACTATCACAAAACTTTCCTGTTCTTTGGAAAACCTCCTATAATCTCTTTGCAGGTAACAAATGTGCTTATGAAGGTGCTTATCCACTAGAGAAATCCCCTTCTGTTTGCCTTCTCAGTTGTTTCAACTGTTTTAGTCAAGAATACCCTTCTAAAGAGATTCAGCATAGTTTGAGAACATTTTCTTGCTTCTGCCACCAAATGCACTCAGAATGGCGTGTCCATCTTGTGAAAATTATATGGTTTTGTCATCTTTCAGATTTTTTGGGGCAGGGGTGGTATCTCTTTTTATTTTAATGTGGACCAGTGTGGTGACCACATTCTCAGATACTACTGCAGTTTACACTAATGCAATAAAATCAAATTTCCTAGATATCTGGCAGATTTTTTTTTCCTGACCTCCTACTTAACACTTCTTTGTTGTTTTTCGGCACAGCTGAAACATGCAACTTAATCAGAACCATAATTTCATTTTCCTTTTGTTATAATTGACTCTGATTCAGTAGTTCAGGCTTTGTTTTCATAATTATGTCTCTTGTAGTCTGCCCCATTGTGTATTCATGACCTAATTCCCTCAATGCATGCTATTTCTCAGGGCTTTTGCTGTGACTTTCCAGCACTGAAGCATCTTTTACTGCTCACTGAAGCTGTAGATGCTCCTGTATTTGATTAATTTATCTATTAGCTTGGCAAGTGTTTTCAGTGTGATTTTTTAAAAAAAATCTTTTTTAGCTACTCCACCAGGTTGGTCAAAAACCTCCCCTTAATATGGTTGAGAAAATGAAACAAGTGTCAGGTAGTGGCTTAGCAGACTTGCACTGATTTATTTTTCCCCAACTCCAGGTCTTGTCTGGTGCTTTCAAGCTATTTTCCCCACCAAACACTCAAAGTAGATGTGGACAATTCCCTGCCAGGTTCAAGTATTCCTTTTCTCTTTAAGTGTTGGATTGCTGGGTTCTGCTGGGTCTACAGCATCATGCTGCATAATTCAAGTCCTCTCTTCTGCAGCACAAGCCAGGAGCATTCTGCATGTGTTATTTCTTCCTCTTTATATTTAGGAATTTTCCCTAATTCCATCCAGGTTTATGCATGCATGGATCAGAGCTTAGCATCTCACTTTTCTTGTTAACACCGTGTTACTGCCCTGTAATAATACAGGAATAATTAAAATCTCTTGTACTCTGTTTGCCTGGGATCTTTAGCTGCTCTTGTGGTGTAAATAATCAAAGGTGAAGGCATCTTTCTGTGGGGTAAAATAAAAACCAAGATTGCTTTTGACTACCTGTATTAATTTGTGGAAGAAGCTTTTTGTGATACTGAGGTCCAAAATGGATAGCTGATGGTGGTGTTACATTTTGATTGTGTGTAAGAGTACACCTTATGTTCTCAGATCTGCTTTTTTGAAGGCAAAATTAACTACAGGATTTAATTAAGCAATTTTTAGCAAAGTCAGGCAGGTCCACGAGGCCAAAGTTTCATTATTGCCCAAACCTGTCATAGTTTTAGAAGTAAGAATTCTCTCTCCTGTGATCAGTTGGAGCTCCATGCTTTGACTCGTGGTGAAAACTGGGCTGGACTCAGATACAGACACATCTCTTGCTCTCAGTTTGACTTGGGTTTAATTCTTCAGTACTTTGCACTGCATAGCTTTGCAAATGTTTGTGCTGATGGACAAGGCTGGGAGGCAAACAACTTTTGGGAGGAAGGTGGGATAGTTTATTCTGGTGGCTAAATAGTGCCTGGATCTAGCCTTAATTGGATGCAGTTGAGGAAGGAATGCAAGATTATTTAAAACTAAAGAGCGAGGGTTTGGTGTGCTGTGCATTGCAGTTAAAAAGAGACAGGATGCCATGGCAAAACCCTAGGTGTGGTTTTGCCTGGACTTCCAGCACTTCTCACTTCCCCTCAAGGTGTGTTTTTGCCCTGTAGAAGAGGTTGCTGTACATCACTGGACTATTGTGTCTCGTAGTGACATTTTAGGCATCGTTAAAGGGGCCGGGGGCTTTGCTGAAATGTTCGTTTCAGTTGTTACCTTGGCAGAGCTCACACGAGCCGTCAGCAAACACCATTTTAAAAACTCTGTGTCCTCAGTTCTCACAGTATCTCCATGAAAACGCTTCCTATGTTCGCCCTCTGGAGGAAGGAATGCTGCACTTGTTTGAGAGCATCACGGAGGATACTGTGACAGTCCTGGTGAGATTTCTTCCTTTTAGGATCCAAAAAGATTTTTACAGAGCACAAACACTTACCTATTGTTTTTTCCTTTCAGGAAACAACTGTGAAATTGAAGGCCTTCTCAGAACATTTAGCTTCCTACTTAGGCTTTTTAAGAAAGATTCTTCCTTATCAGTTAAAAAGGTACCTTTCATTTCACAGATCAAATTTAAAGGCACTGTGTCAGGCATGCAGCACTGTCAGCACCTACAACTCAAGTATTAAGTCAAACCTTAAAACACTCTGTGCTCTGCTCTGTCTTAAAAGGCTGAACTCTTTTAATGCTGTTTTCTAAACCTTGAGATTAGGCATGGCTTTTTTAGGCATTAGGACTAAAACCATGTATTTTACAGCCCCTCCACACACACACCCTCCCTCACAGATGAGGCTTTAAAAATAATTAAGCTTTCATTAGTGTTTCTTACTGTTATTCAATAGCATTGATACTATTCAGGTGTGGTACATTGAAACTGTTAATGCCTTGAGCCTCTCGGAGGGTTATTCATCATTCAGTAAATGTAGCAGTGTAGTAAAACTTGGCCAGGTGTACATCCCTTCTGCTGTGTAAATCTTTGTTCCTGAGTTGATTGAAGAAGGGTGAATTATAGGTGCAAAGAACTCTTTTAAGGGAGGGTTTGGACTAAGGAAGAAGAAAATCCTTGATTTATGCCTCCTTTTTGCCTGTTCTTGTGCTCCTTAGGAAGCAAAAGAGAATTTATGTAGTAGAGGGAAAAGTCTTCAAATTTAAATTGCTGCAATCAGTTCCTTGCTGTGAGAGAGTCATTCCTGGCTTGTGACAGAGACACCTGTAGGGGTGGAGATGCACACAGTAATTTTCATGTATTGCTAAGTTCCTCTGCTGTGTTAGCCTTTCTAAAATAAATTCCAGGTCTGCTGTTGCTTTGGACTGGGGAGGTAGACCGCACGTATGTCCTCCAAAACTTGTGGGTTTTTTGGTGGGTTTTTTTTTTTGTTTTGTTTTGGTTTTTTTAAGACAATTGCTTGCTTTTAAAAAAATAATTCATGTATTCCTAGTTTGGAAGAAGAGTGTGAGTCTTCTCTTTGCACAGCTGCTTTAAGAGCTAGAAATATGGAGCTGCACAGAGACATGAAAAGGTTGACTGCAGTCTTTGAGAAGCTACACACGTATGTCAGTCTTCTGGCCTTACCAAGTAAGTGCCAGTTCTGGCTTGGCTGGTTACCCTGTGACTGGGGCTTTCTGGGGTTTTTATAGTATGATTGATAGTGTGCCTTTTGCCAGCTCTTAATTATGAAATCATTAATAAACTACATTTTATTATTAATCATCACTTCCAGCCCCTTGTCTTCATAAGGTTATTACAACTGTTGTGGTAATGACTGAATAAAACGAGGTAAAGCCTTTGTGTGCCTGTGTGTGAGGGAAACTACCTCCAAATGCATCCTGTAAATAGCAGTAGGAAATGGTTATTGTAGAGCTTCAGGTTATTTCAGTTTTCACTCTTTAGAAAGGCCCAATGGTCTTTTCTACAGCTGTGAAAATGTCTTTCCATGTGTGTGGTTTTTGAGACCAAAACAATTGATATTTATGAAATTGGAATAAAATCTAGGGAACTTGAAAGTCTTTCACCTGCCTGCTCTGCCAAAATTTGATCTATGTGTATTTGATATTGAAGGGGAAATTTAAGTAAATGAATCTATTATGACTCATACTCCATGCAAATGTTTCTAGTAAGTAGAAGCTGATTTCAAAGGTAACTTCTTTCATTGATGGTCAAATCTTAGTGTTGTGGTTTTCCTTTATATGTGTTACTCTCAGGTACAAGACCAGAAGGACTCCTTAGGACAAACTACAACTTTGTGTTTACAAACATTGCTGCAAGTCTTCATGGATTCCATGACATTCTAAAAGGTGAGAGTTGGGAATGAGTGTTGTCTTGCTTTACCTTGGCTTCTTTCTTGTTTAGCATAGCACACGTGCACTCTGTAACAGTGCTTGGTGTATCATATGTGCTAAATCTGGTTTGTTTTACAAGGTAAGAAGCTAAACCTACTAACCACTTGGTTTAGGCATTCATGCATGGTATTCATTCCTCCATTCTGTTAGCTTTGTTCTTCAGAATTGCTGGGTTTTTTTAATTGTGGCTCTCCAGATTTTCCTGAGCAGTATCACTTTATTTTCTGAACTTCATTTCTCTCCTGAAACTAGCATACAGAATGGAATGCTATGAAATGTACATATTTTCTCCTGCATATGTAGCATTGACCTAGTACCTGCCTTTGAAGTGGAGTTTTTCCTTGCTATTTTTAGAGTGATGACTATTTTAATATGAATATATAACCAAAGCTTACAAAGAAGTCTGGGTTCTTTTTGACACTTAGCTTCCTCTGGAAAATAGTTTACCTTGCTTTTATCTGAACAACATGGATGTTATGTTTTCAGTGAATGTATATAGAACTCAGAACTTTAAAACTGATTTAAATTCCTTCATGTCCTAGAATTTCAGTACCATATAACTGTTCCTGGGGAGAAAATAATCCATAGACGGCTGTTTAAATGTTAAGCTTTCGTAATTTTAAGCAANAATGAACTGGATTTTTATTAGTTGGCTGTTTAAATATTAAGCTTTCGTAATTTTAAGCAAAATTGGGTTTTATTTCTAATAGCATGAATAGTATGGCCTTGTTTTTGCAGAGTCCTTGTTTTAAAGAAAAGAAAGGAGGTATTAAAGATTGTACCTCACACAAAATGAGACCCTAAACCAAGAGTTTTGTAGCTTATATAAGTTTAAAATACTTTCTACCTCTTAGTATGGTCACTATAATGTAAAGTCAATCCAACTTAGACTTTAAAGGAAATATAGAAAATAGAAATAGTGAAGAAAACTGTCAGTAGAATTTATTAGTTATCAACAGAAATGCTCTTCTTATTATCTCACACTCCTATACTCCAGAATGTTTGATTTCTCTCTTCTTTCTCAATCCCAACTAATTTTGAACTTCTTAAGATAGCTTCAGATTACCATTTGTGGTGGTGATGAGCTGGGATTTCTCCATTCTGTAGCAGTAGTACTCTGTTTTAAAATAGGTGCACATTGTTCACTTGTCAGACAATTACCTTTTTTTTTTTAATTAGACCACATTGAGAATGTTCTTACATGATAAATACTTGATTCTTTTGAAATTTTGGTGTTGTTGAAATTAATATATTTAGGCTAAGATGCTTTTGTGAATGACTTCCAAAAGGTTTTGTATTCTTAATTTGGCATAAATGTGCTTTTCATTTTCCAGATATTTCCAAGCACTATAGTCAGAAAGCTGCTTTAGAACAGGAAGTTCCAACTGCCACACAGAAACTCATAACTACAAATGACTGTATTTTATCCTCTGTTGCTGCTTTAACAAATGGAGCAGGCAAGGTAATGGATATTTTTGTTTGGAACAATGCCTTGTGCAGACTTTTAAGAAAAAAAAAATAAACTTAGCTGAATTATTTAGAATATACCTGTGTGCCTCTGATACTAATAATCTATAGTGTCATGTTGATTCTTGAGTTATTTTCAGGCTATGAATTAAAAACATCTGAGTGAGTGATAAAAGTAGATATTGTGAACAGGATGCTTTGTGTTAGGAAGGTCTAAGTTACATGGAAAAGCCTGTAGCTTGTTTCAAAATCTTGTTAACAAGTCCAGTTTCTCAAAATACTTGTCTTTTGAAAGACTAATTGCTCCAATGAATCTTTCTGGTCAACCTAATTCAAAGAGCCACTTCTCTTGGTGTGTCTAGATGGCCTCGTTCTTTAGCAACAACTTGGATCACTTCACCAGCTCGCTGAGCTATGGCCCTAAGGGAGGAGCAGAGTTCATCAGCCCTGTCTCAGCTGAGTGCATGCTGCAGTACAAGAAGAAGGCAGCTGCTTACATGAAGTCCTTGAAGAAGGTTTGTTCAGCCAGCACGCTTGCACGGAGAGATTGCAGTTCCATTGATAGTTGGTTATGCCAAGGAGATACAAACTAAGGATTTGCGGTGTTTGGAATGGAAAAGATTCTCTGAATGACAGGTTTTAGCTGAGGAAATGGAACCCTCAGTCCATTAATGCTACTGAAAACTTGAGTGAGAGTAGTTGAGATTGAGAGGGTTATATGCCAGTTCTGCCATTACCCATTTCCGCTAGTTATTTCTGTGCCGAGGCTCCAAGGAGAAGAGGGTGGCTGCTTATTTAAACTTCCTCCTGTAATCACCAGGAATATGGAGCAAATGAAGCCATATTTTTACACTTGGGTTCACTGGAAGACATAGGGAAAAAGAAAGGAGGTACCCTGGAGAAAATGTGCTGAACCAAAGGATTGAATGCTGGCAGATCTCCCTGTTGCCTCCATTAAAATTAACCATTAAGTCTTGATGTGCTTAGCAGTTGTTACTAAATCACTTTACTGCAGTGTCTGTAAAGAGGACTTTACGATGCCTTTGATCATTAATTAACACTTGGTGTTTTCTGAGCACTTTTTAATCTGCTGTATCTTTTGGGGCAGTATTTCTTGAGAGCTCAAACCATTTTTTCCTACTGCCCAAGTAAGCACTTGGAACATGGGTTTTTTTCCCCTTTACTAAAGTAAGGGAAGTAGTAAGAAAATAAAAGTAGAATACATGTTCTGATCTAGTGTGTAACATGTTTTGAGAGGGGTTTTTTGATTCTTTTGCAGCCTTGTGCAGATTCAGTGCCTTACGAAGAGGCTTTAGCCAATCGCAGAATTCTCCTGAGTTCTACAGAAAGCAGGGAAGGTCTTGCACAACAGGTATTGTGGTGGACATTGTACTAACATATATGGTACTGTGTTTTGTAAAGGTAAACTTATATCAAAGTCTCCACATTCATGTCTGTGGTCATTTGTAGGTATATATGAACATGCTGAACCTAAAATTAGACTGTAGATGTTTTATAGAGTTTTGAAAGTAAAACCCTTGTCAGACTGGGTTATCTGCAGAATGTACATGGAGATAGATATAGGAGCCAGAATTATGCCATTGATACCTTCATTTGGAAATACAAGAAGGCATGTAATCTTTCATAATTAAAATGAATGCAAATTAAATACTGGAATAAGGCATACTGAAGGATTAATTTTTAACATTGTGTACTGATTTGAGTCCTCTTTTGGACTATGCAGGAATTATTAACACTGGTTAAGAGCAGTGATTTTTCTTTTCAATTAAAGTAATAGATTGGAGTTTCTATCTTCCAGGATGCATGTATATTTTTTTTTTTCTGGAAGATGAAACAGGGTGGCTAACGTGGTATTTAAAAGGCCTGCACAATTTGTCCATTGCTTCATCTGAATGAGAATAACTAATTAATACTGACACTTATTAGCTTGTATACTCAACCTGGGCTTGAGTCATTGTTGTTGAGCTGTTACAGAAGCAAATACTTTGGTGATTTTTTTTGTAGTTACCAATATGCTAAGTGTATTAGTAGGAGTGAAATGAATTTTAGCAAAAATGTGCAGGGATTAGATGTGTTCTGTTCCACAGTTGTTTTCTTACCTGAACAAACTGAGTGGTTCTGTCTGTGTGAGGTGGGACAGCTGGGAGGGAACAGTTTGTCTTTCTAGCATAGAAAAAGGCAGTGATTGTGCCAGATACACATCTTTCAAGTTTTTATAGAATTCTTCCCTGCTTTGGTTTTTCTCCTAGTACAATGTTGCCAGTTTTATGAGCTGTATATGTTTGAAACTAATTAAATAATGTGGCCATTTTTGACAAAGAACCACAGCTAAGCACACAGCTCAAAACAATGGTTGTATACCTGCTGCACTTTGTCAGCTCCCTTATGTAATAGTTTAAAGTAATACTGTCGTCAAACATTTCCTCTGTGTGTGTTTTTTCCTCCCTGGGTTCAATAACCTGGACTGTAAACTTTCCCTCATAAAGGTCCAGCAGAGTTTGGAGAAAATTGCAAAACTTGAACAAGAAAAAGAACACTGGATGTTGGAGGCCCAGCTAGCTAAAATAAAGCTAGAAAAAGAAAACCAAAAACTAAAGAACTCTCTTAGTGGACATTTAACTGAAACTATCCAGGAGCATTCAATTTTGCCAAATATAGCAGAACAAAAGAAGGAAACCACAGAAAAGAGTCTGAGGGAACCTATTAAGAGCACCAGTCTGGTAAGTGACCTTTCCCTTCAATAGAGAAAATCCACCTTCTTTAGTAGCAGTGTTGTTTGATCAGTGGAACACTAAAAATGAAAGCCTTTTGACTGTATTGAAAAGCATTCACTCTTGGGGTCCTTGTATTTGCAAAGCTGCTTGCAGATTCTTTCTGCAGAGTTTGGCACTTCTTGGATTTTGAGTCTTTGTTTGCTGTCGTTAGTATTGTGAAGATATTTTCGTAGTTCTGTACTTGTGTAACTGAGGGGGAAATAATAGGTGCTTAACCCCCTGATTTGTCTGTAGTTAGGAAGCCTTGCAAGTGGTGTGCATCTTGGGTTGGGCCTGTCTTTCCAGTACTTTTATTCATCTCTAGGTATGCTAAAGCAAATGGAAGTAGGTAGGTGGTGTTTGTAAATCGGTTTGAAGACTTATTAGGGTCAGTTTGGGTTCAGCAATTGCTTTTGGATGTAGCATGCATTCTTCCCTTGCTCTTCTGTGTTGGTAAATGGCTTTTTCCTGTTTACTACACATATTTTAAATGACTTGGCCTTTCCCCTGAATTCCACTTCTGAAGTGGCATAGTGGTATTAACAGGAATGTCATCTGTAAGAAATAATAAATCTACTCCCCATTCAGAATGTGAATTCCCTTCACATTCTAGAATTCTCTCTACTTTTTTTTTTTCCTCTTTCCTCCCTACTTTCCTGCTCCAGGATAAACATAACCAGTGGATTATTTTGAAATCCCAAATTTTGAAGTAAACTGCCATATTAAGTTTTTGCTCCTCTATTTGAATCTTTAGGAGTTTGAGGAGAGTGTTACTCACAGGTCAACATATTGTGTGAATATTTCCGTAAACAAATCTAGTCCTCTTGAGATCAAGAGGAAAAAAGCCCCATTTGATTCTGTATGAAGATACCCTTTCATGAACCCAGATACTGGCTTACACTGCTCCTGTAGAATTTTGTCAGTGCCTGTTAGTCAGGGGGGAAAGGAAAGAATTTGGAAGGTATTCAAGAAATCCAGGTTGACTTTCTTTCCTCTTAAACATGACAAGTAATGTTTCAGTGTGCTAATGTGGCTCTGAATTAGTTTCATATGATCAAGCAGTTGCATAACCATACAAGCCCAGCTGCATCTTGTTGCTTTTATTGCCTTTTTCCTGTGTACCTCATAAGACAGGGGATATATTTATGAGAGCTGGTGTCAGGTGTAAATCTGTTCAAGGCACTCATGTAACCACTCTTGTTTATGTTACAGGTGGAAGTACTTAAATTTGATTTCAGTTTGAATGGTTGCAAGATTATTTAAATGCAAAGTCCTTCTATGACTGAAACCAAAATGCAGCTATGGTATCTATTTTTTTTTTTTTTTTCAGTTCTCATTAAGTGCATTTTCTTCCTTATTCTAGATTGGAATGTTGACTGTGACTACTGATAACGAAAAGGTAATCTGTTTTAAACATCATTAAAGCCCTTCTGTTAAGTACTTCAGTTCTGATTCTGCTAAACTTATTCCACAGGCCTAATTGCCAACAATACTCCTGTATAATGGCACGAATTGACTGTGTAATCTTTATATACTAAATGGTCAAATTTCTGAAACCCATGTTTCCTAATTTTCTTCTGTTAGTGAGCTGTTACTTGGCCCATGTCAGCATTTTGGAGCAGTATGAATTGGAGTCAGGGTCTGCTCTCTGTAATCTGAGGGAGGCACTGGTCTGTCTGTGCCTCAGGAGCCCAAACTGCATTCCAAGCCTCAATTCTTAACCCTTGAGGGAGGGCTCAAGCTGCATAAAAGACCCTGGCTGCAGTGCCTGGAGTACAAAGCAGAGGTCCCACTGAAAGAAACCTTGAGCCAGCCCTCAGACTAAATGTTAACTCTTTCTTTAGCCTTGCTATAATGTAACACTTGCTCCAGCAGGAACTTCTGAGAGTAAGATTCACTGCTTTCACTTTTCTGATATCACAGGGAACTGATGGAGGAGTTTAGTTCAGTCCTCCTTGTCTTCTGAGAGTGTGTTTAAAAAGGGGTAGGCGGCTAGATAATAATTGATACAAGTTCTTAAAGGCTTCTGCATAGTGCTGAACTTGAAGGTAATGACAAATCATGTGAAAGCTGATTCCAGTGGGTTAGTCTGTAAACTACTGAGTTGTTGGGCTTTTTTATATTTTTTTTTTTAATTTTTCATATCTAAAGTAACTTCTGAAACATGCAACATTAGTAATAGTTATGACCTTTGTATGCTTCTGAAATACAGTTATGTGAAGGAATTCTTCCTTGTTGGGAAGAGAGAGTAAGTTTGCATGTAGGTGAAAGCTGTTCACTTCTGCAGTGGATTTTCATCTTCATCAGACACTTGATATATTAAAGCAAGTTAAATTGTTACCTCTTCAGTCAGCTCTTTGTCCTGTAAGGAAATATGATATTAAGAGTCCCCATCAGAGTGACAAATTGCAGTGTGGCCTGTCTGTTGTGTTTGGGGAATTTGATACTTTTTGATAAAGCAGCCAGGCCTGAGAAGGAAAGAAGAAAAAAGTCTGTATAGAGGCAATGTTGTGATTCAGTTATTCAGTCTACGAAACATAAATGTTGCCTGCTTAAATTTTTCTTTACCAGGCTCCAGATGTTGAGTCTCGTGAAGACCTGATAAAAACTCACTACATGGCCAGGATAGCAGAGCTGACCTCTCACCTGCAGCTTGCTGACAGCAAATCAGTGCACTTCCATGCTGAGGTGAGCATGCAGGCAGTGATATAAATCTCTTTTTGAACTTCCCACAGGCAAGTGCTGTGATAGTGAGTTTCAATATATGGAGCGTAATGTTTTATAAAAAATCTGTTCCTGGAATATTTTTTGACTATGGTCTAGCATGCATAAAAATCAGATACTGTAAAAGAACTTTTTGTGTTTAATAAATCTTTTAGTAGCCTCGTCTTGGCTGTATTAAGAAGTATAATGTGTGTCATGTATAGGTTTGTTCACATAAGTTGAAGCAGCTGGCTTTAGTTACTAAGGAAGTTTTGACTTAATTTTATAGTGAATCTGATGTCATTCGAAAATATTTGAGTGTATTATGAAGTGATGGAAACAGCTCTCCTGAGAAAATTGACTCTTAGGCATAAGTTATACTGCAAGAATGAACAAGATGATTCATTGTATCTATGGTTTCCTTTTCATTTCAAGTCATGGGGGAACTTTTCTTGAAAATAGTGGCTGTTTTGATTTGTGTAATAAACGATGTGGAATATGCCAGAGCTCCAGGTTAACAGAGCAAATCCTCTTAAATATTTTTTTTAATGGAAGATGACATAGTATGGAGGAACCATCTTGACTGTGATATTTGAGCCTTGTATGAAGTGAGCTGTTTGTATGGCTTCTTACTTAAGTAAAAGTTTTGTAGCAGAAAAAGATGATATTTACAGGATTGGCAATATGGTAGCTCTGTAAAATGAAACGTTTAATGTTAACTATTCCTTTACCTATGCATTTAAAAATGTGCACAAGCTCTGAGTTTCTTGAAATCCAAGTATCACAGAGAGATGGAAAAGTCCAAAGCAACCACTTAAGGATGCCACAAGGCAATACTCTGGAACTGACTTCCATCCCTTGTACCCTTCCTGTCCTGTTCTTGGTAGTGTCGAGCACTTGCCAAAAGACTTTCTCTGGCAGAGAAGTCCAAGGAATCGCTCACGGAAGAGTTGAAGCTTGCCAGTCAAAACATCACCAGATTACAGGCAAGTAAATTGTTCTGTAATGTAGCAGATGCATTTTGTAACCATGTGTAAGGGGAAGTTGGAGCAGAAAAATTACAACCATCTAGCCTGGCCATGCCATTAGTAGTTTCTGAGTTGTGCAATGTAAAAACTCTAGTGGTATGTAGAGAAGATCCTTAAAAAATACACTTTAAATCCCAGGTATAAAGTTGAAGTGGAACATGCTTCCAAGAAAAGGTTATAGGGGCTAAACCTGTGTGTTTTAGCACATTTGATGTCAAGGATTTTCATGAAAAGGAGAGTTATAATGTTAAAAGGAGTGGTTCTGTGACTGATTTCAGATCATACAATGAATTCTTAATCCTTTCGTGCACCTGGGTCTGAAGGTTTTAAAAAATGCCAGGTTGATTTGGACTTTTTTTAATATAGATATCTTAATATTAAGCAAAGTTTTGGGGTGATCTTAAGAAGCTGTTGTTAGGAAAAATCAACTCTTATGCCGTCCTGTGAGTGTCCTGTTCCTTTGTCCTTCTCCACACAGCTGAGAAAGGAGCCAGTAGTACAGTGAACTATAAATAAATACACAATTCATAAGTTCCTTTGTGTTTTGTTCACACTTAGTTCATATCATTATTGTTCATCTGTCTGTGATGGTGAGTACCAAAATTGCTCCATACAAGCCGTGAATGTAATGTCAGAAGCTTTGAACTGTTGTGCCCATGAACAATCCTTTCTAAACACTTTTTTGATTTGTTCCTTTAAGAAATTCCACAATTGATGTTGAACTCAGCATGACATGTGAATTTCCAACTGCATATTAAACTTCCTAGGAAAAGATAGCAGGCACACATCATTTGTATGTTTAGTAGTCTGCACAGTACTGAATAATAGACTTGTTTAGGTTGGAAGAGTCCTCTGAAGGTGATTTGTCCCCTTCCTTTGGTCAGAGCAGAGAGTTCAGATCAAGCTGTGGAGCTGGATATTTCCTATAGCCATGCTGGTCTTCTGCCACAGTCACTCCATGTCTTAGGCATTGGATTGTTCCTCATTCTGTCCTTGATCATTCAGCTTTCCTGGGCCCCTGTAACTTCCAGGGTAGTTTTACCTGGGATCTTTCCAAGCAGACCTTGAAAGAAGCCAGTATCTACTCTTCTTGAGTCTAGGGTTGCTGTAATTCTACTATTCATCTTGCTTCCCTCAGGATCCTGAATTCCACAAACTCATGGTAGCTGCAGCCAAGGCTGCCACTAGCTTTCAGATCCCTGATCAG
Source organism: Pycnonotus jocosus (assembly GCA_013400435.1). NCBI lineage: Eukaryota > Metazoa > Chordata > Aves > Passeriformes > Pycnonotidae > Pycnonotus > Pycnonotus jocosus. Next base: position 140,767 of record VWYP01032091.1, read on the forward strand.
CTTTTCTTTATTTGTGAGCAACAGGTCCAGCAGAGAGCATCTCTTGGTCCCATTGATCACGAGTATCAAGAAGTTCTTTGCCACACTCAAGAGAACTCCTCAGTTGTTTGTGTTCCACCTTGCTGCCCTCCCAGGACGCGTCAGAGTAGTTAAAATCCCTGATGAGGATCAGGGTCTGTGGATGGCAGATTTTTATCTGCTTGCAGCAGATGCCTGTCATGTCACCCTGTTGTTCTCCTACTTATGAGATTTAATAGTCTTCAAGCCACTTCTTCACACAGAGCATGATTTCTTTGCTTCTGTCCCTCCTGAAGTGTGTGTATCCCTTCATTGCTGTGTTCTAGTCATGCACACTATCCTCCCCCTGTCTCTGTAATCCCAGAGAGATCATAGCTTTCTCTAGCTGCATATGGAGTGGTGATTCCTTCAGCTTTGGATGCCATGTGTTCTTGTGCAGGGCATGCTTTAACTCTAGAAACATTACTTGTATCCTGGCTGGAGGCAATGGTGGAAAACTTACCTGTTACTCTTATGTAAACCATAAAAAGTGGGGGAAAAATCTAAAGGAAACACCACAAAAATAAGGGGAACAAACCATGCATGAGACTTCAGGTAAAAGAAAAGTAGCTCTTGACTTCTTTCATAAAACAGGTTTTTTGGTTTTTTGGTTTTTTTAGCTGAATTGCACACACTCAGCATCAAAAGTGGAGCTTACTAGGTGGAGGTGGAAGTGTGCTGCTTTGCCAGGTATCCCTAATAGCCAGGGGCTCTGGTTATTTTATTTTTTTTCCCTTAGGATGAATTGATGACGACAAAGAGGAGCTACGAGGACCAGCTAAGCATGATGAGTGACCATCTGTGCAGTATGAATGAAACCTTGACTAAGCAAAGGGAGGAGATTGATACACTGAAGATGGCCAGTAAGGTGAGCTGGCAGGGCTGACACAGGGCCCTGGCTGCAGCTGGGGCTGTCAGGGTTACATTTAGTGTTCTGCAGTGCTGCCCTTGGACAAAGCAGCTCACAAGCTGTAATTCTTACTCTGAGCCAGTTGGAAAGAAAACTCCAAACTTCTCCTTCAAGTACTCTCTGATGGCAGATCACACCATTTTTTTTGTTTAAATGTGGTGAAAATGGGACTATTTGTAAATCCATCTGATGAGTCTGGGTGGTTATGATTAGGTTCTGGGTAGAAGTATCCCTTCTGCACTCCTTTTTGTTGCAGCAAAGTCTGTATTTGGCAGCTGGTCTCTTTCTCTGTTTTATTTCCATAGTCTAGCTTGTCTGTCCCTCACGTGGGAATGAAAAAGTTGCCACTTGTATTCTTCTGTGAGCTTGAAATGCACACTTAAATTCTTTACCAGGCAAGGAGTCAACCCACTTGTCAGGAAGAGATTTTTAACTTACCTAATGATGAAAAATACAGAAGTCTGCTTTTTTGAGCAGCCAGTGATTAAACTGTGGTATATCCTATTCTGATGCTTCTAGGGAAGAACAGGTGCTGGGAAGGCCTTTGCCCTTTGCTTGTCTGACTGTGAAACAAATAAATTATCATTATCACTGAAGGATTAAAAAAATAAAAATAATAAAAATTTTTCCATGTTCTCATTAAAGATCCCATGATGGTGATTTTTTAGCTTTTAGACTAAACTCTTCCCCCTGTTTTTCTTCAGATTTCTGAGTGTTTTAACTTGGCATTGTATTCTTTAAAATTACTTTGTGGTGTATAAGCCATTGTGTTTCCAGAAGGAAGCTCTTGGCTGCATCCTGACCATAGCACTTAATGTTTTTATAAAATGTTTTCTGGAATTTCCCACTTGCCATATTTCTAAGACTTGAATTGGTACTCTGTCTGTAAGGACGTCAGAAGCTCACAAGAGAAGCCACACTGGTTTTCAAATGTTACCAAATGTAGAAGGAGATTCAGTTGAAATCCAAATGATGCAGTAAAAGCCCCTTATCACTTGGAGAGAGTTGTTGGTTAGATTCAAAACAAATGTTATCTTCAGGAAATAGGAAGACTGAAAATTGCCAGCAAGTAACTCTTGCACAAAACTTTATTTTAAGCTCCCCATTTCCTTTGTGGAATTACTGCAGGTCAAATGTGAGTTGGCTTGCTGTAGAACAAACTCTGCTCTGAATTAGGAATAATCTATACAACCTGAATTAAAATAAAATTTATTTTGGAAAAAAACCCAGTGTGGTGGGGGATTGATTTTTAATTTGATTTAATTATTCTATAAGAAGTTATCTGGAGTAGCACTTGAAGGTGGATTATGATGTGACTTGCCTTCACTGCCCTTACAATATTAGTGGTATTAATATAATTGAGTGTCTTGGGATGTCCCTCAAATGTCTTTGACAGGTTTCAGTTGTAGTAAAGAACTACTGGTTACTTGAGATATCTGGTACTTGCCTTTGTTGTGCTTATAGAAATAGAGGAATTTTCTGTCAAAATTAGAACTCTGTGGACTGTTCATTTTCAGTCTGACTGTACCTTGTTTGCTGTAGGTATAAATTATCAGACCTCAGATTTTGTATTTTACCTGCCTGGATTTCCTTACCTAAATGATAATGTTCTCTTTGCTTGTTTCTTGTTGCAGGGAAATTCTAAAAAGAACAAAAATCGATAGTTTACAGCTGAGTCTTTGGAAGCTGCTGCTGCACAGGATGCAGATAGTCACCATTCATTATCCAGTTCCTGTTTGTTCCAGGAAGCAGAGGCTGGTATTGGGTCTAGTAAAAAATGAATCGGTGCTGTAAATGGCTTTAAAATATTTAGAACTTGTAACAGATAAAACAGAACTTCATGTTGTCTCTAAACCAGGAAATACACACTCTGTGGATAATTTATATAGTAATTACCTTCAGTTTTTACTGTGCACTTTTTAAAACCAGGTTTTGATTTCATGTAACAACTGCAGATTTTGTATATTTTCAGATGTGTTTCTGTGTTAACAAATTTGGATCGGCGCAGTAGGTGTCAGTTTTTCAGTTTGCATTTAATGGTCAGCACATGTACATTCCATTACTTGTTAATAACAGTTAAAAAATGAGTTTGGAGACTTTTTTTGGCTGTGCAAGTTGTGCAGTTACTGTGAATGTATTACTCCTGTTCTCAGCCCTCTAGAATTAATTGGAATTGTGGCTTGAAATGGTTTTTACAAATTCACCAAGTAAATGGGATCAATGTTGGACTGCAACAGTGGAAACCTCTCCTGCTTGTATTTGGCACTTTGGATTTTGAGGTAAAGAGCACAAATAGATGAATTGGGCTACTTCAATGAAATTGCTTTAAGCCATTTCTGTAACATTTTGTTTACACATGTATGTTTATGTATATTGTTTGAAATAGCTGTTTAAGGCTAGAAGAAGCTGAGATTGTTGTTTGCCCCAAAAGAGTGTAACAATGTGCATAGAATAGATCAGCTTACTGTGTTCTCTTGCAGTAAAGAAGAATATGAAATATGTGGAAGATTTAAATACTGACTTTGCAAAAGATCTTCATGGAACTGAGTTGTGATGGATTCACTGAGGGAATGCACATGGGTTTTCCTGTGTTTTCACAAGTTTGTGAACTTCAGGCCTCTCCTAAGATGTTTCTTAATTTTTTTTTTTTCAAGTGAAGCCCAATATCACAAGTTTTCACAGCTCTGATTTGTTTTTGGGGGGTGGGGTTTGTTGGTGTTGGGTTGGGTTTTTGTTTGGTTGGTTTTTTGGTTGTGTGGGGTTTTGTTTGTTTGTTTGGGGTGGGGTTTTTTTTGTTTTGTTTTTGTTTTTTTTTAATCAGATGCTGTGCTGCTCCACATTTTCCACACCAGTCTTCTGTTCCATAATTTCCATTATGGCACTTATTTGTCCCACAGGGGTTACTCTGATACCAGATATGTTGAAATGTATTATGAGTATGTAATAATAAAATCAACCACATGAAACCAGCTTGACTTTTTCCTTGCTTCTGGCTATGTCCAGCCTGCAGAATGTGACACTGTGGTGGGGTGTTCCAGCTGTTGCTGGTGAAATAGTTACACCAATCCAGTTGCTCTCAGTGTTCTCTTTGTTCTGATAGTTTTTCCTTTCAGAAATGCAGAATAGAGGTGTCGCGAAAGGGAGATGGGGAGAGCCTGCAGGGTTTCTTATTGATGTTGAATTAAGAACTGTGTGCTGGTGCTAATGAGGGTTGGGAAGTGTTGGCTTTCTCTCCAGCCATTTTATGGAAGCAGATACAGCTTCAACTGTTTAATTTAGGGTTGGGAAACTAATTGCTTTCTTCCAGTTCTTTTGAAGCTGCCTTTTCTGAGAACTTTCATCTTGTGCTGAAGGTACTAATCCAGTTATTTTATTTCTCTGAATCAAATTACTGAACTGATACTACTTTTACTGATACTACTTTTCATAAGTTGCTGCATTTAGAAAAAGATTTTGCTTAGACCATTTTTTTTCATGTCTGAATAAAAATAGTGTGTGTTTAGAATTTGCATTGAAAAATCAAATGCATGTTGAGAATATACCCCAATATCAAAGCTGGAATTCATGTAGAATGTACAGGCATTTATATGCAATTCCAACATACATCAATTTATCAGCAATTTTTCTTTGCAGTGTTATTTGGGAATGTATTTGGGTGTCCCCCTCACCAAGCAATAACCATGTCTCAACAAGAGACAATTCTGATTGCTCAAGCTGCCTTCAGTTTTTCAAGGAAATGTTTTGAATAAGTTCTAGACAACTGTAAACTACCAATACCCCCCAAAAAATTTGGCAAAGGAAATTTAAGTCAGTGTTTTGGATTCTGCTGTAGTAGTGTTGCAAGGGGCCATGGGATATTACGTTTAACTCAGTGGCATTAGAAACTGGATCAGGTGGAAATACCAACTCTTTGTGCTTATTATCTCCTAACCAAGTGATGCTGAATCTTTCTCAGTATCTCAAATGCTGTTAAATGTCTACTGCACAAGGCTTTGCTATTAAAAAACTGAAATCTTGTTTCAACTAAAAATTCATCTTTGAGGCAAAGTTTTTCAAAAATTCAAATTTTTTTCAAAAATTATTTTGAACTACTTTGTTTGCAATGGTATATGCAGAATATCACGGAATGTGCAGATCTGGGCAAGGAAATGTTACTAATAGAATTAGTCTTCAAAAATGTACAGTGTGAATGTTTGCCTTCTAGGTGGTTAATTGGGGAAACTAGTGGGAAAGTGTTGTAAAGTGTAAAAACCTTTAGCACAATACAGGTTAAAGAAAAGCCCAAATGTCAGCTGCCTTTTTTAATGACAGTTCACTATGACACACAAATTTTGAAAACATTTTTTGAGTGCATAATTAATTTCTCCTTAATATTGGGCATCTCATGAATAATCTCTCACTCCCAGGCTTAAGTGGCTAATCCAGAAAACAGCACTATTTTAATGGTTTTAATTGTATTTTCAAAAAATCCTTCTGAGCTTTGTTTTAAAGCTATACTAACACATTCAAGGCTTTCAAAATGTTCAGCTGTCCTAGATTTCTGAAAGCACATCCCCAGTAACTATTCTCTGTGTTCAAAATAAATATTTGCTGTAATCAGGCATTAATTTAACTTCAAGATTGCCCTCTTACGAACCACTGCTTCATCAGTTTGAAACTGCCCAAGAAGCACCAAAGCCATTGTCTATTTTAAAAGGCCTTAAGCTCCTGGAGGTCAGAGGTTTCCCTGCCTGAAAGCTTTACTTCTAAAACAGGAATCTTTGGCTGTCGTCATAAGCTGTGCAAGGGTGCATCTTATTGCTGTTTGAACAATGATTATTTTAAATTGCTACATCTATGATTTAAACAGCAATCAGCTAAAGTGTTGGTTTAAAGTTGGTGATGTTTGTCATGTCTCTTGTTAATCCCTTCATCTTCATTCTGAACCAGTTCAACGTTTCATGGCATGACGGTGCCAAGATCTTCTCGAAGGATGTAAAGTATCCAAGCTGGAACCGTTTGTTTTCCTACCTTTGGCTGTTTATATGGTTATTCTCCCTTTTTCCCAAGCCAGCTTCATTTCTAATTTGTACTTGTAATCCTGATGCTCCACCTGCCCTACCTTCCCTCACTGGCAGGTGAAGTTTTAAGTGTGAAGGTCTTTGGCCCAGCATGTTTCCTGGATGTTGACTTCACTGTTCAACAGTGCTTCCTACTGCTGCAAAAAATGGATTTGCTCCAACATGCAAGGCATCAATTGTAAACAGGAAAGGAAATAAACTTTGTATCCACACAGTGCCTATCAGGAGATGGGAGAAGTTATTTACTGGCTTGGCTGAGCAGTGTCAAGGCTGTGGGGGTTTTTTAATAGTGTAAATCCAATGATACATTAAACTTTGGAGAACCATCTGGCCCTGTAAATTGGGCAAACCTGTTGTTTAATACAGTCTATATGTAAGGTAATTTGAGAGCACTATCTTAGCAACAGCAGGGTCATAATAGAAACAAAGCTTAGTGCAGTAAAATATTGTAATTGCTGCCAGAGGTCTGATTGCTTCCTCCCACAAAGGCTGGATGCCGCTCTAAGAACGCTTGTTCTGTCTTACTCGGCATTTTCTGTCTCTGTCACTACCTGCAGTATTGCTCAGCTGTGACTTCAAACCACGTTTGTTTTAGATGAAGCCATTTTTGCCCAAATTACCGAATATTTCTTTCAATCACAGAGTTAAAAACTTTCTTTAAGTGCAGTTGTGCCTGCAGCGCTGCCAGCTTGGTTACAGAGAAGAGCTTTGGGGACCTTTGTAAAGCAGGGCCTGAGCAGGGCTGTGAGCTGCAGCACATGGAAACTTGCCTGGGGCAGCGCTCATTGTCTGCCTCTGCTGTGTGTGTAGGCAGCTTTAGACACGTCAGTGCTCATTCAGAATCACCAGCTCCTTACACAGGCAAATACTCGAATTGCTGCAATGCTGAGCTGCAAAAAAACAACTGTGTGATTTCTCCTTGGGCCTAATTTGCAGGGCAAGGCACCCCACTAACAGCCCTAAAAGAATTCTGGTTATAAACTTCTTCCATGGAAATTGCAGAGATAGAGTAGAAAGCATAATTTATCTGTTTTAGCACTGATTCACCCTGTGAGTCCAAAACTTACTAAGCTGATGAAGTCTTAACTAATGAAGAAGCCTCTGAACCCCAGGCCTGGTGTGAAAACTGTAGTTATGGTCTCCCATGAACAACACAGCTTTGTCCTGAAAAGAGTTAAACCCACAAAGCTTAAGAGTCCAAGTAATTTCCAGTTATTTTAGGGACTAGGAATTCTTTCATGGATTGATTTGGCATGCAGTCAGTGGTGGCATGTAGCTTCCTGCAGGCTTTGTCTGTGTAAAGTCCTTTGCTTCTGAAATGAATATGAAAACACCTTACACCAGCACACCCTCCCCTTTCTGCCCCAAACAAAGCCTTCATCCTTGCCTGCTCTCCCTTCAAGCTTCAAGTTTCTTTTCTCTTGGATTTAAAAGTCTTCAGTTTGTGCTTGAATAGTGAATGCAGAATGCTGTATCCAAGAAAGATTATTTTAATGAAGTCACCAGCTTGAAAAGGTCTGAGCTGAGAATTTCAGTGCAGTGTCATTAACTGCAGCCTCTGGCATAGGGAACAGCTGTAATCCTGGAAGTGGTGCTGCACCTCTTCTGTGCCTTATACTTTGGGACTTTCAAATTGTAGCATGTGCAGGGTTGGACAGAAAGATGGACCTGGAGAGGGACAATCGACTAGAAGTTTCCTTTGAAGTCTTGGAAGACCTAGTTTATTTTTAATCCAGGCAAGAACAAGTTTCTCTTAGATTATTGATCTTGAGGTCAAGGACTTTTGAAGCCAACAAGGACTCAAAGTCTCACAAAAAGGACATTAATATGCTAAATTTCTATAACCAATTTATATGTAATAAATAGACATAATTTAAATAGTGAACATACTAGGCTTGTAAGTTTTTAACAGCAATTGTGCTAAGTGAAAGATGGATTCATTAAATAGGAGGAGGAGTCTGACTTTTCAAAACAAAACACAGAAGTAATTCCTAGGAATTTTTGCAGATTTTTTTTTTTTTTTGCAAAAATAGAAGCAAAGCAAAAAAGCAAAGAGTTAAAATAAGCCTAGAAACAAGTGTTTTTCTGTCTTTTTTTGCAAATATTTGGTTTTAGCCAGATATGAACTGACAGGTTTCACGCCTGAGAAAATAGTCATAGACAGTAAACATTTTATAAACGGCAATATACTGCAAATCATGTTAAGATCAATTTAAATATAATCAATGTAAACTGAGTTAGTGTTGTAAACTGTTGAATGAGTTTTGTAACTGCTTTTAGCAACATATAATACTGTATCTTTATCTGAAATGCTCTTCAAATTGTATTTACAATAGAAATAACTTTTAATAGTTCTAATTTGTTATGCATACATGTTTCATCAAAGTCAAATTATATTAAGGAATTTTAAATCTTAGTTTTACTCTTTTTGAGTTTATATTGCACTGAATTATTTTGGAAGATAAAGTGATAGTAGAATTTACTGGAGAAAATAGTCTTGTCTTTAATATGTATACACTTGTCTCAGCAAAGGAAAATCTGATCTATTTTTAGATATGCATGCTTTGATAAAGAGATATGAGAAATTAATACCCTTTCCACTTGAAAACCATTGGGAAGAGCTAATGCGGAAGCTAAACAGGAAAAAAAGGTTTCATTTAATGTTGTGCAGGAGAAAATGAGACTTCAAAAGACTTATTTTGGAGTATGTAGAAAATATTAGAAATTATTTCAAGTTTCCTGGCATTTGGCAAAACAGGAGGTACAGATCCACTGGTTCCCTGTGGTAAGAGGTTGAGTGTGTCCTGAGAGAAGGCAGAAGACTGAATTGTTTATGGAAGATACAATTTTTATGGAAATACAATTTAGACACCAGGCCTGGATTTCAAGGGCAGAAGACCTACATGGATGGAATTCCCAAGGGAAGAGGTTGGGGTGAGGTTCTGACACTTCCAGGGCTGCCTTGCTGGGATGAGGGAGGCAGGTGGAGCTGCCTAACCCTGTGCTCTGAGCCTGGAGGCCTCAGTCTGGCAGTGCTCAAAAAGCCTTCAAGGAGAGAAGAATGTAACAATCCATTGGCTTGCAAGTTACTGGTTAAATTATGGTGAAAAAAATTGTGCTAAATTTGGCACCACATTTTTAAAAAAGATAACAAACACAGAACTTTTAAAACCATGAATGGCCAATGTTTGTCCTAGTGCAATTTGTGTAATGGTGTTAAGCTTACAGAAGAATTTATTTGTAGGGAAAACTGTACTGAACACTTCTATTGCAAATGCAAAAAGAGCCTGAACAGTACTTCCCATGCATGAAACAAAGAGGTAGGATTGCTCCATTTTCACAGAAAACATAAGAAAATTTACAGAGGAGATAAATGGGACAAAACAAACCAGTCTGCAGAAGGAGGTCCTTCCTTATTAAAATACAAGGGAAATTTCAACCACTGGAAAGCAGTGGAGCTGAAATGTATGTATAATGCTGGGCAAAGAATTTTGGATGGATTACACAAGAAACTGGAGCTCTTTGCTCTAAGTGAGCAGTCACTGCTAGTTGAAAGCCTTTCAGATGGGCAGTTTGGGTGTCTGCAGCCCCTGGCAGCTCTGCTCCGTGTCCCTGGCAATGTTCTGGAGGGTTTTATAGGTGGTTTGCTCCTCTTCATCCTCCACATTCTATCTGTGTGTTCTGGCCTTTCGGGAGCAGCCTTTCTGCACGATACCGTGTCACCTCTGGTAGGTGCATGCAGAGGGCAATGAATGGATAAGGAGGAGTTTCTATCCCTTAAAGGTATCACCACGATACAATCCCGGTGCTTACTCAGACATTTTCCAAGCCTCGCGCTGCATGTCCTCGGAGGATCTCCCGTCCCCGGAGGAGCTTTGCCCTGGCCGGCTGCCCAGGGTGCCGTGCCTTTCCCGGCGTGCCGGGGGATGCTCCCGCGGGATGCGCCGGGCGGGGCCTGTCCCGGCCACCGCCCCCGGCTGGTCCNCGAAGTTCTGGCTTGAAACGGGCCGGTGGATGGGGCTCTTTTGTTTTGGTGTAAGAACGTGATACATTTAACAAAAATATTTGGCTCCTTTTCCTTTTTTTAATTTCCTTTTTTTTCCCTTTTCCCCATCTTGGTTCCTTTCCTTTCCTTTCCTTTCCTTTCCTTTCCCTTCCCTCTTCCTTTCCTCTTTTTTTCAAGCAGCAGTGGGGAAGGGGGATGGTTTTGCCNNTCCTTTCCTTTCCTTTCCTTTCCTTTCCTTTCCTTTCCTTTCCTTTCCTTTCCTTTCCTTTCCTTTCCTTTCCTTTCCTTTCCCTCTTCCTTTCCCTCTTCCTTTCCTTTCCCTTCCCTCTTCCTTTCCTCTTCTTTTCAAGCAGCAGTGGGGAAGGGGGATGGTTTTGCCCGGGGGTACCCGGGGCTTTGAACCGCGGCGGAAATCGGGAGGGTTTGGGTGCCGGGCATCCTACGGGATCGCATTCCCATGACTTTTGCCTTGTTGGGGAGGAGACTGGGGCAAGTGAGGAGTGTTTTTATTTAATAGTCGAAGTGAATTGAATTCCTGGAGCCTTTCTCATGTTTCCTAGTGGTTCGGCCGATGATGTTAAAGTATGCACGTAGGGTCACGGTGTTTGAAAGCGTTGCTGCAGGAATCTCTCCCATAAATCCGGCCGGGGCACGGGGCTTTGGGGAAACACAGGGAGCGGATGCAGAGGCTGTGCTGCACGGGACTGGGATGTTTAAACTGCACTGGCCGTGTGTCCCCCGAGTGCAGACCCCGGGGATGGAGTTGCAAGGAGAGTGTAAGTGAGAAAAAAAAAAAAAAAAAAAAAAAAAAGGTAGAAAATATCCCCCTTCTGGCTTGAGGTAAGGGCTCACCGAAGGGGGGGCTTTGCAGTAAGGTTTTTTTTTAAGGTGTAGCTGTTCTGATACTTGCGGCAAACAAGTGTGCTGAGAAAACTGCTGACTAAGCTGTTTTACGGACCCAAGCGAAAGTTACACAATTCTATGCTTCCCGGTGTTTTTCCTGTGAGGTGGAGAAACCCTGACTGATTTCTCTGCAAACAGGGCTTAGCTTTTTTTGGGCCGAGTGGTAATGACTGGTTGGGGAGGAGGGAACAGAAGTTTTGGAGCCTGAGGCTTTTAAACGTGAACTGTTCATTTTGGTGTTAACTTGCTTTGCCCTGTCTGGAGACTGTGACTTTTCTGTAGCTGTGAAAGAAGAAAAAGCAGTAGCTGAAGACAACACTTTATGTTGTTTGATTTGTGTAATGGGAGAAAATGCTGTGAGGAAAGATTAGCTGCCTTCTTGCCTCTGTGTGTGAGTGGAGGAGAACTGAGCACTGCGCTCTGTGATCAGTTGTGGCTGAGTTGAGGAGTAATTTGAACAACAGGGAGTGTAGCCAGAAATTGTATTTACCTGATATTGGAGTTGTACATCACACCCCTGGGAAAACCTGCCCCAAGGCAGGTCTGAGGTCCTTGCTTCATGCTCAGCTTTGATTGTTTTCCTTCTACCTCACGAATATGTAGTAAGTGTTATTTTCTGTACTTCAAAAGTTACTAGGGTTTCTAAACTTAATGGCTCAGGTTGTTGATAATCTCTGAATAGCAAGTTAATGGAGGTTTGTAAGTTAACCTGTGTGTGGACATAACTCCAGCATGAAAACAGAGCTGCACTATCCTGGGCAGTGTTTGACTTTGTGTTAGGGTAAACAAGATCCCTCCAGTCCACCACTCCTTTTCTTCTGTTTTTGATTGGTATAAATACAAGCTGATGTCTTCTGCTTCTGAAAAGTAGGCTGCCCACATGTCTGTCTTAAAAGGCTTTTGGAGAGGAACCCAAATGAGGCTTTTTTTGGTGTCTGTGTTGCGAGTTACACTTTCTGACATGACTGTAATCGGTTGCTATTAAAAATACTTTTCTCTAAATAAACAAGGATTCAACTGGCACATCTTCTCCTTAGTGCTAGTATTCCTGTAAGGCTTTAAGGCAGGGAGAAGGGGCGTATCCCACAGCTGAGGTGAGAGCTGTTTCATCAGGAAATGTTCCTGACAGCTGTTAGACAGTTCTAATCATATTTAGAAGAACTCTGCAAATCTTATGTCATGGATTATACCCCAGGAAAGTATTGCCATGTGTTTGCTGGGCACTAAAGCATGAGGCAGTTTTAAAAGCAGATATGAAAACTGACTCAGAACTAAAACTAAATTTAAAAAAAGGACTATTATGTTGTTCAGTGATTTCCCTAAATACAGTATTTCTGTTAACTTCCCTACTCTTTTATTACTCACTCTGATATTAGTGGCCAGAGTTTTGAAGTGTTCTTGTGTGCTGTGTATTCTTTGTGGCATTTCATCCCTCCCTTCCCTTGGACGCTGCAAACACTAGCAGAGGACCAGGCTTAAACTTCTTTCTGACCACAGCCAGCCTAATATTCTGATGTGTGATCTGTGTGCCAAAGTACTCAGGATTTTTTTTTTTTTTTAATCCTGAGAGCTGCTTAATCCTAAAAAAAGAGAAAAAGGCTGCTGCTATTACAGAAGTGGGACAGCCACCCGTAAATGCATTTCTGCTGCTTCTTAGTCCATTATAAATCTCTGTCTCTGCCCAGGGGGGAGAAGAGAGGCAGAGGCTTGGGATATTAAAGTACTTGCCAGAACTGCCGTGACCAGAGCCCTTCTGTGGGATGTGCGTGTGTTCCTAATAATAACATGTTTCCTAAACACAGTTAAAAATTGCTTCACTAGATGCAGTAACATTCCATTAACTTAGTGACCTGCAGAAGTACTGCAAATAAAAGTAGATTTATTTTCCTGTCTCTTCTAGGCCAGAGCATTTTTTTTTAAGAACCCAACAAACCTTCTGTACAGTAAAATGTCAGCTGGTGTTAATAAACAGTTTACATGAATCCCTACTGTCCCTTGGCTCTTCACAATCTGCCTGTGGAGTGTAAGCTCTGCCATCACTGTGGTGATGCCGAAGAGGAATGTGATTGAGAGGATGAAGCAGGACTAGCTCAGGGAACTGAATGTGAGTGGGCCCTGTGGGAGGTGTGGTCTACACATGACAGGGACTCAGGATGAAATGAATTAAATGTGATTTAATTAATATAAATACATTTTACCTATCTTCTCTATGCAGATAATGGGAAGAAATTGGTGCAATAGCACAGATCAAAAACCAACCTTCAGCTAAAAAAACTTTTAAGGATCACAGGTTTGCAGTGAGCGCTTTCTAACATTAATAAAACAAAGAAGTTTTCACAATACACTGCTATGTGTAACTGTTTTGCTTTGAGAAGATGCAATCATGTCTTGCATCACGTCTTGCAGTCACCTCTTGCACACAAGTGATGTGTCTTAGAAGGCACTGTGATATCCAGAAGGGAAGAGAATAGAAACACTGAGTAGTTGATATTGATTTCATCAGGCTTCTTGTTATTTCTTCTAGGAAAAATGACCCTTTTTCTGTAAAGATGTTCACTAAAACATAGAGAAGCATTTTGTGGTTCTCAGGATTTAATACACTTCTAATTTGAGCTAGTAAAACTGTTCCTACTGTGTTTGACAGCAGACTGTGTCTTCCTGAGGGTTTTCCTGGCCATCCCATTTGCCAGCAAATGGGGCATGAGCAGGGGTCCTCCCTGTCCTGCCTTCTCTGTTCCCAGCCTGGAGCCCAAGGATGCACAGGCCCATGAGCCAGTAGATGTGTGTTAGTGAGAGCTGGGACAGTGTCACCTTCTGAGATGGGGAATCTGCCCAGTATGCAGGAAAACACTGGACATCCAGGATGGAACTCTGCTGGGTGCCATCTGCAGGAACTGACTGAGAAGTAAGAACTGGTGCACCAAGAAAGATGCTCAGACTTGTGTTGAGTACTGCTGTTTGCTGTTCTTACAGATATGCCAGAGATAAATGTGTTTTTTATCACTTTGGTTATGTTAAAAGGAAAAACAAACAGGTTCTAAGTGTACCTGTATACAGCTCTTCTTTATGTGCCAGAATTATGGAGTTTGTGGTGTGATGTAAGATGTTATTTCATCTTCCTGAAACAAAATAATTACATGAAGCTGTGGCTTGGGAAAACTGTTTTTTATGCTAGAAAGTGTTTGTAGCAAGCCTGATCTTTGGATGTTTCATAGCTGGAGGCTGATTTTTGCCTGACTTCTTTCTCCATGCTGTTATATTCATTGGTTCATGTGTTCTGTAAGGTGTCTGGATATGGGCTGAGTCCTAGCAGGCAGTGAAAGAAACCTTATGGTTCCCCTCAGGTGAGACATGTGGCCTGTGGGGTAAGAAGACCTCTGCTGCTTTTTGCAGCTTCAGGTCTGCATTCCAGTATCTCTCCTGATGGAACTTAAATTGGATTTCTATTTTAGTTTTCTTTAAAAAAAATTTAATTATTATTTTTGGTTTATTCTATTTAGTTTATGTTGTCTCATTCTGAAAGTTATGTTTCTGATAACAAGCTCTGCAAATAAATCCTTGAGAGGAATGACAGTGCAGATCCCAGGTGGCTGTGCAGCTGTGATTTGTAATAATCTCCCAATCTCTTTAGGAAATACCTTTGGTTTGTCTCCATAAAATCATACAGACACTTCCAGTAAAATGTCTCTATGCTTTTCTGCCTCCATTCCTATTCCCCACTAAGAAAACAGTGAAGGACAAAGCTGATGTGACTCACCCGTGGTGATGTGACTGCTGGAGCGGGGTGAGGGAGGGTGTGGGAATCACGGCTCACTGTGTATGGGAAGAGTGGTGGAAGCTGATGGCCTTACACACAAGACCAGTCATGCATGAGGTTTTGTTGTCTTTTCGAGGCAGCTTTGGAATGACTTCACATCTGAGTGTTAGGGAAGGACTCCCGGAATGGATCTGCACATGAAAAGGAGGTTTTTTACAGTGCCTAACAGCTGAGGTTTGCGTGATTATCCGTGGCAAAGATGGGCATTGTTTTGAGTAGCTGTGCTGAATTTTCACATACAGTGGAAGATCCTCACCATCCAACCTCCTCCTCTTATCAGCAAGAAGAGCTGCTTTGGGGAGGATCCACTTCAGCCGCAGCTGAGCAGGCTGAACGGTTACCAGAGGTGTGACTCTGGCTGCTTTCCTTTCATTTTCCATTTGGGAGCTTCCCATGGGTTTTCCCTCATGTGTGAATCTCATATCAGCCCACAGCCTTTTAAAGCATGAGGTGTCACCCTGAGAGGCAGAGGAGTTGGAATTTCCCCAGGCCTCTCTCCTGCAGTGCCTGTAGGATCCCTCCCTGGCTGGATTCTGGATGCTCTCCCAGAGTGCAGGGACTGGCAGTGCTGTCATCATCTGCCCCTGACCCCGGTGGGGAGTGCCCCACACCCCAAACCCTGTCACATCATCCTCACTAGAGAGCGTTCCAGCCTCTGCCCAACCCTTTTCCCTGTAAAGGAAAGTAAGGGTTGTCACTGCTTGGGAATTGAGATGGGTCGTGTGGATACCTTTAAAACGTTATTTTTTTCAAGCCTGAGCCTTCAAATACCAACACCTGATTTGTAACCCCCCGTGACTGGGGCAGGAACAGGCAACAGCGAGAGGTGTTTGCAGGAGCTGGGCCTGCCTTTGCTCTGGGGATGTGCACACTGTCAAAAGCTGAAAGCTTTAATTCCTCCAGCTCTCGGGGCCAAGAGTAAGGAATTCCAAATTAAACAGATTAGCTGCAAGCTCTGAACTTCTCCCAGCTGTGCCTATGCCCCAGAGAGTGAGCAATGTAAATAAAAGGTCACACTGGACTTTGAAGTTGGTGTATTTTTGACTATTACACCAGTTCCTTATTTTCTAAAATGAGTAATGCAGTGGGAGGCTTAGTACATATCCCAAATACAAGAAAATGCCAAGAAATTCCTATTTCCCATCAGCTGTAGCTTTTGCTTATGTTTATTAGAAGTATAGATTGGATAATTTTTTATGTGTATCTAGGATAGAAAAAGCAGAGTTAAATAAAAGTGCAGCCACATGTAGTATCAAAGTAAAATGTGAGGCAAATCATCATAAATCAAGGAGTATTTTATGTAGAAGTTGTGCTTCAAGTTTTTTTTTTTTGCAGAGTTAAGTAATAACCAAAACAGTAACACAAAGAATATGGCTGTAAAGCACAGAGATAAATCTGCCATGTTTTACTTGGATATCACAAGGGCTCAGAAACATTTAGGGAGTTTTATATACCATATGTGCTTTATTGCTTAAACTGCAGAGAAATTGTACTTCCCTGCGAGACTATTGCATTCTGTGGCAAAATGCTTGAAGAATTGTCTGGGTGTTTGGCAAGGAACAGCAACAACTCATGGTGTGGTTATGGGGCAGCTTCACCACAGAATGCACAGGATGCAGAGCTTTGCATTAAATTTCTGTATGGCCTGTATGCAACAGACAACCTTGCTCCTGGAAATAAAATTGACGTGTAGTGTATGGGGTCCATAGTTTTTATGGAAGGCTGGAAATAAAATGACCAGGCACTGTCCACAAACAGAGCAGCTCATGTGAAGAGCTCAGCTTATTTTGAAGGGATTATTTAACTCTTTTGTCACACTGTATGCAGATAAATCTGGGTGGCTTTTTTTGAGCTTGGAGCAAGTAACAAGGCTAGTGTTTATCCAGTAAAACCCCACTGAACAAGTGGCACACATAAGGTTTGTGCTTGGGTGTTACAAAGAGAATTTGTTTAGAGGATGTGTAGCTTAACAGTTCTGGAGCTGCAATGGCCGCTGGAGCTAGAGAGGCAATAAAGAATGTATTTATAAAATGATGCTTTCCTGTGTGTTGGGAGTGTGAGTACTGTCCATTCAACACTGCATTTACTTGCTTTATGCTTTGCAGAAGGGAGGTGTTTCCCTGATGTTCCTCATCACCTGACCCCATGCTCCTCCAACCTTTGTGTTTCAATAGCAGGGGACATGCTTGGGAGTTTTAATTGGTGCCAAATTTTAGGGAAGACCCCTGAGAGTGAGATGTGCAGGGAGTCCAGTCGTGCGCTGTGCTGGTTCAGTGCTGCTGCTGTGAGGGAGATGACAGAAGGCTGTGCTGTCAGCATGGTGGGGACATTGCCGGTGACACATCAGCATCCTCAGCTCACTGAGGGACCCAGGTGCATCTGGATTGAAAGTGCCAAAGCCAATAACTGGAGTTACACCTTGGAGTGAGTAGGGAGTTATTATTAGTGCTCAGTGTAGGAAGAGGTAACAATATCCCCCAGCAAGGCATGAAAGTTGAGCTGTATTTTTGCTGCAGATTTGATCTGGGATTTCTGAAGCAACAAAGGACCCAGTGATAGCTACAGCCTATGAAATCTCTCAATAATAGGATAGGATTTCTCTTCTTTATGTCCTCAAGGTATTAAAATGAAGAAATTAAGCTGCAACAACAGCTCATTAAATGCTGAGGGACTGTGTTAATCTGATAAATGGGAAGATTGTTGTCAGGCAGAAGAGGATGAATTGAAATGAGCTGCAACTTTTGGGTTCACTGGAAGTAATGTACCTAGGATCAACTGTTATTTCAGCCAGCTTTTTTTATTGGCAGTTTCAGTGTTCTAAAAAAGGTATTTCCTGCCTCATATCTGAACGAGATACCACACGTGCTTGTAATTTAAATGTCACAGGCCACATAACATGTGTGTGATCAACGGTATCTTGTATCATTTCTCTTTTACCCAAAGCATTTAAGTTACATTTATGTGGGTCCCATGGGGGACCTTTGCTTTTTGAGGCAAAACATCCATCCTGAAACTTGAGTTTTATTTTGATTTCAAGGAAGAATGTCCCAGTTAATAGGAAGGAATTTGAAGCATGGTTTAAGACAAAATAGAAATTGAAAGCATTACTTTATTGCTTTGTGCAGATGTAAAAGGATCAGAGAACAAGGGATGTAAAGCAGCATGAGACTGATTTTTTAAAATTTTTAATACTAGATGAGTGGTGCTATCCTTAACACACAAGAGGGTGCATTTCCTTTTATTAGCATGATATTATGCAATCAGCTTGTAAAAATCCATTTGGGCTTTTTTCCTCCATTCCTAGTAGTCATTTTTGGGGATCAGTGAACAACAGTAGGGGGGCCAGTATCTATTTCAACACTTTTTGCATGTGTGTTTATGTTATCATCAGCATCTTTTTTTCTTTTAAAAATCTCCCACGTAACTCCAACAGCAACAAGAGGTGAAAGATACAGCCTCTGACAGGTACATTGAGGATATTGTGACTGCAGAGGAAAGTAGTTTTTTTCATTTTTTTCCATCTGGTAAAGTGGTTTTCTTCATTGACACTTACTGACTGACGTTAAATGTTTGGCAGGTGGAGTTCAAACATCTTTTTGTTTTGTAACGGGGAAAAAACCCCCTGCCAAATAATCTGCAACATCACATTTTAAAAAGGGAATAGTAACAGATGGGGAAAAAAATCCCCAAACATCTGGGAATAATAAGGGACACTGAAACACTCCATTTCTAACAAGAAAGGGAAACAGTCTGCAAATGTGTTCCTTATTGTAAACGCCTGATTTTGTGATTTCTTTTCCATTGGTGCATCTCAGTGTTGTGTGATTTGCCCCTTGAGCATGGCTGTGGTCACACGGAGGGTTGTGGCAGCATCCCCAGAGCCCCTCTGCAGAGAAAGGCTTCTCTCCCATCCACAGTGTGTTTTTCCTCTCTCTGGATATCCCTTATCTCTTATAAATGCCAGAGGAGTTTTTAGTGGCAGCCTCTGAGGCTGTTTCCTTATGCTCTCTTGTCTACCAGGCTGCCCCAGTGTCCCAGCTGTTCCAGGAAAAGGCCACGCTCCGACTTTGCATCACATTAGCTGCTCTTAACAAATGAGGCTTTGAAAACAGGGCTGAAAACTTTGAAACTTCAGCTCTAGAAATAATTAATGCTGAAAAAGCCATGGTGGCAACCAGAGGGAGAGGAGGAGAAGGGTGTGATATGGGAGGAAAAAATGATGACCAAGTCAGAGATCAAATAGCTGTGATTTTTCTTTCCATTGCTGCACTTTATGATGAAGTGGTTGTGTGGGTGAAGGATACACTGGTAGTTGTGTGTGTCTGAGCTATGATAGTAATTTGTACTTGTTTGCTCCTTTTCTCTCTCTCTCTTTCTGTAAGTGGTGATTAGAGTGCTTATAAAATAACTAGCATAGTGCAAATATTTTTCTGAAGAAAAAGGTCAAGAGTTCAAAAACTAATGAAGGACCAGAGTCCTCCTCTGTTGAGAGCTCTCCCTTGCTCAGAGCAAGCAGACTGTGCCACGGTTTATGGCACTTTCTTACTGGCTACAAACTGCCCCAGAAATAATGGAGTAATGATGAAAATAAAGACTTGTAGCACAAGTTTCATTTGGCTGAACTGTAGCATGTCTAGAAGTGAAGTGTTCTCTAAATGTTACAGATAAAGAATGGCTTTTATGGCTATGTGATTCTGTAGTGCTGTGCAATTAAACAGCCTGACTGTGGCTGTCTGTGCATGAAGGGCAATAGCTCTAAGTCATCATTAGCTGACCTTAATTAACAGAGTAATGTACATGCAGGTGGTTTTTGTCTGTATGAACTCCGCCTTCTTTGTGCTTTCAGGCAAACGTGGATGTGTTCTGACAGAACAAGGGTAACTTTCTATCAAATGAGTGATGTTTATATGTGCCCCCGTGGTGTTTCATTGTACTCCACTCCTCCTCAGGCACTGGCAATTTTTCGCTTGCTCCTCATCAGGCAGGAGCAGTGGGGAGGAAAAACTTTGGGGATAACATGCTCTGCATAAGGATGAAACAAGCATTTAAATTTCAGCGCACAATTTAGAACCACGACGGCAAGATTAATGGTTTACTGGTTGCAGTCCTGCTCTGAGGACATCCAGCTGAGCCCTTTACCAAAGACACTTTGTTTGATGAAGTGTAGTTTATTAATTGGTTTAAAGACCTGTCCTTTTTCCAGGCCGCCAGCCAATTCAGTGCTTGGCAGATGTGAGTGTTGTTACTTGGCCTTGACTTGTGTTTCATCAGCATTTTGTCTGTGGTGGAGGCTTGCAGTCTACTCCTCAGCAGGAATGTACTGCTCATCCTTAGGCCTAATTTCTTGTTTATAAGTTTAATGCCTTTCCAATGCTTTCTTATAACATGCCTAGTCTCCAAGAGTGTAAGCCTGGGTTGAAGGAACTGATGTAGAGAGATTCCTGCTCAGGTCTGGCAGGCATCCAGGGTTTTGCCCTGATGTGGTATGCAGCATGTGTACCTTTGCCATCAGCACGGAGCTGCTACAGCTTTTCATCAGAAAAATAATCCCCTCTCTCCCTTCCTGATTCTATTTTTGGAAACAGCTACACCATTCTTAGCAAAATGCTGGGTTTTTTGATGGGGGAAGGAGGGGAAACCTTACTCAGAGAGATGCCCAGTGGAAAATTTTGAATATGGAAAATCTCTGTCCATAGTCAAAATGATGTATTAGCTGTGTAGTATTATGTTGTATAGTATGAAGCTGAAAGTATTCTTCAAGCAGTCCTGTACTGCTGTGGGGCATTCTGCTCTCTCTGATTGAGAGGCTCTGTACATCAGATGCTCTGAACAGCTCACAGAGCTTAGAACTCCCTTCAGTCCCCAACCTGGGAGAGCAGTGGGGATTCACAGGCAGTTTATCTGTTTCTACATAGCTATCTCAGATTATACATGCAAAACAAAATACACTGAATTTGTGAACTGCTTGCAAAATTGAGCTTGGTGTGGTTTGAGTTTGATTTGAATCATGTTTGTTGTTTCTTCATAGATGGCTTGTGGGTGATGCGTTGTGCAAGTGCCTCAAGTTTCTCCTACAAGATGTGTTCCCCGAATCCAGCAAACTGGGTCACCTTTGATGATGAGCCTCTTTTCCAGTCGCCTCAGAAACTGGTTGACAATCAGAGTAGTTGCAAACCAAATGGCCTTAAGCTCAACCTGTCCAGTGTTCTTGAGTCTTCAAGTAGGTCATCCTCTACAGGCAGCACTCCGCTCTCATCTCCTGTAGTTGATTTCTACCTAAGTCCTGGACCCCCCAGCAACTCTCCACTTACCACACCTACCAGAGACTATCCAGGAAACCCCTGCATTCCAAAGTCTGGGATTCACATGCTTTATCCCATCCCTGAATGGCCATCAAATGTTGACCCTTCTCCATCCCCTGGGATTTGCTCATCCCTCACCTCGCAGAAACCAAGCAGCCTTCCTTTGAACCCCTCACTTAATGACTATCCAGGTAAGACTTTGGTCTCCAAAGATGAAGGAAGCCCCAACCCACCAGGAAGCTGTGAGGAGCTGGTTCCAGGACACTTCCCGAACTTCCACAGTGACTGTGCTTTTTCCAGTCCTTTTTGGAAGGAAGGATGCTCCCTTGGCACGTCACCTGGTAATGTTAGCATGCACAGGAAGGACAAAGTGCTTGACAGGAGCGGGTGTCATCCTAGAGACAAAGAAACATGTCATGATCAGAAAAGCCTCAACCAGGGCTCCTTCAGTTACATCTGTGAGAGGCTTGAACACCTGCAAACTGACAGCTGCGAGGCCGTGGAAAACCCACCCATCTCCAGCACCCATGCGTGGTGCAAGCTCTCCCCCACCATCCCACGCAGCCTTTTCAGGAGCCAGAGATCAGATGGATGGCCATTCATGCTGAGGATTCCTGAAAAGAAGAACATGATGTCATCTCGGCAGTGGGGCCCTATTTACCTGAGTGTCCTGGCTGGAGGGGTGTTGCAGATGTATTATGAAAAGGGCCTGGAGAAACCTTTCAAGGAATTCCAGCTGCAGCCGCAGTGGAAGCTGTCTGAACCCAAACTGGAGAGCTACAATGTCTCAGGAAAAATCCACACTGTGAAGATTGAGTGCGTGTCCTACACGGAGAAGAGGAGGTACCACCCCAAAGCAGAGGTGATCCATGAGCCGGAGGTGGAGCAGATGTTAAAGCTGGGCACCACCGATTATAACGACTTCACCGATTTCCTCGTGACGGTCGAGGAGGAGCTCATGAAACTTCCTGCTGTCCCCAGACAAAAGAGGAATTATGAAGAGCAAGAAATGACTCTGGAAATAGTGGATAACTTTTGGGGAAAGGTCACTAAAGCAGAAGGAAAACTCGTAGAAAGTGCAGTCATCACACACATTTACTGCCTGTGTTTTGTGAATGGCAGTGCCGAGTGTTTTCTAACCCTGAACGACCTGGAGCTCCACAAGAGAGACGAGCGTTACTTTGAGAAGGAGCAGGAGAAGAAATGGATCGATATTCTCGACTGCCATTTCCATAACTGTGTCAAAGCACAGGAATTTGAACAATCACGGATTATTAAGTTTACACCCCCAGATGCCTGCAGGCTGGAACTGATGCGTTTCAGGACACGCTACAATGGGCAAGACCTTCCCTTTTCTGTGAAGGCTGCAGTGGTGGTTCAGGGGGCATACATTGAACTTCAGGCTTTCATAAACATGTCTTCAACTGCTCAGATCCCGACACGTTTACCCTCTGTGAAATACTGTGAAAGTGTTATGATACGCTTTCCTGTTCCCACACAGTGGATCAAAGCACTTTGGACCATGAACCTCCAAAGGCAGAAGTCCCTAAAAGCAAAAATGAATAGGAGAGCATGCCTTGGGGCTTTGCATGAGGTTGAATCTGATCCTGTAATCCAAGTCTCGGTTGGAACAGCAAAATACGAGAGTGCCTACAGGGCCGTGGTGTGGAAGATTGACAGGCTTCCAGATAAAAATTCAAGTAAATAATGTGTGCTATGGGCTTGGCTTCACTGCATTTATGCTTGTTTACCTCCATCAGCTGTCATGGTTTGGGTTTTTATCTGTGGGCTGCTGTTGGTAGAAGCTGGAGTAATCTTTTAGGAAAAAGAGAATACAGACTTATCAATTTCTTTAAACCATGTTTTTGTAAATTATTTGATGGAGGCTGGAGGCAGATGTACTGTCAGTCATGTCAAGTGTGTGGTATTGTGGAAGCAGAGCTGATCATTCTGAGTAAACCTCAAGTCTGTAGTAAGGCTGAGGAAGGGTTTATGCTTCCCGTGTACCAGCTGGGCAATGGGTGGGATGGGAAGCAGAAGCTGGTAAAATGATTTGTTCACCCAATATCACACAGCTGATAGAAAGGTGGTTTTGTCACTGCTGGGTCTTGGCTTTCTAGCACATTTAAGAAATGGTAGGTATGATACAGAACTAGAAGGTGCTGTGGTTAAATTTACTGTAGGAAGGCAACTGTGCTTTTGCAAAGGTTGGTTTCATGGGTTTGTGCATTGAGATTGTACATTCATGGCAATAACTGCACTGACAAAAAAATGCCTCCCACTTTATTCCCATTTCCATCTTGTGGTGTACCTCACTGAAAACTTGTAGCAGTAAAAGCAGCTATGTTTTCAATTGCACACATGGAAGTAGTTAATTTACTTTAATTTAAAGGAGAAAAGATGACTTTTTGAAGAAGAAAAGTATAAATGTTTGGGTTCAAAATTCCAATTTTTAGTCATGTTACCAGTACCTTTCTAAAGACATAGTACTTTTATAAAGGCATTAAAATTCTTGAGGAATACAGTATCCTGCTTCAAATTCTGTACAGTGAAGGCATTTGATCCTTTCCTTGATCCTTTGCATTATGTGTACCTGAGGCTTTGGGGAACTGTGTAAGACAAGGGCACCTGTTAAAGCATTTCATGTAAAATATCTGTAAAATCTGTACTTTTAAAAACGGGGGTAAGTGTATGTTACTAACATATGGATTGTCCTAGTCTTGTATTATCCTCTCTGGGCTAACTGCTTCTTTAAAATGTTCAGAAAAGATTTTACTTTCTTAAGTCCCAGTTTCAGGCATTCTACTACTAAGCCAGGACTAATGGTAGGGGAAGAGCAATGACAGAGAGAGCAGAGTGAAGGGCATGGGCTGAGGAGACTGGAAAATGGACAGGGAGGGCAGAGGAGCTGATGGAGAGATGGAGGAGAAAGAGAAGGCAGAAGAAGATTCTTCAGGTCTTCAAAATCCCTGTCCTGTGTTCCAGCTTTCAGAGACCTGCACCATGTTGCTATGACCCATGTGTTTTCCCAAGGCTTACAGGACTGTTTGGTAGCTTTTAGTATTCTTTGTTATTTAATGTAGGTTTGCTTCTGTAAAATCAAGTCAGCAGTTTAGGCAATTTTAAAGAAGATTATAAGTCTTCTGAATTTCCTGCAGTTCTTTCACCTGAAGATTTGATGTGCCCAATTAACTTCAGATTTATGTTATTTGAAAGGAAGAAGTGGATTTTTTTTTTAGGCATTCCACAGCTTTACATTATTTTCTACCAGTAGCTTAAACTTCTGGCTTTTGAACAATTTCTCCAGCTGAGATCTGCAGAATCATTTGTCTCTGTGAAATGTTCGTGCATTTGAAAAACATTTTGGTAGTAATACTGGCCAGTCAACTTTTAAACCTCTTTATCAAGTGCTCTGTACATAGTTAAGAGTTTAAAAATACAGTTGTCCCAAGGCGTGCCAGAAGTCTGGAGACAGTCAAACTAATAGAAATATGTAAACTTTCATAATGTGTTTACCGCAGCCAGAAAAATATGCTGAGGATTTTGCTTTCAAAAAGCCTTTGTCTAAGGCTTCTCAAAAAAAAAAAAAA